>OZ010592.1:56292257-56329757 GCA_963932145.1 Acanthosepion lycidas | reverse complement strand
CAAACAAGAAAGAAAGAAAGAAAGAAAGAAAGAAAGAAAGATCGTGTTATGAACAAATGTATTATTTTAAAATCGTCTGACTTCTTCAGGTATTCATTTTTGTAAAGAAGGCCGGAGGGCATAACACTTGATAACAACAACAAAGATGAAGACATTAGTCCAACTGTAAATATTGAAAATCTTTGAAGTAGTTCATTAACAGTATTTTACTGAAGATTTGAAATTTATTGCAAGTAATTTCTTTATAATTATAGCTTCAAATGTAAATATAAGTTTTTGAAGATTTTCAACTGTTTTATTCTTATAGATTAGCTCTTATAGATTATTATCGCCGTATTATGGTTAACAAGCTCAGTCTGGCAAACCATTACTACAATTTTAGGCCCTATTATTAAGAACTTCTACAATCCTAAGCTCGGTTTAGTAGGTACTTGCAACTTCCACTCTTGTCCTTTCAGTAATATCCTCATCTTTGCTGTTGTAATTATACGTACCGGTCGTTTTGCATTTCGGCCTTCTTCTGAGACAGCCTAAGTTATAATTAAAAAAAATCTATAGAGTTTAGTCGTTACTAGGAGCTTAAAATAGATTAAAAAATATTATTCATTCAATACATGACCCAAGAGCCACTCAATGTAGAGGGGCTTACGACCACATCACATTGAGACACCGGTTCCCGTTCGGTCACCAAAGTTAAGCAACGTTAGGCCTGGTCAGTGCTTAGATGGGTGAGCGCTTGGAAATACAAGGTACTGTAGGCTTGGATGTATGGATGGTGTAAAGGATAGTGGCTCGGAATTTTAAATGGGAGAGACGAGTTCCAGTTCCCGTTGTATTCGTTATATTAATTTACGTGCAAATGCCCTTGAAAAAGGTAATAAATCCAACTCTTCTCCCCACATATATGGGTTAACTAGTAAGACATGTATCATTGAACCATTATTGTTTTTTTTAAGCAATTCATCCCAAGCAAGTCGGGAGTGCCACTAGCACGCAAGGGGTTACAGAGGATTGAAAACAAGAGTAAAGAGGCGTGTTTGAGGAAGGGATACAGAGAAGGACTGGGAACAAGCTCAGGTTGTCAGATGTCGATTGACATTACACTTGAATATTTGAAGAATATAGTCATTGGGTAAGCAAGTAAGAGGAAGGGAGTTCCACAGACAGGAAATGCGAAATAAGAACCTCTTTGAATAGAAGGACGGTTACATTTAACCGTTTCGACAGTGAGAGGGTGGGACCGAGATGCCAACCTAGTAGCACGCTTAAATTCTTGCAGTCAGGGAACCAGAGAAAGTAACTCATCGGAACAGTCGCCGTTAAAATACTTGTAGAAGAGACAGAGGGAAGCCATGGCACGCCTGTGAGAAAGTGACTGTAGACTAGATGCCAGAACAGGACCTGTCACATTGCATATTCGTCTCTGGATTTTGTCGAGGACCTCGAGACGTACAGCAGAGTCACTAGTCCGTATATGACAGCAATATTACATGAAAGGACGGATTTATAGATTTGAAATATGGACTCAGACGAGAAAAAAACTTTCTGGCACGACACAGAGAACCAAATTTCCTTGCGGCAGATGAAGCTATTGATTCAATGTATTTATTCCACCTCATCAGCGGATAGCGAGGGACCAAGCAGGCGTAACGTAAAAAAGGAATTCTAGAAATCTAAAAATATTTTCTGGCTTCAAATAATCTGCAATGGCTTAATAAACCGTAGAAAACAAATCAACCAAAAATATCAACGTTGAGCTTTATTCAAAAAGGTTCTTGTAAGGGCATAAAGTGCATATTACGAGAATATGTAGGATAGATAACGGATTATCTAGAGATTAAGATTGGATTGATGGTCGAAGCATCCTCCGGGCTGTCTGTTTCACATAGTAACAGTTCTGGGGAAGATGTTTAAGTGAAAACCTCTCTTCATCATCATTTACATTATTAGGACTGTTATCCTCATCTTCATTACCATATGCCCAACGTTTCGGCCGTCGTACGCTACTGCCTTCTTCAAGTGACTGGAATTTCGAACCGAACCCTTTACGTCGTCCGCTGGGGTAGAATGTTCTAGTTCTACGTGTCATGCCTCTTCCGGGTATCTCTGTTGTTTCCCTTTCACTCAACTCTACAAGTTTTTTTGTTTACCACTGCTGTAGCCTGGTATTGAACTCACAACTCTTTGGGTCTAGTCATTGATCTAACCAACGTCTTTATCCACTGGTCTATGTATCCTTGAGAAAGGGAATAGGGATGAGACGACCATATGTACGTGCCATGGTGGGTATTACCTATGAACGTCTGAACAGGTGGATACTAAAAGAATGTACCTTTACTGAACATTTGGCATGAAAATAGCGAGTTGTGAGAGGATAGCAATAGTATGTCTGTGGAATACGGTTTTGGAGCCACCACTCACGGGTACGTGTAAACGTTTTTGAACTGTGGCTGGAAAGTGAGAAAAGGCAACTAAGATATGACAGCAATATTCCATTTTGGGTCTGATCTGATTCTTGTAAAGATAGAGCAAGGCCTAAGGAGTCAGGTATTTTTTGGAGCGGTATGAGGAACGGTTCATTTTTTAGCATCTCTCGTGGTGTACCGTATAGATGAGTCACGCTTGAGGTTAGGGGTAAGCTTGGATCGAAATAGACGTTCAAGGAAAGGCGCCACATTGAGATTACGACCGCTCATTATGACTAGATAAAATTCAGGATCTGCTCGGTGATGAATCTTGGTTTTGGGGGTACTCAATGATTCAAAGCCAGTATTTCCTCAATTTTTCCGTGAAGGCTTGCCAAAAGGTCATCATAATAAACACCTATACGTATATCAACTACCATTATTTATTAGTACGCTGATTTCACCGAACATTGCATCTGTGCTAAATTCAATGATCACTCGATGCTTAAAATATATGTTCTTACTAAATACCAATTTGTATATCAACCAACGGAATATTAAATTAGTCCTGACCTAGTATCTCCGCTTCAATCACTTTCCCGCCGCCATAAAGTAGCTTCTCTCTGCCTTTTCTATAAATACTTCCATGGGAAGGAGGCATGAAGAGTAAAGGATTGTGGCTCGGATTAAGGAATCGGAGAGCTGTGATCGAATTCCAGTTGAGTTCATTACAATCAATTACGTACTAATACCCTTGGGAAAGGTATGAATCCATATCTTCTCACCCAGCTATGGGTAAATAGCAGGACAGACTGGGTTATATAGCCTTAGGTGGCAACCGGTCTAAGAGAAGGAAAACTCTGAATTCAAAACTGTATGTAGCCCTAGCGAAGCACATACTATGCATTTAAGGAAAGGATCGTTCGCATGGATTTGATGATCCTGACGACGGTGGATGTCTCAATTGTTTTAATGAACTCTCCTCTATGGTATCTAGACTCTATGAATTTAAGCACAGTACTGGATTGGTTGCAAGATCCCATCGTTTTAGAGTGGAAATAGCAAGATGTAACCGTAAGTTCTATGCTAAAAGTTTCTTTTTCGAACTTCTCGTTTGCGGGACTCTCTTCCAGCTTCTTGCTTCCAAGTCAAATTTGATCTTCAAAAATTTAAATGAAATATCAATCATTATCTTCTGTCTTCTTAACTCCTGTTCTTTTATTCTAAATAATGTTTTGCTTTTTTCTTATATTCTTTCACACCCAGGTAACGCCTTGCATCTTAATGGCTTTATTGCTTTGCTCGGGGTGAAATAATTAAAAAAATGCTTCTTTGTATGCAGTGATTTTCCAAAAGTTTGTGATCTTGCGTTTCCAACCATACAGCTGACCATTATCAAGAACCAAGGAAGTCAGTAGATATTAACATATTTTTCAGTGTATAGGACACCGTTTTACTCAAAACTAAGTTTAAGATAAGACAGATTGAAGATCAGCCTTTTCCTATACCCCTCTTGGCCTTGTGTTGTATTTTTGTATTTTTACAAAATAAATATCATTTCCTGTATGGTGCCTAGACTTGATGAATTTAAACGCAGTACTCGATTGGCGGCAAGGTCTCATCATTTTACATTTGAAATAGATGCAACCGTAAGTTCTATGCTAACAGTCTCTTTTTTTCCTGTTTGTGGAACTCTCTCTTTTTTGCTTCCCAGTCAAATTTGATCTTCAAAACTTTAAATGCAATGTCAATCGTTATCTCCTGTCTTCGTAATTCCTGTTCTTATATTGTTCTCCCTCCTCAATAAGGCTTTGATTTTTCTTATATCCCTTCTCACCCAGTAACTCCTTACGACTCAGCGGTTTCATTGTCTTGCTTGGAATAAAATGATTAAACAAGAATTAGTTTCGTTGGCCATTCATACTTCGACGATTTGATCCTGACTGGTGGCCTAATTTTTTTAGCCTCATGGTCGACAAGTTTGAAAATGTTCACTATTTATAAGCATGAATATAATTTATGGCGTTTGATTAAAAAAAAAAAAATTGGGGACAGGAACAACTTTATTGTACATTAAAATATCCAGCGAATTCAGTTAGAAACGGGCTGGCGAGCAATGTCCTGATCGAAGCGTGTGTTAAGCATCTCTCATGGCGTTTAGTTTTCCGCCTGCGAAATAAAGCGTTAACATAAATCATCTCTCCGGTATATCGTCCTTTCAACTTTTCAATTACTGTTGTCATAACTAGGTTTTCGACTCACTGGCTCTTCTGTTCACAGGTTATCCAACACCGCGTCCATTTTGAATAATGTTCTTTCGAAACCGCCTCGTCGCACAGTCGCTACCAGCATAACACGAAAAAACGTTATCCGTGGCTCAAGTTGATTCGAGCTTCGTTAAATTCTACAAACGGTGAACTGGGTTCATTTCGTTATCTTGTCCAACATTTTGATTTACTGATTTGCGTACCTGCCGGACAGCGTCCGTAGGCTACTTAATTATCTAAATAGTTATTCTCACTGACGGCGTAATCAACCGCTTCGAGATTTACGACTAACTGCAAATTGTTTTTGCTGCCTGAGAAGTGTCCAGCGGCCGGTCAGGTTTGACCACATTATATACACTGTAATATAGCATCTTCTCATTTCGCCTGCAGATCACAAAATGGCTGTCAAAGTGGTGTTATTTTTCAAGATTTAATGCCCCACACATTGAGCTACAATCAGCTGTAGGGTTGTACAGACATTTTTAAGATAAAGAAACTGTAGCTTCTCTGGTCTAAAAATCTCATTATTACTTTTTCAGATGGGCTGTTATTATTATATTTATCCGTACGCCCAATCAAACAGAATGTGACACAAGATCGTGGTTTAAAGAGGGATTTGGTAACTATACAAAAATTGCCCAACACTCCCCGCTTTTGGGTATACCTCAGGCTCCTGGTGTCAACCGCTAAGCCATAGAGAGGTAATGACCTAAAACACGCCCCACCATCCCATCTTGGCCAGCGAAGATGAGCTTTAATTATTGAGTAAAGTTTTATTTAGATTAGCATTCGCATCTATGTTGATCCTAATATTATTATTTAAAAATCATTTCACCCCAAGAAAGGCAATAATGTCACTAGGTCGCAGGGGGTTACAACGAGAGAGAGAGAATGAAAAGACTTTAGGGAAGAGAAGTCAGGAAAGCTTAATAAAGAGACAGGTTTCCAGGAAAACAAAAATAGTCGAGTGACGTTGCATTTAATTTTTTGAAGATTGTAGTTGGCAGGGAAGCAAGAAATCGGAAGGGATTTCCGCAGGTGAGAAGTACGAGAATAGAAACTATTAGAAAAAACATGGCGGTTGCGTCTAGCTAGTTCAACAGTAAAAATTCCTGCAGACGAAGCACTGAGGGGGACAGCTCACCAGAACAATTGCCATGAATATATTAGGTTGGTGCAAAAATAATTTCGTTTTTTAACATATGTTACTATGTGAGAAAACGAAATTATTTTCGCACCAACCTAATATATATATATATATATATATATATATATATATATATATATATATATATATATATATATATATATGTTGGTGCGAAAATAATATCGTTTTTGACGTATTTTTTAACGTCAAAAAACGATATTATTTTTGCACCAACCTAATATATATATATATATATATATATATATATATATATATATATATATATATATGTAGAAAAAACAGAATGGCGCCACGTGGGAAATAGACTGAAGTGGAGATGCCAAGTCAGGATCGATTGCATTACAGACCTTTCTTTGAATTTTGTCAAGGATAGGAGCACCAAACCAGATATGGCAACAGTATTCAATGACCGAACCAATAGTAAGGAGAACGACCCACCACGATAGCTTTTTTTTTTTTCAAGAACTGCTGCTTTGTGGAACAGACTCCTGCGTGGATATTTCCCTGAATACTAGTCTTAACTTCTTTAGGTCAAAGGTTAATCGTTATCTATACTCCGCATAATGTTTACTTCCTGCTAGCCCTATCTCACACATCTTATTCGTCATAATCATTTTAACAGTAACCGTCTATTTTGAGTAGCTCTCGAGACTTTTATCGGATGACCTTTAGTACAATAACCACATCACGTGCACACTACCAATAACAACCACTAAGATGACTAACACCTGTATCTAGAAGGAAAAATAATCAGCCTGTTGACATTTAACACCACCTTAAACAAAAGGTTAGGATGGAAACAATAATTAAAACGAGAAAGCGTGATAACAGAGGACTTGAGAAAACTATTCTCTTGAAAAAGAAGTTTTAAGAGAAAGATTTTATGAAATTCTACAGATAGTAACACTAACTGCTCGGTCATTGGATATCGAATGTTTCCTGTATAGAAATGAGTGATCTCGTCATTAGTATAAAAGGAAAGTCCAGCAGTAAACCTTTTTGTTTGAAATGCTTCTACCATTATACAGTCAAGTCGGTCTCTAGAGAAGTAATTTTAAAAAGTTATTTCCTTATTCTGATTGGAAGATACCTAGTATATTTTCCTACAAAGCAACTTTGTATTAATCATTTCGCCTCAAGCAAGGCGACAATGCCACTAAGACGCAAGGAGATTTTGGGAATGGAAGAGAATGAGAAGACTTTAGCGAGGAGAAAGGACAATAAAAGAACAGGTCTCAGGGAGACAGAAAATAGCGATTGGCTTTACACTAAAATTTTTAAAGATTCTAGGTAACTGGAGGGAATTTACAGAGGCGAGAAAAGAAAGTATCAGAATAGAACTTACAGTTGCATCGAGCTAGTTAAATAGTAAAACAATGAGACCTATCCGCCAATCTAGTAGCACATTTAAATTCATGCAGTTGAGGGATTAAGGAGGAAAGCTCATCAGAACAATAGCTATGAAAATATTTATAAAAAAAAAGACAATGAACCTACGTCACGTCAGCGAAAAAGTGATTGAAGTCGAGATGCCAGGTCAGGATTGATTACATTGCAGGCCCTTTCTATGAATTTTGTAAAGGCTATAAGATGAAGAATAAGACAATCAAAAATTGAAACTGGATACAAATGACATTTCACCGAAGTTTCGAGTATTATCAAAGACATCTTCATAAGCCTTGCACTATTACTATTAAC
Organism: Acanthosepion lycidas; assembly: GCA_963932145.1. Taxonomy (NCBI): domain Eukaryota; kingdom Metazoa; phylum Mollusca; class Cephalopoda; order Sepiida; family Sepiidae; genus Acanthosepion; species Acanthosepion lycidas. Next base: position 56,322,219 of record OZ010592.1, on the reverse strand, counting down.
GCAGTCAGGAATGAACTCTGATAAAAACTAAGTCTTATAATAATGGTGTTATGTTAAGGTAACAAACAGGTATTTATAATGGCTCATCTACAATTCATTAATTGAATTTTTCAACATCATTTCTTGCTCTTTTAGTATTTATTGGTTCCATAGCTTTCCAGGAAATTTTCTAAAGATTCCAATATATACGATAGTTTCTTTTCGTTCGTCCCTTGCTATCTCTTCTTCTACGAAGCTTTTTCGTACCTGTTCTCTGTTATGTTAGCATTGAGTGTGGTATTCTTGCAGTTTTAAAGGTTTCTGATAAGAACGTACGTTTTTGAAGCACGCTATGCATTGGTTGCAGAGATACACAGAATACTATCAATATCGAAGTAAAAGAAACAAAGAAGCTGAAAGAAAATCAAAATCAAGAAAAACGGAAGTTCCTACAAAAACAGAGAATAGATTCCGAAGACAAAAACCTGAAATGTAAGACGAAGAATGGAACATGAAAGAAAGAAAAAGCTGACCTCTCAAACAAAGGAGAAATCTGCTTACAAACATCGCAAGCCATTGACAATGAAGAAAAGGACCATAAAAATACAAAATCCGGATCTGCCATTATCAACAGAGGTTTTCTAAAGAAACCGTGAGAACCAAGATATCCCCCCCTTACGTCGCACGCTCCCCCTGCTCTGCCCCCCCACTGCTTTCTCTTTTCGTGAACAGGAGATTGCCATTGTAAATGGTGGTGTTACCTGTCGAAACAGTTATCCATTCTGTCAGGAATTCGGTCGCAGTAAAAGAACCGAAGAGAAAAACGAAGAAAAAAAATGTAAGGAAGAAAAAGCAAGAAATGACAATGTTATTTAGTTATTAACAATTTGTAAGAAATATTATTTGTTTACCTGTGTGTATAAACATTTGGTATGTGGCTGGATTCAAAAGGGTACCGGATCTTAATACAAGTTTCTTCTTCTTCTTCTTCTTCTTCTTCTTCTTCTTCTTCTTCTTCTTCTTCTTCTTCTTCTTTCTCCCTTCTTCTTCTTCTTTCTCCCTTCTTCTTCTTCTTCTTCTTCTTCTTCTTCTTCTTCTTCTTCTTCTTCTTCTTCTTCTTCTTCTTCTTCTTCTTCTTCGCCTTTGTTATATTTGTCTTCTTCCTCTTCCTCTTCCTTCTCTTCTTCTTCTTTGCCTTTGTTATATTTGTCTTCTTCTTCTTCTTCTTCTTCTTCTTCTTCTTCTTCTTCTTCTTTTTCTTCTTCTTCTTCTTCTTCTTCTTCTTCCTCCTCCTCTTCTTCTTCTTTCTCCCCCTCCTCCTCTTCTTCTTCTTCGTCTTTGTTATATTTGTCTTTCTCTCCTCTTTCCCCTCTTCTTCTTCTTCTTATTATTATTCTCCGTTTTTGTTATATTTATCTTTTCTTCTTCTTCTTCTTCTTTGTTATCTTTGTCTTTCTCCAACTCCTCCTCCTCTTCTTCTTCTTCACTTTTTTCTCTTTGATCTTTCCATCTTCGCGACGACCTGCCTTTCTCTTTTTTTCTCTTGTTCGTTTTCATCTTTCTTTCTTTCTTTCTTTCTTTCTTTCTTTCTTTCTTTCTTTCTTTCTGCATTTTGCGTTTCTGCATTTCTTTCTTTATTTCTTTGATTTCGTGCACTTCTTGTTCTTCTTCACCATTTTTCTCTTTAATCTCTCCATCCCCACCTCGACCTCTCTTTCACTTTTTCTTTTTTTCTCTTTTTCTTATTCCCGTTTTTTCATCTTTCTTTTTCATTCCTTTTGTCTTTGGTAGTTTCATTTCTTGCTCTTTGTTGTTGTTGTTGCTGTTGTTCTTCTTCTTTATTCAGTCTCTCTTCATGTACTCCTCATTCTTTCATTCACTTTTTTGTTTTCTTGTTGTTCTGCCCGTTTTTCATCTTTTTTTCTTTCTCCATTTCTTTCTTTCTTTTATATATGCACTTCTTTTCCGTTTGCTTTTTGTACTCTAATTTTTATTTCAACCACTTCATCTCATTTTCAAGCATACTTTCTCTTTTTCCTTTTCTTCTTCCTCTTTTGTTCGCCTTTTCACCTTTCTTTCTTTCTTTCTTTTCCCTCCTCCACCTTACAGACATCTTCGTTTATTCTTTGTTCATCTGTTTCTTCTTCTGACACACTTTTCTGTACGTTATCTTTCTCTATTAAGGTTCTTTGATAACATTCTTCTCCTCTTTATCTTCTTCAATTCCTACTTTTTTTCTTTTGTTTTTTTTTCTTTGTTTCTTTCATTTCATTTTATTTTTATCAATGAACGTACTTTCTTCTCTTGTTACCCCATGTTTTAATCGTATTTTTCTGGTCAGTTCTTCTTCACCCTCTTCTTGTTGTTGTCATTGTTGATCTTCTGCCTCCTCCTTCTTCTTCTTTCTTCTTCTTTATCTTCCTTCTTCTTCTTCATCTTCTTCTTCTTCTTCTTCATCTTCTTCCTTCTTCTTCTTCCTTCTTCATCTTCTTTTTTTTTCTTCTTCTTCTTCATCTTCTTCTTCCTTCTTCTTCTTCCTTTTTCTTCTTCCTTCTTCTTCTTCTTTCCTCCTCCTCCTTCTTCTTCTATGAGCATAACTAAATACTGTCTGCCTCTCTCATTTACCATCATTCTAGATAATAAGCCTTCAACTCATTCCCCGTTTCCATTTTATTGTTCTTCCTTTTCATTATAATCTCCTTTATTTCTCTTCCTTTTATCTCTTAAATTATTTCTCTCTCCCCTTATCCTCCTTGTCTTTATTCTCTTTCACATAATTAATTTTCCTTTCTTTATCTAATTTCATTTTTATTCAACCCCCAACACCACCACTTTTCTCCTTTTTCTGCCGCTTTCTTTTCTTTTCTTTTCTCTTCTTTCGTACATTCTTTTTATCCTTCTAGATGCGTCGTTTATACAGCTATTTAATCAGTCTTTATATTTCTCTAACAATGAGAAAAACCCCAAAGAAAAACGGCGCCTAAAGTTTAAAATACATGTTAAAAATGAACAATCGTTCACGAAGTATATATTTTAGCTTTAATTGCAAGCTAATAAATTAAATTTAATATTTCCAATAAGTAAAATGCTTTGAATTGAATTTACATTGATTGTAATTACTTTTTTAATTCATTATGAATAAAATAACTAAAATCGTCCAAATTAACCAATCTGTCAGCACAACATAATTGTCTTTATTTTAAAAATATTTTAAAAACAAATATGCTTTTTTTGAAACTTTCTTTGAGAAAAATTAGTTGAATTAAATTTTAATTAATCTGAATTGAAGCACATATTACTTACTTTCATTGTAAAATATCGCAGAAAAACATTTTTTAATAGGGGGCGGATTTTTTCATAAGCTGTTGACACAATTATCAAAAGCCTGATATTTGAAAAAAATATGTAAGGAGGCAATAATTGTTATAAAACTACATGATGAATACTAACGTCTTGATTTTTTTATAATTTCTAAAGATATCTTTAATGTTTTAAATATTTTAAGCATTCTAATATTTTATAGAATTAGAGATACTTTGGCTTTATTTTTTTAATTACGAAGACGCTTGTTGAGGAAATGTTAGAAAAATACCTATAAATTTTAGATTTATTATACTTAACGCTTTTATTTTCTAACAATGTTGTGTATGGATGTCAGTATTTATAAGAAATGGCACGTTTACACACAAACAACAAATTTTTTAAAATTCTTTTTAAAATACTGCGGTTGAAAAATTGCACTAAGTTTTTCCATTTATAATTGATAAATACATTTTTAATTTAATAACAACACCACAGATTTATATAAAACATTAAAATTTTAAATTTATAAAATAAAAACAATTCTTGGAAAAATTCATTATTCATCGAATTTTTTTTCATAATATATTTTATTCATAATTCAATTAAAAGCTTTTCTAATGTTTCTGTTTTATTTTTATTTTTATTTATTTTTTCAATCATTTCGCCTTAGACAAGGCGAGATGCCTCTAGTATGCAGGGGTTTACAGGGAGTGAAAGTGAGAGAAAAGACTGAGTATAGGGAAGGGCACAGGATGAACGGAATTCAAGAAAATTAGCATTTAAATTTTTGAAGATTGTAGCTATCAGGAAGGTAAGTAAACGGAAGGCAGTTCCACAGGCGCGAAGTGCGAGAAAAGAAACTGTTGGAGTAGAAGTGGTGGTGTATTTGCATTTTTTTTTTATTTTACGGTTCAGAGCAGAATTTCTTCTACTAAAGTTCCATTTAACAAAAATAATTTCATTAATTTACGAATGAGTCGCGAACGTATCTTTGAAATCCGACAATTATATGATTTTTGGAAGCGCTTACAAAAAAAATGAATAAATAAATAAAATAAAAAAAATAAATAAGTATTCTGGGTAAGACGATAAAGTACATCCAACAGCAAGGCCTCTGATCAGGAGGTTTTGAGGAGCGTGGAACCACCTCTTAATTGCTGGTGTTCCCAGGTTCATATGACCTGGAATGGTAGCACCTGTTAGGGTCCCAGCTATGGACAAAAAATTAACCCCCAAACTAGGGTCAAAGTATTATGAAAGTGTACAAATAGGTTTTAATACCAGCAATACATTTTGTGAAAAAATTATTAGCAGCAATTAATTTTTGAAGAAAAAATAATACAAGCAATACATTTTTGAAATAAATATTATCAGCAATACATTTAAAAAAAAAAAAAAAAATTACCAGCAATAAAAATCAGGTCGGTATTAAATAACCCATTCAGGGTTTTACCATGAAACAAACCAAACCAAACCAAACCAAACCAAACCAGAAAAACCAAGGTTTTAAAACGGATTTTTTAAAACCTTTTAATGCATAAAAAATCCTTTGATCTTACCTCTTTATAATAACGCAAAGATTTTGACGATAAAATGTCATTTTTATTAATTTTTCGATATTGTTTTAACATGTATCGTTTTTTAGCGAATTTTTGTATATAATTATTTTTATTTTTAATGCATTTACTTTAATTCACTGCCATATAAAGAAAGAGACATTTTGACGGACAATTGAGCTGTTGTTATGAACCGACGGTTTGAGCATACTAGCTTTGTTTAAATTGTTGATCATGCTAGATTATACATTCTCCCTTCCAGTAACTGTAACTAAGGTACGCTCAGAATAATTGCAGTATAAACCAAAGGTGGATTTTGTGGTTGGTGAACAAGTATTAGGTTGGTGCAAAAATAATGAAGTAATAATGTCGTTTTTTGACGTTAAAAAATACGTCAAAAAACGACATTATTGCGTCATTATTTTTGCACCAACCTAATACAAATGCGCCAGAAACAGTGATTAGATAGTCGCCCTTGAAGGCTGGTGGGCCCAAAAAATGAATAGCTGGACATTATATATTTTTGTAAGATGAATCCTTTTATGAGGTCAACGGACTTCTCGCACGACACACATGGCAAACTGCGTTAACTGAGTCACATGTCCCCAGGTTAAATTGTGAAGTATGTCCATTGTGTGTGGGAGTCTCCTAATGTTCGTTAAAACATCGCTCTAGAAGAACGAAAACTCTACCATAATACCAACGACTTCATTTGCAACCATTATGCAGACTGGCCATTCTTTTTAAACAAAATGTATTAGAAATTCAAAGTTGGATTGGCTCTGTGAAAAGCCTTTCCTAACTTAGAGAAGTGTTACGGCCATATCATATTGAAATACCGATTCTCGTACGATCACCGAAGTTAAGCAACTTCGAGCCTGGTCAGTACTTTCATATAGGTGACTGCTTGGGAATACCAAATGTGCTAAGTTTGGATTTGTGGGTGGTGTGGTGTAATGTATAAGGGCTCGGTATGGGAAGTCAGAAAGCTGAGATCAAATTGCACTCAAGGTCATTGCATTCACTTATGCGCAAATACTCTTAGGAAAGGTATGAATCCACTTCTCCACCACCCCCATCTATAGGCTAAAATATCTTAAAGTTATATCCAAGAAATTGCTAATACAATATTCACACGCAAAAAAATAATTATTCTTACCATCCCCAAATATGTTTCAGCTTTAAATAACCTACAAAGGGTTGATAAGACGTAAAAAATCATTCAATTAATCATTTAGAGAAACTTCAAGCACGTCGTTGAAGGAATTGTTTGAAGTTTAATATCTTTGATTTGATGTGTTGAGTAGTATGTCTGGCTGTAGCCTAAAATAAGCAATAATAATAATAATAATAAAAATAAAAATAACACTTAATGAAAACTTATGAAGTTTAGCAAAATATCACTGTCATGTTAATATTAGCCATTTCCCTAGAGGGAAACATTTGGCATTCATTAACTGAACAGCCAGTACTGCTTTCGTTCGGAATTCATAAAATCTCCCCAAAAGAATGTCACAGAAAAAAACAGGTTTCTCAAGTTCAGTCGCTGTTATCGTTCTTTCCATTATTAATGGAGGTTTCCTTTCTAACCTTTTATTTGAACTAGTGTGGAATGTCCACATCTTGATTATGTCATTATTTACTCTTCTAGTTACACGTGCTATTTTAGTGATGTAGTTTCTATTATTTGCTACAGTTTGGGATTATGTAGCGCCAGTTCACAATGTTCAAAGAAAGACGGTTTTTACCAAGACCCTCAGGCTTTACTGGCTCAAAGGTATTTTAACCAATGATCTTAGAAAACCGTTGGATACAGACGGCGTTTTAGATCAGAAGTTCCCAAACTTATCATTTCCAAAAATCCAAAAATTTCTTATTTAAAAAAGTCAATTTCTATTCTCTTGTACGAACCCTATCAGGACATTAACTTAATTTTCCTGAAGAACTTGAGACTGCATATATGCAAAAGTATTAGCATTTAATTTTAGAATTTTACAATATTTATAAAAATACTGCGTTACTAATATATATATATATATATATATATATATAATTATAATAATATTTTTTGTTTAAAAATATGATTCCTTCGCTACATAAGAGTTCTCATGTTTCAAAAACGTGAGCCGAAATCATCCAAATAATTAATAAAATTAAGTTGGATTGAGGTGTTTAGTCACGTTTCATCTTCAAGCGAAATTTTAGGAATAAGCTATCTCTCGGTTTACGTGTATTTTTACAGAATTTGTTATTGTGGGAGTGGCTATACTATTTTCCTTCTTTAAGTGGTCAGGGAGTTAATTCTTATCAGTAGATTCATCATCCTCTGAGAGGTTTTGCTAAGGTTGGATATATATATATATATATATATATATATAACGCCATAAATAGACAAATTTTATTTTTATTACCACTCACGATAATTAAAAGGGGGGAAAAAAAGAAGAAAAACGAGATGGTTTGGTTTGGTTTATTTTGTTTTTAATGGGTTATTTAATGCCGCCTAGATATTTTTTTTTCCAAAATATATAGCTGGTAATAATTTTTCTTCAAAAATTTATTGCTGGTAATAACTTTTTACAAAGGATTTCTGGGATTAAAACCTATTTTACATTTTCATAATCTTTTGACCTCTGTTTGGGGGTTAACTATTTACCTGTAGCTGGAACCCAAACGTGTGCTACCACCCCGGGTCAGGGTGGACCTGGGGACACCAGCAATTAAGAGGTGGTTCCAAGCTCCTCAAAACCTCCTGATTAGAAACCTTGCTGTTGAACGTAGTTTATCGTCTTACCCAGGACGCAGATGTAGTTTATCGTCACACCCAGGACAGAAAAACAAGATAGCTAACCGGTTTCGAACCTCGATCAACAGAGCTAAATCGAGGTTAAGAATGGTATAATCATCGATAAAAACATGAGCAATATGTAACGTTGCGGGGGGGGGATTCTTAAATGTAAATTAATTGGAGATCCAGGACAAAATTCTTCTGTTTATATAATGAAGGTTAACTAGCTCGTTTTTCATTTTCGTTTTTCATTGTTATCATGAGTGGTAATAAAAATAAATTTTGTCTATTTATTTAAAAAAATCAAAAGTACGACGATAGGCTGAATACTTCATGGGATTTTATGGGATGAGGTCAAAGGTGTTTCAGTGCTTGGATTTCATTGGTGAACCAGCTTTCATCCTGTTGGCAAAAAGTTATCAACCGCACATATAACATCATCATCATTGCGATACTAGTTCTTAGCCATGTATTTTTCATTTTGGAGAACATATGATAATCAGATGGGGTAGAATCTACATACTGTAAGGGATTCTAATTATATTTAATTGTTCTTAAAAGAAACATAGTACATTAAAAATTAAAAATTAAAAATTAAAAGTGAAAATATTTCAAATCGTAGTCAAATAAAACGTATTCTAACCTAAGCACCCCTCAAAAATCTTTAAATATACAATTAGGAAAAAAAATGCCGTTAGAATTTTTGCCGTTAACAATAAAATTAAAAAAAAATCCAGACGACATGATTTTAACGGATGTTAGATTTAATTGAAAAATACACCCCTACCCATACCAAAACGTATCTAATAACTGATACACCAAAATACAGACATAATGAACACGTAGACACCCCTGTCTAGTCGAAGTGGATTTATCTGTAACCTTGGAAACGTGAATTATGTTTTTAGCTGTGTCTTTAAAACCCAGTCATTTTAAAAGTTACTCCAAAATTCGCTTCAGGATGAAATGGAACTAATGTGTTGAATTTAATTACAAAATTAAAGTCGGGGCTTTTAGCTTCGATTTTTGAAACATGGTTAGAACTGTGTAGCGAAAATAACCTTATTTTAAATCAATTAATTCATAATATTAATGCTCTGTAAATTTACATTAAGCACTATTTTGTAAAAATAAAAATATCTATAAGAACACCGGATTATATATCTTACTGTTCTTTATACATATATATATATATATATATATATATATATATATATATATATATATATATATATGTGTGTGTGTGTATGTATGTATGTATTTGTGTAGAAAATTTATGAGATCGCATGAGAAATTGTATAAAAAACTAAAAGCACCTTATCTGTCGTATTCAGTGATATATATATATATATATATATAGGTATGTATATATAATACATACGTAATTTACCCATGCATATACATAAAAATATTTTTATGTATGTATACCGTGTATGTACCGTATGTATTAACTCACTCACACATTCATACTGACACAGACTCACTATTAATAATTCGATCTCGAATTGCCTCCTTAAAAATAAAATTGTCCCTGTGGAGCGTGAGCCCTACGTTGCGAAGAACGGATTTAGATATTACTGAACGGTTTTGGGGCCTTGAATGACATCTCTATGAATGTCTCGATCAGACGGGGATATTTAAGGAGCTGACTGGAGTATTCAGGTTGATTTTCGTTTAGCAGCAATTTGTGGTGTTGGGTGAAACTACCTATAGCACAGCCTATTCTAGGTTCAAATTCTTTTTCTGCTATACTAAATTTGTTATAACCGATCCATGCATCGAAGTATTTGAAGTGCTTAGTATTTACTAACTACTGCAAAAGAAGTTCAACGTTGCCACATCTGTAGAGGAGAGTGTAAGTCCCTAGCAGGACAAAAATACCAGAGTCGTATTTGTGGATCAGTCAAGCGATGGCATTATTTAAAAACCGAGTCACAGCCGTAATATGTGCAAGTCCTGTATAGAGCAACAGCCTCGCTAAACTAGGCGATGCTGTTTTGGTTTCTGTAAGCAAATAGGTTTATAAAAGATGAAATCGCTAATGGCTCGCAAAAGCAAATTTTGAATTAAGGGTTGTTCTCTAGTTGCCAACCAAGTTTAGCGATCAAGTCTACCCTACTGTTAACTTCTATTTAGGAGGAGAATAAATGGATTTATAACTTTCCAAGTATATTTGTGCGCAGTGGCCATGGCTAGAATTTGAACTCGCCACGTCTATCCAAATTTCTATGCCTATAACCACTACACTATGCCAAGCACACCTCCCGTCACTTCGTTAGCATATGGATATTCGAAATTAATGCAGGTACCATTTCTCACTGATTTTGAAGATTTTTAAAAAAAATTTAATATTTTTTTTTTATTGATGTAAACGTTTAAGTAGGGACGCCGATCTGAACTTGCTGATAGAATTTGCCATCTCACTTCAATAGAAAATATATTCGTTATCCATATATATTGGAAAGGTATTCAGTAATATAGCTTGGTAAGTGTAAGAGTTTTGGATGCCACATGGCCGAATGAAAGAAAATCACGTAAGCTACTTTGTATATATTATAATAACATAGCTTTCCTGTGTAAACACTTATAAAAGGACATAAAATCCAAAGTGGTCATTCAGATTAACGAAGTGTGTTGAAAAATCAATTTCTTAAGAATATTCGTTTGTCTCGGCATTTCGAGCATCTTAGGGAATGTGGGTGAGTTTTTGAAATATGAAAATCTTGTCTCTTATTAGAAGGCACGGTGGAATAATTGACTGAGGAATCGGAGAGCCGAGTTAGAATTCCAGTTGCATTCTTTACATTCATTTACGCGCTAATACCTCTTGGGCAAGGTATGAATCTTTTTCTTTTCCCCACCCAGCTATAGGAAAATATCAGACCGGGATGACAACTGGTCTACTGCAGAAAGAAATGGCAACCTATTGCTGGAAAAAAATCTGCCTCGTCAGTCATGTATCTTTCGATATATGATCGCCTAAACGTGTATCACGCATGGCACATAAATGACTGCCTGTTTCTTATTCGAAGAAGATGACTTTAAGGGTATTCTCTTTGCCCGAAGGCAGATGGTTTGAACAGCACAGCTGGAGACGAATCTCCAACTACAAAATATCTACCAACCGCCCGACACAGTCAGATGTGGCACAAGACTGAATTTAATGTAGGGTATCTGAGACTGTAGACGGCCAAAAATTCCCCGTAGACCCCGTATAAAACGGTGTCGGGTAGCTGTTTCCCGACGCGAGACTCTGCCCTTCGACATAGCCACGTCTGGGGATTCTCTCTGTCCGGAGGTAGAGAGTTTGACCAGCACAGTTGGAGACGAATCTCCGACTGCAGATCAGCATATAGTATTTACTACTGTATTTATGTGAAAGGGGACATACCCATTATCATCCGCAGGTATGCTACAACATTCTATACAGAGACTCTTCTCGTTCCGCTGCTCATGTCTAGGGATATCATCTAAATCTTATTTTGATTTAGTACTGTGTAGTTCTTGCTCCCTTTTCCCACTGAGTGCAAATAAACACTGCCCGACTCAAGGATTGAACTCACAACCACTATGTCAACAAATTCACAAACCATTGCTTTTATCCACATAGGACAGTTTGCTGCAGTGAACTTAGAGCCTGAAACTTGACCTGGCTACTGAAAGACAACAGCAACAGTTGCAACCTATTAGCAGCCAGGTTAGGGCATATCAGCCAAAATGTTGTGATAACAACAACAAAGATGAGGATCATCGTCTGAATATAAATAGTGTAAATAATTAAAATATAACCTCTCATTTTTTTTAATGCTTCATTCATAGTAAATAACAAGATCTAATAGCACAACTGAATGTAATGATTGCTAGAACAGATATTCCAATCACATTTCACACCAGACAATCAAAGAAAATCAGGTACAGGGTTGACCAGTGATTACTTCCGTCCACCAAATGCAGAAGTGTGTGATCTCACACCTACTTCCCGCATTGCAAGCATGAGAACGAGAATGATGGATAGTTGGATATAGAAACAACAACCGAAGAGATGATTTGGGCAGTTTCTCACAAATCGCAGACGTTGTGTAAAGTCCATGTATAAAACGCGAGGTAACACTGGCTCGCGTCTACACACTGACCAGGCGTAACTATGGAGTGAAAAAAAAATTAAATAAAGAAGATTCAAGCATCGTGCTATAATTTAATCGACAGGGTCAGGGTTAACCGACACGTGCACTTCGTTATGCGAGCCGAGACTAACTTATAGTCCAGGTATAAAACAGCAGACAGAAAAACCGAGGTATACTCCGGGATGGTGGTAATATTTTGGCTGTTATACTGGGACTGACCATTTCGGGATCTTGATTTTATTAGATAACTGAAACCATAGAATACCGTTATATAATTATGGAGCAAACCACATGTTTACTGGAAACTTAATCTCAATCTATGCATTTACTGATGTAAAACAATGAAATAAGCTTATAGGATGTGGAATTAGTAAATACCAAACACGTCAAATAATTCAGTGTGTGGATATTAATTTAATTTAGGTGATAATAAAATTGAAGATAGAATCGGCTAACCATAGTTAGTTTCGACCCAATTCTAGAAACGCAAACTTTAACCTGAAAACTCGACTCATGTTCTTAAACAACATAGTCAGAAAGAGAAATTTATATAAATGCCATACATGATACCAAACTTATTCAGAAATAGCTAAAATGTCAGCTGTATAAAACCACTGAAACTCTCTTCGCGCAAGAGGCTAGTGGTCCGTTGGCAGGCCGCTGATGGCAACGCCAGCGGTAGGCCAGCGGTAGGCCAGCGGTAGGCCAGCGGTAGGCCAGTAGCGGTCCGCAAGTGATAACATTACCGAGACGAACACGCCGGAGGTCCGAAAGCGGGTCAACAGCGGTAAATTCTAGTGGCATGCCACCCAGTGGCAGATTGATGGCTTGCGTGTAGGGAAACATGGCTTTGAGCGAGTGAAACCTGTCGGTCTTGGCGAAGACCATCCTTCTTCGAACAGGACTGGCGCTAAACAAAGAACTGTGCTAGATAACACTTGTGTAGCACTTAATACCAACAACAACTAAAATTAATACCACATGTAACTCGAAGAGAAAATATTGTTGACATTCCAAGCTATTTCAAATAAAAGGTTAGGAAGGAAACCCTTGTCAATACTTTAAAGAGTTATAACAGAACTTTAAGAGTTGTATACTGAACTTGAGAAACATATTTTCTTGAAAATTTTTTAATAGGTTTTATAAATTTCAACCAGCGACAGCACAAGCTACTCGGCCAATGAGTGTAGAATGTTTCCTTATAAGGAAACGGCTAATATTACCATTACCATTATTCTTGGATGCCTAATAGTAATGGGGAATGTTTTTGTTTTTTTACGGAAATTTTCTGACTCTTTCCTAAAAAAAACTTATTGCAATCACACCGTTTATTAATTTCGCACTATTCCCCAGATTTCAACATTTTCCGCCCCCTCTTTTTATTACGACCCCTCCGGTTATTTCATAGTAAGAAAAATTCCAACCCTCAGTTATTACCATCCTTCTCGTGTGTTAGGCATTTAAGTGTAACTATTGAAAAATTAGAATATATTTCAGTATGTTTTCTATGTGAGATCAGGTAAATAGTATTGAATTGTAGGATTGTATTTTTTTTTTTTTTTTTTTTTTTTTAGAAATCTGGTACCATTGTAGCCATTAGAGCTTTTGAATTTATTCTCTCCGTTACAGCGAAACCATCCGCTTAGACAGCATTATTTGGCGCAAAAAAGATATTATGTCCTTGTTAGTTTGTAATAATGCTTCTGTTGCCATTTCCGGAGAAAATGAAAACTATTAAGTTGCAACGTGATAACTACAAGCCAATCATAGACATATAGTCTTGGAAATTGAAGGAGTTTGCCAAAAACAAAAAAACAAAAAATTAGAAAAAGGTGCATTAGCTTAGGATCCACGAACAGTGACCAGGGAGGAGAGAGATACGAAGCAAATCCATGAACAGAAATAGTTAAAGACTTTATTATTTTGCAAATCTCTTCTCGGAAAGACATAAAAAGCAGTAAAAAAAAGTAGAAAAATAAGACATCGGGGAAAAAATGCAAGGCGCCTTGCTTAATAAATAAAAAGATATTAGAGTCTGGATATTTTGCAGTAAGTAAAAAATAAGAAAAAAAAAAAAAAAAAAAATATGAAGATAATCACAGAAAAAAAGAAAAGAAAAAAATATCTAATCCGTTCCCCCCCACACAAAAAATACACAAAAATTAGAAGCTAAAAAGAATTCATAAATAAAGCGTGAAAAAAAAAAAAACAAAAACCAAAAAAAAAAAAAACAAAGAAAAAAAAAAAACAGCCGAGAAACAAACTAAGCAAAGTATTTAAATAATGGATGGAAGGATTCTGCACACAGCACTACATACTAAGGAACAGATATACATCTATTCGTATATACATCACACGCAATATGTATATTGTTTACCTATTGTGTCAAAACATTACGGAAATATTTAAGATTTTGATAGTACAATGCAATTACAAAAATTATCTACGCTTTTCTTCTGGCAAAATGCATTCTAATGATTTAAGACATAAACAAGTAATGGCGTCTAACTTAGCAATTTCGAAAAAGCAAAAAAAAATTAATTTCGTTCTATCACCAGAAAAATGATAAGCAATTTGTCCATTTTTATATAGTAGAGTGCCTTTTATGCAGAAGATTACACACACACACACACATTACACACACACACGCACACACACACACACACACACACACACACACACACACACACACACACACACACACACACACATATATATATATATATATATATGTACATTCTATTTATACGTTATTTTTATAGATACAAATATTTAGGTAAATACTCTCTTTCTAATAAACAGTATTAACAACATTTACGGGCTTGAATGTCCGGAGAGACATATTTTCTATGAAATTTCTCGGACATTTAGGCCGGAAAATGGTCTTAATACTGATTATTATAAAGAGAGAATTTACTTAAATATTTGTATCTATAAAAATAACATATAAACAATAGATATATTAAGATAGTTGTCAAATATAGTCCATTTCATAATATATATATATATGTATATATATATATATATATATATATATATATACAGCGAGAGCGAGAGAGAGAGAGAGAGAGAGAGAGAGAAAGAGAGAGAGAGATTGTCCAAATCGTGAGAAAGCAAAATTTGTTAGATTATTCTTTGAACCTTTGTATGATCAAAGATATCTTACTGGAATTATCCGAGGTTTTTATAAAACTATTGAACTCTACTTTGAGCAATAAGAGTGTATAATTGGTCTCCAAGCTTAACAAAAGAATAGTAAATAAACGAAAATGACATGTTCATCGTTAATTAATCATAGCTAAGGATCAGAAGCTCATGAAGGATTGAAATATAATAATAATAATAATAATAATAATAATAATAATAATAATAATAATAATGGACTCTCCCGTCGGTTTCGACGTATGAGGATCTGACAGCTTATTGGTTCAGTTATAAAAGTCTGTGCGATAATCTTAAGTGGCATTTAAGACTCGCTAGTGATTTACAAAGGAACACACACACACACACACACACACACACACACACATACATATATATATATATATATATATTATTCCAGGATCATTTTCCAATTTATTCAAGATGATCTTCGCCCTCTCTAACCTTCTAAATTTCTGTCCTGGAGTACCAATGGGCCTCACACGTTTCACGTACGATTTCATTTTCAGTTTTTTTCTCAGCTCTTTGGACTGTCATAGCCGAAAATCCTCTCTCACGTGCCAAACGTCTTATGGATTGAGTTGGATCTTTTCTAATTGATTTCTTGAGCTCGAAGTTGAAATGATAATCCCTCTTCCTGTTATGACCTCCTAAGTTTCTCTCGTGTTCGTAGATTCGGTCTTTTAGATCACGTGATGTCTTCCCACATAAACATTTTTTTCATTTAAATAAGTTATTTGATAAATTCTGGCGTTTGAATTGTTGTCGGTTTTATTATTCTTCCTAATTATATCTTCCAGTGTCTTGCAGATGGTGCTAACGATCCTAATATTACGGGTCACTAATTTGTTTGCTACTTTAGAAAATTCTTAGAGGGCAGGATTATGAATTTTGTATAATTTTTGTCAGAAGTGTTATTGGTGGTGCCAATGTATGTGTGTAAAAATGAATTATATATAGAAATATACCCACATAAAAAAATATACGAATATACATGAAAACATATGAATGTTTTCAGATTAAGAAGCCAATGCTACTAATTCTTTTACAGGATATACATGTATTCATACTATTAATATATCATATCAGTTTCAACTTATAATATTTATCTATGATATCGTATTAAGAAGGTGTCAGGTGATATTATGTAAACAAAATAGAGCATCATGTTGTATTTCGAAAGAAATGAAAGATATATAGTCGAGAAAGACATATATATATATTTGATTAACACAATATCCCACATACCTTAATAAATTTGATTATTTTGCATGTTAATAAGACCTTTTGATATTCAAAAACCACTAAGAGCTTTTCGACAGTTGCTATTGTTAACTTTTCTACTCTTTGTAATTTTACTAACACATTTTTTATTTCCAGAAATCGTCTTTGCCTGGATATTATTTTCTACACATCTTTTTCATTGGCGGATCACACTTTTTCTATTACATTAATATCAGTAGAGGCTGGGGGCGATTCCATTAATTTAGTGTCTTTGAAAACCTTTTTTGTCAACGCTGCCAATAATCAGCTTTCCAGAACGCCAAAGAACATTGTCTTGCAAGAATATATTCTTTATCTTACAGCTTCTTGAGAGGGAATTGTACCACACCAAAAAAATTACAATTCTTTTTTGCGTTTATCTTCATTTCCCCATACCTAGTTTTGAAGGGATCTATTAACTTTATCGCCTTTTTAATACTAACCCCAAATATTACCCTATATCTGCCTGTTGCCTTCGAAGTCGTACTAGTTGACTGTTTCCCATGAAGGACCCAACCTGTAGTCCAGCTATCAGGTACGGCCAATATAGCTTTAAGTTCATGACTAAAAATTACTGTTGCGAAATCAGATTTCATGTATTAAATCAGTTTTCATGTACTGCTTTATCCAGTTTATATATTTCTCATTGTATCACATAATAAATATAATTGCTAGTTGCTCGTACGTCTGTCTACTAGGGTGGCTAGTCAATCCCTGTTGCAGACGCATTTGTTAGTTCAACACCCACAGGGCCAACCTATGGTTTATACTGTAACTATACCGAACAGACCTTAGTTACTGTTTCTGAGAGAGAGCGTAATATCTTTCATAATAACTCGATCAGTACTCCCATGATGACCTGTGACTACGTGCTGACGCCTGCATCGACAGTTCCCAAGTAATTCATCCGGTGGTCTGGCTTTCAAGCAGTTTCCAAAGGCGCTGCCCGCCGGGGTCACCTTCCCAGGCCGATAACATGAAGAAGCCACCATCCCGACAAATTAAACCGTGAGATTCAAACATGGGTTCCATGGTCGGAACCCGGACATTCTAACCACTCAGGTAAGCATTGTGATGTTTGCTCAATGGTGGTCGTTTTACGACCAAATAAGTTATTGTAAATATTTCTCTTAAAAACATAATAGACGCTGAAATCCATATTATATATTTATCATAAAAGTATATCTTGATAAGTTTCCAATATCGGTTATTGAAAATGAATTTAAAACATTGAATTCCATCATAAAATCTGAAATCAAATCCATATTGATACTTTCTTTTTTCGTTCTTTTTATGTGCCATGTCCTTTCATCCGTTGCAGCTCTCAATAAGTTCTTTTCCTCTGCTACCCCCCTACCCGACCACGTTATATCATCCACTTTCTTAAGTCCGACAGGCATGTCACGCGTTGTTTTCCCTTGTCTCTCTTTCCCGCTATTCGACACATGAGTATCAGATTCTCGAGGCCTTCCTTCCTAATTATGTGTCCCAGAAACTCCAGCTGTCTCTTCATGATACTACTACTACTAATAATAATGATCATAATAATAACAGAAAAATTCTTAGAACACCACATGGAAAACTAAAAAGCAATTAGGGAGTATTGGAATTGAAACTAAGATTGTCATTCAGTTATGCCCCATGCATGATACAAACTTAGACGATCATATATCTTTCGATACATGACTGACGAGGCAGTTTGTTCCCGCAGTAGGTTGACATTTCTTTCTGTAGTAGACCAGTTGCCCTCCAATGCTCTAGAACCCGGTCTGTCCTGCTATTTTTCCATAGCTGGAGGGAGAAGACGAGGATTCATACCTTACCCAAGGGTATTAGACCGTAAGAGAAAATAATGGATTCGACTGGAATTCGAACTAGGCTCTCCGATTTCTCAATTCGAGTCGCTATCCATTACTCCACCGTGCCCCCACCTAAATATTGTAGATCTCCAGAATAGTGGGATCATTTATTCTAAGAGGATTCTCCAAAAAGTTGCTGATTTTTGAGGAGTCTTGCTAACACCTTGCCAAGAACAGAATTTTCATTGATTACATTCATGTGCGGCACCAAAATAATAATAATAATAATAATAAGAAGAAGAAGAAGAAGAAGAAGAAAGAAAGAAAGAAATTTTATCCATGAATAAAGGGAATTAACAAATTCAAAAGTGAATTTCAAGTGGATGAAGAAATGTAATTATGCCATAATGCACCAACTGCAGCGACAAAGAACCTAAATAAGAAAGAAAAAGCAAATGGAATGTACCAAATGCAGAAACGATGGCAAGATAATCCTCTTCATGGTCCATACACTGCCCTTGTCAAACAAGCTGATAAGGACAAAACAGCACCCATCAGTGCTAACGTAGTGTAGAGTCAAAAAGCTGAAACCAAAGATTGTATTCTTTCTGCGCAGGACCAAAATACAGATTCTGTGATAAATATCCAGAATCAATTAACCATCGTGTATCAGGTTGTAAGATATTGGCACCCACTGAATATAAAACCTGGGATGGCAAAGTGGGCCAATATCTACATTGGAAAATATGCAACTTTTACGGAAAAAAAAACTGCAAGAAATTGGTATAATCGCCACCCAGACCCGGTTACAGACATGGGACCTGTAACAATTTTAGGGAATTTTACACACAGAGAGAACAATCAAAGCAATCGCCCAGACATCGTGATCAGAGACTACAAAAACACAATATGTCTTCTTATTGACATGGCAGTCCCTGCAGACGGTAATTTAACTTTTGAAGATCTTCAAAAAACTATCAAAGTACATTTACAAGGACCTTGAAATCAAAATCACAAGAATGTGGCCCGTGAGGACATTAACAATTCCAGTTGGAATTGGAGCCCTCGGATTGATTGGAAAAAGATGCGATAGACTCATTGAAGGGATCCCTGGTAGCACAAGCCTTAAGAAAAAGAAATACAAAAAATTGTACTCACAAGTATAGCTCACACCTTACGAAGGGCTTTGTTTATGTAAAATGTGTATGATCACCGGACATCTTTTTCTTTTTTGTTTAAAAAAAAAATACTCAGTAGAAAATGTCATGACGCCATTTCTGATCTTAGGTCTCTGGTTGGGACCCGGAAAGAAATGAGTGTACATGAGAAGTCAAAGGAAATAAAATAATAATAATAATAGTATTAACATAGATATTTAGCGCCTAACGAAACACGTAGTCCAGTAAATTATTGGAGTCTAAAGCGTTTAAAGACAAGCAGATTCTTATAAATAAAGAACTAAATATTAAAAAATAGAGCAACAATAATTGATAGAAAAGTAAAATTTCCACCGATATATATCTGTACGAGTTTTCCATGTATACCGCTTGTCAGAGTCAGATAAGCAGTGTATCTATGAATCTTGAAGTCGGAAAGGTAAATCGTCGGAATTTTTTTTTTTAAACTATGAATATTCATTTATTTATCGGTAGATATGCCCTCCCCCTATAGATGTATATATAAATAAACATATTTTGCATACTGACAGGCACATATTATATTGATAATTACTGGATAACTGGGTGTAACAGCAAAATTGTCCAAATCGTGCCACAGCAAAATTGTCCAAATCGTGCCACAGCAAAATTGTCCAATTGTCAGATTAAGATGTATCTTTAAAATGATTAAAGATATCTTACTTACTTCTCCGAGCTTTTATAAAACTATTGGACACTACTTTGAACAATAAGAATGTATTTAGCACTAAATTGAAATGATGATCCCTCTTGCTATTGTGATTTCTTGGTCCAGTTGTCTTTTCTACTCTTCTCCCTTTTTTTTTAAATTTATTCACCATTCTCTTGATGGTTCTTGAATGGATTTTGAAGATGGAAGCCAGTGTATGAATGTTGATACCATTACTAAAGGCCTAAATGAATTTTTCCTCTGACCATTGCTCAATTAGGAAGACAGTGCGGCTGACAGAAAACGAGTTTAACCTTTTCTCTTTTTAGCTGAATAATTCAAAGGTTTTTTCTGAGATTCTTACGGCAAATGGTGTCATGGTGGCTAAACATCTTATCTGAAAACCTGGAAAAAAGAACCTCAATTAGTTTAGTAGTTTTTTTAAATAATAAACATTTTGTGGGGTGGACAGTTGTCCAATGCTGTTACACAATTTGGACAATTTTGCTGTTACACCCAGTATATTTACACACACAGAGACACACACATATATATAAATATGTGTGTGTGTGTGTGTGTGTGTGTGTGTGTGTGTGTGTGTGTGTATTCGATTACGAAACTGAAGCTAGCAGGTACAGATTCATAGAAATCCGAACGAGAAATGTGCTTTTCTTAAACAGATGTGGTTTCTCTGGTGGTAAAAGAGATTCTGGTTCGATTCTTGTCAGAGAAGCAACTTTTCTTTAGCAGGACTGCTCTATCTAGGCCGGTTGCCATTAAATCCTCGTGGAATAGCAAATCAAGTACTTGTAGCCACTAAAAAAGTCCAGAAGCTAAAAAGAGTATTAAGAAACAGGAAAAATCGTTCGAAACAAAGAAAACATGACTAAACTGTCATGGACTATCAGTCCTTCGATATGTCAGTTACTGTTGGACAACTTCCTCACAGATGAAGAAGAGACTTGCAGCAACAGAAATGACTTCTACAGAAGGATTCTGAGAATACCATGGACGGAACATGTGAACAACGACGAAATTTGAGAGAAAATGGAAACGAAACAGACGCTTATATTTAACATCAGGAAGAGAGAGTTGAAATGTCTAGGACATAT
This sequence comes from Acanthosepion lycidas, assembly GCA_963932145.1. Lineage (NCBI taxonomy): Eukaryota > Metazoa > Mollusca > Cephalopoda > Sepiida > Sepiidae > Acanthosepion > Acanthosepion lycidas. The sequence goes on along the minus strand of OZ010592.1, from coordinate 56,301,288 downwards.
AATAAGGAAAGTAGGCTTGAAAAACTTGATACTCATAGGACATTGAAAATAAGAGGTACAACAACGCGTACAGGAAAAACAACGCGTCACATAACTGGCGAGCTTGGTTGAATGGATGGCGGAACAGGGTTTAGGAGAGATAGCAAAAAGACAAAGTGTATTAAGAGCGCACACGAAATTATGGGGAGCCATGATCACCAATGTCCTGGGGTGTCACGGAACATAAAAGAAGTTTAGAATTGAGTTACCAGATCCTTCTAAAGTCTTATTCTCTTAGCCCCCACCCCCACTTGCGTCTTAGGGGCATTGTCGCCTTGTTTGAAGTGAATTGCTCAAAAAACCACATCGCGGCGGTGGAAATGTGAGTGAAGTTAAGATGCCAAGTTAGAACCGTTTACATTACAGACACTGCTTTGGACTTTGTCAAGAATGTCGAGATATATAGCAGGAGTAGTAGACCAAATATGGCATCTATCTATCTATCTATCTATCTATCTATCTATCTATCTATCTATCTCAGTTTAATCAATCTATCCCATTCTTTTTTATCGATCCCAGTCTGTTTAAACTTTCTATCTGTTGTGGCCTTATTAGGGCCAGAAATAAAGACACTAGTGTGGAATTGAGTTAAACAAATATATTAACAGAAACAGTAATACAAACATATACAAACGAAAGTGTTACAGCAAGAATGTTCGGTCCGATTGTCAGAGCTAACTGCTGGAAACTTCCCTTTCCAAAAAGGCAGTACCTGCTCCTATTTATAGCTGGGAGAGTCCATGTGTGAGTAGGTAAATTACCATAATACTATCTTGGCTTGTTTATCTTCTTCTTCTTTCTTTCTTTCTTTCTTTCATTCTTTCTCTCTCTCTCTCTCTCTGGATCAGTGTAAGTCTGTATTTTGCCTTTGTTCTATAAATACCTATAGTTAAGTTATTTCATTTGTATTGGTTTACCCACTACATAAAGCTATTGATTAGCTCCACATCTATAGGCTTGTGTCCAACTATACATCACAATATCTCTCTCTGTTTGAGTCGATCCATATCTTTTTCTGTATCTGTGTCAGTCTATATTTGGCCTTTGCTCTGTAAATAACTATAGTTAAGTTCTTTCCTGTGTATTGATAAGATGGCAGCAATCCAAAAACGAAGTAGTATTCTTCAGGTCGGAAGACTCTTCAAGACAGAAACGCATTCCTTTTATCCGAATCCCGTTATACAAATCAGGATACCCTGTCAGGATCATCTCTGCTCACTGTCATTTGGCTTCTTTTTAGCATTTACGCAAACACTGTTTCGACTTAAGTATCACCAGTACACATGTGTTGCTGATCAAGATGTTGGGAATGAAAGATTTCGATACCTGCATCTACCTGACCTATTCTTTGTAATTTTCATAATACCTTTTGATGAAGCTTCTGTTGCATCTCTTGACATTATTTTTTTTTGTCTGCTCAGATTGTTTCATTATATTGCCAACTCGTTTCCATACGTTGGCATAAGCGCCATAATTTCTCAAACGGTTTCATATCATCATAATAGACCGAATGTTTCTTGTAGAAGAACGCTTCGTGGTATCTGGGAAGATCTTGTATCATGCTCACGCAATGTTGTTCCAAATAAGAACATATTTTTTTTTGTTTTGATCCAAGCAAAAATCACTTTCGAAATTCATAGAATATATTTGGAAGCACAATAGAAAAAAAAAATCACCAAATAACCGAATTCTTTTAAACCTGCTGGACACAAATTAAATTTAATTTTAACTAATCATCGCTGCACTTCGTAGCGGAGACAATCTAAATCACGTCAGATATAACGACGGTTTCTCCTGCCAAGGAGGACGCAGTTTCGAATCCTTCCGGAGAACGCATATTTTTCTTTCATAAGGATTTTCAAACATTCAGGTCGGTAGACGAAACTAAATATACTCAAATATGGTTATCCACTAAAATTAATTAATATATATATATATATATATATATATATATATATATATATATATATATATATATATATATATATATATATATATATATATATATATATAAGCCTATTTCACAGTTCATCAGTATGATGTGTGACTAGACGTTCATTTGCTTCAAGCCGGATTCGAAACTCGACGGATTTGGTATCACTCAAAGATCTTAACCCTAAGTTATCGGTGCACGACAGAAAAAGGAACATTTTAATGTGTTATATATGAAATGTGTATAAGCGCCAGTGGCCAAGAGGGCTCAATTCGTAATTGAAAAGCGGTGTATAAATAGCAAGAGCAGCCACTGTTTTGAAATTACTCTTTCTCCAGAGTGCTCCATCGAAATAAGAGACTGTATACACACACACACACACACACACACACACATATATATATATATATATATATATATATGTGTGTGTGTGTGTGTGTGTGTGTGAAAATATATAGAAAATAGGAAAGAACTCGTTAGGTAAATAATCCAAAGTTCTTTAGTATTTTTGTTATTATTTTAAAAAAATAGTGCTCGATACAAAAGTAGAGCATAAATATAATTATTTATTTAAAAATATGATTCCAACGTGCTACATAAGAGTTCTCATGTTTCAAAACAAGAGCCGCAAAACTTCAATATAATTATTTGAATTAAATTGAATTAAAGTACCAAGCTCTGTACTTTAATTCAATTTAATTCAAATAATTATATTGAAGTTTTCGGCTCTTGTTTTGAAACATGAGAATTCTTATGTAGCGATGGAATCATATTTTTAAATAATTAATTATATATATATATATATATATATATGTGTGTGTGTGTGTGTGTGTGTGTGTGTGAGTGAAATAAATCCTAAACAGACAGGAACAACCAACCTAGGTTTCCCCTAAACGGATCTTCAGAGTAAGCTGGCTAAAGAGGAAATGACATGAAATAGTATTTATTGGTAAAACCAATAAAAACTAATTAGCGTATTGAGCATTCTGCGTTTTAGCTTTATTACTCGCTTGCTTCGCATTTATTTCGCCCTGTTTGGATGTTTTTAGTTCTTTCTTTTTTTTCCAATTTTTTTCCTCGAGTACCAATTTGTTTTGATAGACTTACATGTTGTGTTATCCGAGGTTTTTACCAACCGAGTATTACTAATAATATAATATAAATTCTGTATATTTAGGCAGCAAATGCTCTTTAAGACAAATATTATTTAAAAAAAAAAAGACAGACATTTTGTTTTGGTTAATTTTAAGGATCGACTTTTCCAAATTACGATTCATCTTTCTCAAACAAGGAGGAAATTCTATCAGGAATTGTCCGAAGTTCATTTCAGAAGGAAAATACAAGAAATATGGTCGAAAATTTCGACTTTTTTAACTCATCATCATGGCAGGTAATGACAATCGGTGAGTTTATTAGAACTAGGGAGTGTTGTGACATATGTAAATACAGTACTGTTCGATAAAAGCGCCTCACCGGATTTTTTTACTTAAAAATTTTTTCGCCTATTATTTTTGGGGTCAAACTAATTTTTAATCTTACTAATATAAAGACCCCTTCCCGACCACCAAGTAAAAAGTTTACTCACCCTAAGTATTCTATTGATATTTATTAATTTAGATATAAATGAGATTTGGGGAAAAACTCTGTGCAAAAAAAGTGACTCGCTTATATCCTGCAACTAGTAATCAATAGAAACATAACCGAACAGCTTTAAATAAAGAGTAATAGAGGTATAATTTATTTATAATAGGTAATATAGTTCGAAATATCTAATAATCTATGGGTCCTCCTTTATTTTGAAGGACCTTTTCAATTCCTTTTGGCATTGACTTGATTAGGTTCTGGCAAATCTCATCTACAAGCATTGAATTCCATTCGGATATGAAATTCACAATCAAATCCTCTTTGTTAATCAACTGCTTTCTCGAGAGCCTGTACTTTATAATGCTCTACAAGTTTTCTATGGGGTTGAGGTCAGGAGACTGGGGCGGCCATGTCATAACACTCACCTGCTTCTCATCAATGTATTCCTTCATCAATTTTGATTTGTAACAGGGAGCATTATCCTGCATAAAAATGAGCTTGGTGGGGTCGATTTGCAGAAGGGAGCAGACAAGACTCTAAACTTCTCTTGTACTGCTCGCTCCTTAGGGTCTTTTCAATAGGTTTTAAGAAACCAGTTCCATGAAAAGAAAAGCATCCCCAGAACATTATACTGAACGGATGCTTGACAGTACTTACTGCTAAATTCAAAGAGCTTTCAAAGCTTCTTCTTCGAATTTTAGATCGCTTATCCTTTGAATTTAGCTCAACTTTCGTTTCATCGGAGAAGAGAACATTCTTCCAGTCGGTGAAATTTTTGTAATAGTGAGCCCATTCAAGTCTCTTGGCTTTGTTGGCTTTGCTTATTAGCGGCTTAAACCTTCATGTACAAGATTTGTAGCCTTGTTCTAACAGCCACCGACAGACTGTTGAAGAGGCAAGACTATCACCTTGCTCTTCGCTTAGACTGGCTGCAATTTCTTGACTAGTTATAGTCCTATTCTTCGAAACTTCACTTTTGATTACCATGTCAGTTCTATCCTCAATCTTTTTCTTCCGACCCTTGTTTCCTTCTTTGGAGCAGGAGTGGCATCATTATGTGCCCTAAGCACTTGAGAGACAGTTGCGAGGTTATAGCAATTTCTGCAATTTCTCTCGTAGACTTGCCTGCTTTTGATAGGACAATAATAGATGCCTTAAGTGGTTCTGAGTGGCTATTTCAAGCTGTTTTTATATTGTATGAGGCTTTCTGGAATTTAATTTAAACTGTTCTAGAATTCTCTAGAATATTGTTTTGAGTGTATTGTACAATAGTTTTCAATATTTTGTCAAAAGCTCTTTAAATTTACCAGTTTAATAACTAGAATGCGATATCTGAGTCACTTTTTTTTTGCAAGGAGTTTTTTCCTGAATCTCATTTATATCCAAATTTATAATTATCAATAGAATGCCTTAGGGTGAATAAACTTTTTTCCTAGGTGGTCGGGAAGGGGTCTTTATATTAGTAAGATTAAAAATTATTTTAACCCACAAAACAATAGACAAAAAATATTTTTAGTAAAAAAAATCAGGTGAGTCACTTTTATCGATCAGAACTGTAGTGTTGTGACGTAAGGGAGGTGTAAGGTCTCTGTGTATTTTATATACATTTGAGGATGCAGGCATTTAAGTTATAATTGTTTTTAGTTATTGATGGCTGTTTTTGATGTATGAATATTGCTTCATAAGTAGACAGAAATACACCAACACACGAATAATCATTATCTTCCGAATCCCACAGAAAAAAATTAGTATTATGATACACGTACACATATGAATTATACACACGAACGCTGCTTGACAAGACAGATGCATGTGAAGTCTGCTTAACAAATGAAAAACAAACAACAGAAAAATTAAAAAGAGCAGAAATGTTTAATAGACGCACACACATACACACATATACATACAAGCGAATATAAATTATCTTCCGAATCCCGCATAAACAAACTAGAATTATGACATATCTACACACATTAATTATACACACGAACGCTGCTTGACAAGACAGATGCATGTGAAGTCTGCTTAACCAATGAAAAACAAACACAAAAATTAAAAATAGCAGAATTTTCTTTTTCTCATTCATTCTCCGATGAAACTTTCATAAAAGCGAATCATGTTAGATTTATAAGCTTGCTTTTCCTATTTGTTCCTTATCATATATATATATATATATATATATATATATATATATATATATCGAATACAGTGTAACCCGGATTAAGAGAGTTGTCGGGACCGGAGATGAAGTATCTTATATCCGGGTTTCTCTTATATTCGGGTTTGGTCTATTTTGTTTAGGTAAGTATGGCTCTAATTTGGGACCAGAGAAAATCTCTTTAATATCCGGGTTTCTCTTATATCCGGGTCTCTTATATCCGGGTTACACTGTACTTTCAACTTTAGCACAATGTCATCATCAGGGTCTTGTTCTTTTTCTAAGAAAAATATTGCTGCGTTCATCATTTTTCTAAGACAAAAATTAAATTTTTACTTGTAACGTGAAAAACTGTAAGGTAATGTACTGTAGAATTTTTAAATTTTATCATGTGCATAGGCAAAGGAGCTAACGAAGAAAAGTTCAAATCTTTTTTTAAATAAAAACTATTAGTTAAAACCAAAATATTTTAAACTATCAACTGCAAACATTTTAAAGCATTTGTTCAGTATTCATAATTTTATTGATGGTTGATTTCAATTTTTAATATAAATACATTGAAGAATTTTTAATTTATATTTATTATTTTGGTGAAAATGTATGAATGTATTTTCAACAAGAATTTTCCTAAAATGCTAATGCGGACAGTCACGTTGTTGTAAATGTTGAGAGATATTCGATGCATCATTGAAATGAAAACTTAACCTTTGAGACAACGTAGTACTAGTACGAGTAGCATATATATTATTTTTTTCTGTTAGCGATACAATCTCCCAAATGAAACTTTAATTTATATACAATGTTGGTTTTTTGAAAAACGTTAGTTGGTGGGGAGGGGTCATAACGAATGATTAAGTTGGATCTATTGAATTTAATATAGTATATAATTAATTTTATATTTTACTAGGGTCTGTGGTGGATATATTAGTATTAGTATATCTTTGTTGTTTTGAACAAATCGGATCATAATACAAAATTAAAACAAATAATTAATGACTATACGAAGTTTTTTTTTAAAAAATCACCAGGAATCCTACTAACCAACTGAAATTAAAAATTAAGAAATTTATCACAGCTAAAAATGCTGAACAAGATATTAGGTTGGTGCAAAAACAATGACGTAATAATGTCGTTTTTTGACGTTAAAAAATACGTCAAAAACGACATTATTACGTCATTGTTTTTGCACCAACCTAATAGTTTTTTTTTTTTTAAACATTTTTAAAGCAATTCACCCCAAGCAAGGCGGGAGTGCAACTAGCACGCAAGCGGTTACAGAGGATTGAAAACAAGAGTAAAGAGGCATGTTTGGGAAAAGGAAACAGAGAAGGACGGGGAGCAAGATCAAAATATCAGAAGATGCCGATTGACATTACACTTGAATATTTGAAGGTTAGAGTTATCGGGGAAGCAAGTAAAGGGAAGGGACTTCCTAAACATCATAAATTATGGTGTATTACACACCTGGTTGCATATATATCACTATAAAATACACAAAGAATTCTATCCTTTCTCTTCTATTACATCTCAAATTCTCCCTCCAGTGTATCAATTAACAGCTTATCTCACCTTGCATTCCCAGCAAATATAGCATAACATCAATTCTTGAAGTAATTCAAATTCTAAAAAAAAAGTAAGACCTAATAATAAGTTATTTAGTCGCACTTGACGCTGAAATTTTTATTCACTAATGTCCCAGTTAGCAAAACTCTTAATATTATTATATGAAACATATAAAATAATCCCTTTCTACCCTAAAATTAAACCTAGTATATTACGGAAACTATTGTTAACTTGCACTACTGAAGTCACATTCTACGTCATGTACAACCGGACGATGTTACAATGGGTTCACTTCTGGGCCCAATCTTTTAATCATTTTTATATGTCTAGTCTTGAAAATAATATATTCAATAAATTTTTTAAAAATCATCCATCTACCTAAGATATGTCGATGGTATCCTTATCTTAGTCAAGAATATGGATGACATATATCAACTCCAAAAATAATTCTAAAATAATTCTGTCTTTAAATTTACGTATGAACTTAATAATAGTAAGAAAATTCCCTTTCTAGATATATTGATAAATACTACTAATAATAAATTCGCTATTTCTCCACATAAAAAAACGACTAACAAAAATTCGTGTACTCTTAACTATAATAGTGTATGTCCAAATTACTATAAAATATCAATTATAAAAACTTAATAAATAGTGCAAAATTAATCCATGTTCTACAGTGAACTAAAAAAATAAAAAAATTCTTACTAATAATAACTTCCCTAATTACATTGTTGATGAACAAATAAGATGTTCTATTAGATATTTTAATATAAAGCAAATAGAATATAATACTTCTTCAATTAACCCTAAACGTATTAATCTTCTATATAGCAATCAAATAATTTCTAATTATAAATAGGACGAAAATATCCTAAAAAATAATAAATACTAATATATCCACCATATATCCTAGTAAAAAAAAAAAATTATATACGATGCTAAATTCAATATATCCAATTTAATCATTTATAATGACTCCTCCTCACAAACTAACATGTTGCAGAAAACCAACATTATATATAATTTTAAATGTCCCTTGAGAGATTGTATGGCCTACAGAAAAAATAATATATATGTTGGTCATTGTACTACTACGTTGTATCGAGGGTTAAGTTTTCATATGAATGATGCATTTAACATAGGTACCTCCATGAGATCGCTAAAACAAAAGAGCATAACATGATGAAAAAGACGCCAAACTTGGCGAAAACAAAATTTTATCGTCTAAATATTTATGTTATTATGAAGAGGAAAGACAAAAGTTTTTTCTAATTATTTTTTAAAATTTTTCCTACTTTTCAGAAAATTCTGAATTTTGATTACAAAAAACCTTGTTTCTCTTTGTATCACCGGAACTAATAAAATAACATACAATTTTTGGCACGTTTTTTTTTTTTTTTTGTATGACATTAATTTGGAAAATCTTGTAAAAATAAAAATAATTGTCTGATGTCAATGAAACTTTCAGAAACTACTCACAGATGATCGAAATTATTATAAATATGTTTTTTATTAAAATCATGACAAATATTTTTTACATATTTATTACCCACCCCCATAACTAATTTTATGAAAACTTAACAAATTCGATTGAGTCCACTTCAGTGATTACAATAGTTAAAATCACAAGGCTTTGAGGAACGCCAATCATGTTTTTTTTGTTTTTAATTGGACCCCCCCACCTGAAAATCAGCTCTGAATTGTAACATACAAAACACAAGAAAACAAAGATATTATTTAATTTCAAATGC
>OZ010592.1:56269757-56287257 GCA_963932145.1 Acanthosepion lycidas | reverse complement strand
AATGAAATGTATGCTTTTACCTATAAAGAAATTTAAATGTCTGGGTGAATTTGGTGAGTTTTATCGAATTTAAAAGAAAGAAAGAAAGAAAGAAAAAAGAAATATCGGTGCGAAAAAAAAAGAATATAGATTGAAAAAGAAGAAATATAGCGAAAGAAAGAAATAAAGAAAGTATGGCCATGACAAATTTAACAGTAAGAAAGAAAATAATGACGATTATATATAAAATGAAAAAGTGACATAGATATAAAAAACAAAGGATATAACGATAAGACTAAAAAGAAAGAAACGATATCATATATCTAAGCTATAAGAAAGAATGAACAAAGAAAGAAAGAAAGAAAGAAAGGAGAGAGAAGAAATATAGGGAAAGAAAGAAATATAGGTAAGGAAAAGAAAAGGAATAGAGAAAAAGAATAAATATAAGGAAAGAAAAAAAAAAGCAAGAACGAAAGGACATGACAGATTTAACGTAACAAATAAATAATGACGAATAACTAAGATGAAAAAACTGAAATAGATATTAGTTTGGTGCAAAAATAATGACGTAATAATGTCGTTTTTTGACGTTAAGAAATACGTCAAAAAACGACATTATTACGTCGTTATTTTTGCACCAACCTAATATAAAAGAAAAGAAAGAAAAATAAAGAAAAATATCTAAATGATAAAAAAGAAGAACAGAAAGAAAGACAGAATAAACGAAAATGTATGAGAGAAAGGGAGAAAATATCCAAGATATAAAAAAGAAAGAAAATAAAGAGCAATATAACATTGATAAGAAAGAAAGAAAGAAAGAAAGAAAGAAAGAAAGAAGAAATAAACGGATACGTTTATATGAAAAGAAAGAAAGAAAATAACATCAAAGAAATAAAGGATTGATATATCAGTGGTAAGAAAGAAAGGATTGATATATCAGTGGTAAGAAAGAAAGGATTGATATATCAGTGGTAAGAAATAAAGGATTGATATATCAGTGGTAAGAAAGAAAGGATTGATATATTAGTGGTAAGAAAGAAAGGATTGATATATCAGTGGTAAGAAAGAAAGGATTGATATATCATTGATAAGAAAGAAAGGGTTGAGATATTAGTGGTAAGAAAGAAAGGATTGATATATCAGTGGTAAGAAAGAAAGGGTTGATATATTAGTGGTAAGAAAGAAATGATTGATATATCAGTGGTAAGAAATAAAGGATTGATATATCAGTGGTAAGAAAGAAAGGATTGATATATCAGTGGTAAGAAAAAAAGGATTGATATATCATTGATAAGAAAGAAATGATTGATATATCAGTGGTAAGAAAGAAATGATTGATATATCAGTGGTAAGAAATAAAGGATTGATATATTAGTGGTAAGAAATAAAGGATTGATATATCAGTGGTAAGAAATAAAGGATTGATATATCAGTGGTAAGAAAGAAAGGATTTATATATCATTGATAAGAAAGAAAGGGTTGATATATTAGTGGTAAGAAAGAAATGATTGATATATCAGTGGTAAGAAAGAAAGGATTGATATATCATTGATAAGAAAGAAAGGGTTGATATATTAGTGGTAAGAAAGAAAGAATATTGTATAGATCTGCATGTCAAGAATGAAAGTAAACATCGTCGAAAGTTAGGAAGAATTTTTAAAATGAAGACAAAAATAGAAAACTGACATGTAAATCTGAGAAAGTGTGGAGAAAGAAAGAAATACTTGACAATAAACTTATAAAGAAAGCGAATAAAATTGAAATTAAAAAGTTTAGAAAAAAAATCTGAATAAAGAAACCATGAACAAATTCAAGAAAAGAGAAATACGAAAAAATTATTGAATGCGCTGAAGAAAAAAAGAAAAATATAAGAATAATATGGCGTGAAAAGAAATCAAAAAAGAGAAGCAAAAAAGATGAAAATTTGTAATTTTTACTAAGAAGGAAACGTAATAATCTGAAGAACAGAGATCTTTTACTAAAACAAAGACATTTGTGTGCATTTTTTTACAATTCCTCCAGGATGGGAGAAACTTCGTATTTTTACTTTTGTTGCTCGTAATAATACAATTATTATCTACTATTGCAAGTGATTATCACCAATATTTCCTGGCGTTTTATTTCTTGTTGAAGTTTAAACCTTTTCTAGTCTTTTTGCATTAAAAACGTCGCACAAATTTAGAAAAGAAAATCTGGATAAATAAATGAAAAATAGAACTAAGGAAAACAAAAATTATCTTTTTCCTGTGCATGTTGTCATTTCTTATTTTAGGAGGGAAAATATCGTCTGCCAAATGCATGAAACAACATGAGCTATTTTAAGGCCAAAGGAAACAATTATTGACAAATAACAGTCGCGAATTTCAAAATTTGAGAACGTTATAAAGAGGATATTCTTTGAAAAGAAATAAATATCGATTTTAATTAGATTGGGATATTTGAATTTAGTGAAGCAATGCAGCACGTCAACTTATGTTCTATCTATCTATCTATCTATCTATATATATATATATATATATATATATATATATATATATATATATGGGCAGCATATTTTCATTCAAATATGTTTGGTTAAATAATTTAGACGTATTATGTCTATTTATTAATAAAATATCTATAGCAACCAAGAAATTAATTTATAGACTTGAAACGATTAAAACAAAAATTAATAGACATAATATGTCTAAATTATTTAACCAAACATTTTATATAAGCTGGCCAGTGGTGTATTATGGGTAGGTGACTCCATCCCTTTCCATTTATATATATATATAGTCGAATCAAAATACAACGAACATGCCCAGAATAGTGCATTTAATCATGAAACAGAGTGTCGTAGTTTGGTATTGACCGCTGTTTCCCCTTATATATATATATATATATATATATATATATATATATATATATATATATATATATATATATATTTATGAATAAAAATGACAATAGGAAAACTGGTAATTGCTCAGCAATTACCAGTTTTCCTATTGTCATTTTTATTCTTAAATATTGTCTCTCTACTGATTAATTCGGAGAAATTTTCATATATATATATATATATATATATATATAAATTCATGAATCATTCATACAAAAAACAAATATAGAGGTTAATGATTTAAATGGTGAGAATACTTCGTCGCAAACAATATAAATAAGATACATCAACGCCGAACCTGTATATGAATGATATGATCCCCGTTTATAAATTCCAGTTGCATAAGGTCTTTTTAATTTTTTACAAGCTTTCGTCTGTTCCTACAGACATCATCAGGTATGGAAGTAGATCTTGTTTTTGTTTATATATATATATATATATATATATATATATATATATAGAGAGAGAGAGAGAGAGTGAGAGAGTAATATATATATATATATAAAATATACATATTATATATATATTGTATATATATATATGTATTATAAATTAATTGATTTAAAATATTAATTAGGTTATAATAATAATGCTCTGTAAATTTACATTGAGCACTATTTTGCAAAAATAAAAATATCTATAAAAACACCGGATTATATATCCTACTGTTCTTTCTTTTTATTTATATATACATATATATGTATGTATGTATATATATATATATACGTATGTATATATATATATATATATTTATATATATGCATGTATATATATGTTTGTATATATATGTATATGTATGTATATATATATATGTATATGTACGTATATATAGATATATATATGTATGTATATATATATATAAATATATATGTATATGTATATATATGTATATAAATATAAATATATATATATAAATATATATGTATATATATATATATATATATATATATATATATATATATATATAGAGAGAGAGAGAGAGAGAGAGAGAGAGATATGAAAATGAGGAAAAAGGACTGATAGACTTGAATTAATAACAGAGTTTTTTTTTCTTTTGTTATCTCTCCTAATCTTTACTCCACCATGCATTTGCTCAAGCTCACTAGCTAGGTTATGCGTTGCTTTCAATCTGTCCTGTGAGTTTCAATTTTTCCAAGCCCTCTTACATCATTATGTACCCTAGAAATTTCAATTGTCTCTTCCTGATTTTAAGTATAAGTATCCGTTTTGTTTTCATTTTCTCTAAAACGTCGTTGTTGCTCACATGTTCAGTCCATGGTATTCTTATCATCATTTTGTAAAAGAACATTTCTGTTGCTTCAAGTCTCTTCTTCATCTGAGAAGAGATTGTCCAACAGTGTCTGCCATATTGGAGGACTGATATTCTATAACGGTTCAGTACTTCGTTCTTTGTTTCTAACGATTTTTTTTCTGTTCCTTAATATTTGCTTAGATTTTGGAAGTCATCTTTTATGATCTCAATGCACTTTTGCATTCCAGTGTTACACTTTTCTTCCTCTTTTAAAACTCTTCCCAATTATTCAGACAGACTACTCGCTATGTTTTGCATATCTCTCTGCGTAGTAATAGTAGTCGTAGTGTACTTCTCCGTGTCCTGAATAACTACCGGATTTGCAAGGCATAGCCCTCCTATGTTCGCCAGTTGTCCTCTATTTATATTTGTCTATCTAATTTGCATACGATGCTGCACTACTAAAGCTTATATAACGGAAATATTCATTTAAGATTAAACCCTCCGTTGCATTATCTCAGCATAAGTACTGTGGGGTTTCAAACACTCATTTTAAAATATTATATATCATTTAGTTATTGATTTTTATTTATATTATCTTGAGCCTTCATCCTGAATTTTATCGGATGAATACAAAAAAGAAAAACAAAACAAAAAAAGGAATTCTTTTATTTTTAAAAAATTGAAATTAAAAGGTCAGTATTTACATGCAGAGTATTGTTCATACTTTTGTTGTTGTTTTTACTTCTAAAAAGTTTCATAAACTTAAAAGATTTCAATATGGCAAACTCGTTTCAGTTGCTTATGCTTTAATAATATAATAATATAAATATATATAAGATAATATATATATGATACATACGATATATATATATATATATATATATATATATATATATATATATATATATATATATATATATATATAATATTAGTGGTAAATATACACATACATATGCAAAATGTATAAATATATATACATACATACATACAGATACATATATATTTGTATAAAAAAAAATATTCCAAGAGGATAGACTCCAGGTAGAACTCAATGTCCATGACAGAGTAGGTATATATATATATATATATATATATATATATATATATATATATATATATATATATATATATATATATATATATTATAATATATTATATATATATATTATATCTATATATATATCTATATATATATATATATATATATTATAATATATTATATATATATATATTATATATATATATATATATTTATATAATAAAATATAATATAATATAATAATATAATATGCAATAATATAAATTCAATGTTTTAATAATAATAGATTTATCACAAATAAATTCAGAATAGCCACAATGTAATTGTTTTTATTTAAAAAAATCTTTCAACTTTCAAAAATAAAATATACTTTTCCGAAAAAATTATTTGAGGAATATTAGCTGATTTAAAATTGAATTCATCTGATTCGAAGCAAATATTATTTTCTTTAAATTTAAAATATCACAGAAATGCATTTTTTAAGGTGTTGACCGTTTGACTGACAGACGGAACTTTATCTAAATTTTTTCTACGGTGGACATATTTGTAAAATTTACTTAAGGAATACAACGTGATCACTTTTTTTAAATATAATTTTTAACTAACCAGTAATCTTAACAATTAGGAAAATATTCTCCATAATCTAATGTTTTATTGAATTTTAGGTATTTGGCTTTTAATTTACTATAGTTATCGCTCTTATTTTCTTATAATGTCGCGTATGGACGTCCATATTTGCAAAAATACAATGCACATATAAAATAAATCAAAATTATTTGCAACATATTGGGTTGCACTGAACGGTAATAAGCTTTTCCATCTATGATTAGTAAATATAGTTTTTAATTAATAACAATATCACCTACAAATTAATAAGGAAATTTAAAAAATTAAAAACTATTCCATGAAAACAATGTCCAAAGCGTGAAAATATCTTATTCATAAAAAAGGTTAAATGCTTTTCGAATTAAATAATGTCTAATTAATAGTTTAATTGCATCTTTTATTTTAAGATTCAGAGCAGATTTTCCGTAACTGGGGGTCCTGTTTTACAAAAAAAAAAAAAATAAAAAAAATAAAAAATAAAAAAAATAAAAAAAATGGTGATTTAAATTCTCCAAGGATTTCTAGGTACAACTAATATAAACATTAAGCAGTATAAAAATTAATCCGTCGAAATTTCGATAAAATTAAGTTGAGTTATCATGTAAGAAATTGTTTTTAACAAGATTTTTTTTTTAAAAAAAAAAGAACATTTCTAAAATAATTGCATTTATTTGTGAACAAGTTTCGAAAGTTTCATTAAAATTCAACAATTATTTGATTTTTGCAAGAATTTCTTAATCAGAGGGTTTTTGTTTTTTTACTGCAGAAAAAGACGCTAATATTTGCTATACTAATCTTTGGACCCGAGAAAAACAAGATTTTTAAACAACATTTCGAACATTCTAAAAAATATAATTTAATAATATAAAAATCCATTGGTCATTCCTTTTAATAATAACATATAGATTTTGACGATAAAACTTGTTTTTATTACTTCGGTCCATGGTATTCTTATCATCATTCTGTAGAAGCACATTTCTTGAGGCAATTTTTTTCATCATGATATTATCATTTTTTTTAGCGAATCTGTCGAGATACTTATATATATATATATATATATATATATATATATATATATATATATATATATATATATATATATATACTCGATTATTCGATTCTTCCGTCCATTTCGACGTATGAGGGTCAAGCATATCAATTCCTAGAAACCAACAGGCCGACATCATCGCATGAGATTTGATTATAGTGGTGACGGTTTTGTGAAGAACCATCCACACTTTTCCACATGGGCCGAATACAGAGATCTGGTGCACTACGTGCCACGAAGTTCCCAAACGACCATCCGCAGGTTTTGAATTCAGAGTTGTTCTTCTCCTAGACCAATTTCCATCCAAGGCTATAGAACCCAGTTTCCCCTGCTATTTACCCATCTGGAGGGAGAAGAAGAGGATTTATACCTTTCTTATAATGTCGCGTATGGACGTCCATATTTGCAAAAATACAATGCACATATAAAATGAATCAAAATTATTTGTAACATATTGGGTTGCACTGAACGGTAATAAGCTTTTCGCGTAAAAAGC
The DNA here is from genome assembly GCA_963932145.1 of Acanthosepion lycidas. NCBI lineage: Eukaryota > Metazoa > Mollusca > Cephalopoda > Sepiida > Sepiidae > Acanthosepion > Acanthosepion lycidas. Next base: position 56,279,953 of record OZ010592.1, on the reverse strand, counting down.
TTTATCACGCTTTTTCATAAGTGAATTTACTGGATTTGATTGGAATTCGAACTCGGCTCTCCGATTCCTCAATCCCATCCGCTAACCATTACTCTCTCTCCCCCCTCTGTCTCCCCCCCCCTCTCTCTCTCTCTCTCTCTCTCTCTCTCTCTCTATATATATATATATATATATATATATATATATATATATATATATATATATATATATATATATATATATAGAATGATTGTTTTATAGCTTAGCAACCTTTTGCAGATTATTTAAAGCCATAAAATATTTTTAGATACTAAAATTCTTTTGAGATAATAATGATTTACTGATACAAATCGAGCTAGTTAACACACAGCTGGAGGAAGATGTGGATTCCCAAAGAAAAGAATACGAATTGAATTGGAACAAGGCTCTCCGATTTCTAATTAGGAGCTGTTGTCCATTACACCCACCCGCACATCGAAGCTTACAGCACCTGGCAATTCCCAAGCGGTCACCCACTTAGGTACTGACCAGGCTCGACGTTGCTTAGCTTCGATGATAGTACGAGAAGCTTTTTTTTTCAACATTATTTTTCATGGGGACTGCCACGAATCTACCTTCAGTTTCGTAACCGAAAGGTAAACAAATAAAAATTTTTGAAAAGAATTTTTTATTCTACTTATTTCTTCTTATTATAAACGTTATTTTTAGTGGGAACACATGTTTGAACTGCCATGCCTGTTTTTTTTTTATTTTCTTAAACAGTGAAATTAGTATCAAATCGGCTTAAATTGAGAAGTCCTATTAAAGAAAAATTGTACCTCCGACAGAAATCGAACCTGCATCCTATATCTCTCTCTCTATATATATATCTATATCTATACACACACACACACACAAGTATAGGATTGACGTATGCGGAATAAATTCCAATAACCAAAAAATAGTACAGTGTAACCCGGATATAAGACCGAAGACGAAGTCTCTTATATCAGAGTTTCTCTTATATCCGGGTTTGGTCTAATTTATATACATTAACACAGGCTCTAATTTGGGACCAGAGAAAATCTCACTTATATCCGGGTTTCTCTTATATCCCGGTTTTTTATATCCGGGTTACACTGTATTCTCAATACACATTAGAGCAAATATAATTTATTCGAAAATTATAACATGAATATGTTATAAAATCACTACAAAAATAGCCAAGTGATGATGTCGAATGCAGAATAAACCCTTTATTTTACATTCAATATTAGCACTTGATAAGACACCAAAAGTGTTGAAACAAAATGGCTATTTTTGTAGTGATTTTATAACATATTTATGTTATAAAATTCGAATAAATTATATATATATATATATATATATATATATATAGTCATCAAGCCGCCTGATGATTGCCTTTAGCATGAAACAGTCTGTCGCCTCTGTTGACTTCACTTCAATGTTCACTTTCATTTTAAATGGTTAAATCCGACAAATACCTATTATATTTTCTGTTTATACGTTATTTACGTTAGCAAATGGTCTGTTTTTAATTAAACAGAATTAAATACATTTAACGGCCTGAATGTTCGAGAAATTTTGTAGAAAATATACGTTTTCCGACAGGTATCGAACCTGTATAAGGAAACCGTCATCTAGCCTGACGTTTTGTTAACCATTCAGCCACAGAGAACTTGTGTGTATATATATATATATATATATATATATATATATATATATATATATATATATATATATATATATATATATATATATATATATATATATATATATACCGAAATCTATAGATAGATAAATATCACAATAGATAGATAGATATAGATAGATACAAAAAAACCATAGATAGAGAGCAAAAGACGTCAATATATATATATATATATATATATATATATATATATATATATATATATATATATATATATATATATATATGTGTGTGTGTGTGTGTGTGTGTGTGTGTGTGAGTGTGTGTGTGCGTGCGCGCGTGTACGTGTGTGTTTTGAACAATAATAATTATTGAAAAATTAAAAAAAAATATAATATTTTCAGACACTCTGGATTGTATATTTATATTATTTTCTGTTATTATTTCATTTAGGTTCATCGTCAAGTTTCGGCCAGCATGATCATCATCAGGAGAAAAATATTCCCGCTTGTTAGCAGCAGTGAACTACAGAAATGTATAACTTTCAGAAGAAAATGAACTTTATCTGTCGTTTTCATTTGTTTTTTATCGTTAATTTTGGCCAGACCTTGTGTTGGCCAAACGGCCTCTTTTAAGTTGTTTTTAAGATAAAGTCTGTGGAGATTCATGTGACTCAGAATTCTCTTCTTGGTCATTTTGACAGTTTTATTGGTTGCTGGGAAGGGGATGTGTGTGTGTTAAGTATATATTATCATTTGTTCGTTGGAAGTGTGTGTATTATGTGTAAGTGTATATATAAGTATGGGTGTGTGTATAAGTGTGAGACCTCAACAAGCATGTCTGTCTTGTGTGGATAAGAAATGTGGGTAGGTCTTGATTTATGGGGTTATATATTAATTCTATCTATGTTGTTAAATCTGTGGTTAAGTCCGTCTAGACTAAGTGTTTTGAGACGTAAAATCCATTTGTATCCATGTTCCTCTAGAATTTTTCTAATGTTATCTTTTTATCTGTTTTTTTTTTTCAATTATAGTCAACTTTGCATAGCTTTTAAAATCATGTTTTTCTAGACGGAAATGTTCTTCTACAGTTCATAATCTTTCGTGGCGAGCCGACTTGATGCGATAACGATAATTATTAATTCCGTAGTGAAAGGGCCGTTCAAATTTTCACACATTGTTTCTGGCATAGTATGCATTCTAATAGGTAAATTATGTTATGACTTCTACAGTTAGAGTTGTGGTAGATTTTAAAAGATTTAGTGACTGAACTACTGAACGAATTGGTGTGTCTAATGTGGTTACAACATAAGCTCCTTTTGTTGTTACATGGTTGAGAAAATCGTGCTGTTTTTATTTTTGGTCTATTACGGGTTACCATATCTTAAATTTGGTTACTACCTATAATTTCCTTAAGGTTCTTAGATTTACAATATCTACGATACGATAAGGCTGGTTTCCTCCATCAAAATTTGTTGGCCTGGTTTGAGATGTAGTATTTCCCAGTGACTTTTGATTATCATCACTAGTGTGGTTATATGGACATTACAACAGAGATGTTCACCACCAAAGATGAAATGGTGTTATATTTATATAGAAATTTGCTATGCGACGATAACGGCAGCAGACGAAAGCTTAGATCGAGGAACAGCATGATAAAAAAATATCTAAATGATGGACAGTTTTTGTCTTTATTTTCTCACGAAACGCCCGCGTGTGTGTGGCGAGATAGAACGGCATATTGGAAAGTGTTCCTTTCCTGTGATTGGGGTTGCCAACCTGACACCCAACGCCATTTTGAATTCAGTGTTCTCCTTCTCCTACACTGGTTTCAAGCCAAGGCTAAAGATCTGAGTTCGCCCTACACTTTAATCCATAGCTGAGAGAAAAGAAATGGATTTATATCTTTTACAGATTTATTTGCGCGAAAGTGAACGCAAAGATATCGACTTGAATTTGAACGCTTCATGCCGAGCGGACTGTAACCGCTATGCAATGCTCGCCGTCATGAATGTGACGGCTAATCAAGAAAACTATGTTGCTCAATAATTTCTCAGCGTAAATGTCGAACTGTTAGCACGGAATTCCCATCGCTCAATTAGATATCATTCTGCAGCAATTCGCGTGACGTTGAAGTCATTTAAAACACTGATCATGTAAAAAGAAAAGATAAAAAAAGAATCATCATAGATTTATTGGAGACGAATTATAAAGTATAAGCCATGTATTCTTTTTCGAAAGGAAGGCGCCTGACGGCTCTCTGTATGCATCTATCTATTAGGTTGGTGCAAAAATAAGGTCGTTTTCTCACATAGTAACATATGTGAGAAAAAGACATTATTTTTGCACCAACCTAATATCTATCTATCTATCTATCTATCTATCTATCTATCTATCTATCTATCTATCTATCTATCTATCTACTCCTTTTCTTATTCTCTTTGTCCGTCTATCTATCTATCTATCTATCTATCTATCTATCTATCTATCTATCTATCTATCTATCTATCTACTCCTTTTCTTATTCTCTTTGTCCGTCTATCTATCTATCTATCTATCTATCTATCTATCTATCTATCTATCTATCTACTCCTTTTCTTATTCTCTTTGTCCGTCTATCTATCTATCTATCTATCTATCTATCTATCTATCTATCTACTCCTTTTCTTATTCTCTTTGTCCGTCTATCTATCTATCTATCTATCTATCTATCTATCTACTCCTTTTCTTATTCTCTTTGTCTATCTATCTATCTATCTATCTATCTATCTATCTACTCATTTTCTTATTCTCTTTGTCCATCTATCTATCTATCTATCTATCTATCTATCTATCTATCTACTCATTTTCTTATTCTCTTTGTCCATCTATCTATCTATCTATCTATCTATCTATCTATCTATCTATCTATCTATCTATGCTTTCATATGTGTCCCTTTTATTGATCTCTCCCTCTTTCTCTCACTCTCTCTCTATCTATCTGCTTTGCATTCATTACTTTAGATTTAATGTGTCTTACACATTGCCCCCTTTCTCTCTCTGTCCCTCTCTATCTATCTATTAATACAGATAGACAAACAGAAACGATAGTGAGAGAGAAAATGAGAAATAAATTGGAAGATAAACCGGGCCAGGTATGAACGGGTATATATATATATATATATATATATATATATATATATATAAAAGAAAAATGGAAGAAATAAATTAAGGGCCTTAAATTGTTTAACGCAGTTATCTCTTTCTCTCTTCCCATCTCTCTCTCTCTCTCTCTCTCTCTCACACACACACACACACACACATATATATATATATATATATATAAAGGAGAAACTGAGATAGATTAAAAGGGACAGCTATTATGAGAAAAAGAAAGAAAGAAAAAGAATGGCACTCAATAATTCAATATCTTTATCTATCTATCTATCTATCTATCTATCTAGATAGATAGATAGATAGTTCTTTCTTTCTTTTCTCATAATAGCTGTCCCTTTAATCTATCTCAGTTCTCCTTTATTATATATATATATATATATGTGTGTGTGTGTGTGTGTGGAAGAGGAGAGAGATGGGAAGAGAGAAAGAGATAACTGCGTTAAACAATTTTAAGGCCTTAATTTATTTCTTCATTTTTCTTTTATATATATATATATATATATATATATATATATATATACCCGTTCATACCTGGCCCGGTTTATCTTCCAATTTATTTCTCATTTTCTCTCTCACTATCGTTTCTGTTTGTCTATCCTGTATTATTTTTATTAGAGATAGAAAGAGGGACAGAGAGGAGAAAGGGGGCAATGCGTAAAGACACATTAAATCTAAAGTAATGAATGGGCGCATTGGGGCGTCGCGGACTCGTCGACTCGCTTCCTTGGGTAACCAATTTGTCCTCTACTTGCAGGAGAGACCCGCAAATTCATTTACGAACGAATCCTAAACGTAATTCAAGGGGCCTTAATTTCTTACAAGTCTCCCTATTCGCCTTGTTGTCTTTGATGTCAGCGCGGAAATTATTCGGCTTGACTCTGTTTCGAATATTGGACTCGAAAAATTACTTATTCTCTGGAATTGTTTGGTTGGTTATTTGTGCTGAGTAAAGGGGATGGCGGGTATGGTGAGGCGGGAAATTGGATTTTGGGAAGGAATTGGTGGAGGTGAGTGGTGTTTTTTTGTTTTTAATTTGGCTTTCTTTTTGTTTTTGTTTCTCTGGCTGGGGAGAGAAAATGAACAGAAGAGAGTGACTAGAGAATGATTAAGAGAGAGATAGAGATGTTATTAGTCGAGAGTAGAAGAAAGATGCATAAATAGAAGAAGAAGAAGAAGAGAAAAACAGGGAGGAAGACAAATGAAGAGAAAAAAAAAACAGGAAGTGAAGAAGATGAAGAGAAGGACGTTAACAAAAGACATTAATAAAGAAAGTTAACGGACAGAAATAAGAAAGATGGAAAAAAGAAGCAGAAAGAAAAATACGTGCGAAGAAGAAATAAATGAAGAAACAATAAATTAAAATGTCGGTAAGGAGAAGGAAAAAAAAAGAAAGAAAGAAAGGCGAAAAATCGAACAAAAGATTAAGAGGAAGAAGAAAAGGAAAAAGAGTAAGAATGGTCGAAAATGAAATGAAGTGACTGAAGTAAAAATTAGGGAACAAAAAGCAGAAGAAAAAGAAGAAGGAGGAGGGGGAGGAGAAAAAGAAGTAGAAGTAGAATTAGTGACCACAAAAATACGATGAAAACAAGATGAAAAAAGAGAAGAAAATAGTGTAGGAGAAGAATGAAAGGGGAAAGCGAGAGAGAGAGAGAGAGAGAGAGAGAGAGAGAGAGAGAGAGAGAGAAATAAAAGGAAATATTAAAAAGAAATAGAGAAAAAGAGAGAAAACATCCTGTAAAAGATGAATAGAAAGAGAAAAGGAGTAAAATATCAAACTCAATTGTGAATAGGGGCGTTAAGAGGAAAGCCAGAACGAAATGCAGGTAGAAGGGATAATGAAAAGAAAAACGTAATAATGTTAGAAAATAATGAAAAGATGGATAAAAAAGAAAGAGAAATGCAAAAGAAAAGAAAGAAACACTAACTAAAAAGACAAAAGAAGGAAAATATAAAAAAAAATAAAGGGTTCAAGAAAGAAAGAAGTTACCAGCAGTTGAAAAGACATGAGTAGAAAAAGAAAAAAAAAAGAAAAAAAGAGGAGGAAATAAATGAAATGAAGAGAAGGATTAAATGAAAAAAAAAAGAAAAAAAAAGAAAAAAAAAGAATGAATGAAATAAGGAATAAAATACGAAATAAAATGAATAAAAAGGTAAAATAAATGGAAGTTTTAAAGAATAGAATAATGAAATAACAGAAAAAAAGAGTAAAATAAATAAATGAAAGAACTAATAAAGAAGGAGAGAAAGAAACGGTATTAAAAAAAAGAACAATCAAAGAAAAGTTAATAAAAGAAAAGAAAAGAGAAAAAGAACGAAAATACGAGAAGAAATAGAAAGATGAAAGATAAAATGAATGAGAACGAGAAAAAGACGAAAAAAAAAAAAAAAGAGAAGTTAAAAAGAAGAGGAAAGACAATAAGAAACTAGCAACAGAAAGAGATATGAAAGAAAAAATGAAATAAAACAGAGGAAGACATAGAATATTAGAATTTCAAAAGTAAGAAAGAAAGAAAGAAAGAACCTACACAAAGGAAAGTTGGAGAAGGAGGGATTTTTCAGAGACGATATTATTCAACTGTTTTCCCCTTCCAACAAAAAAGGCATCAAAACACAGGTTATAGCACCCTCAAGAACCAATTGAACAAATGATTTTACCAAAACCCATGGGTACGTCGGGTTTATAGTTAAACTTGATTGATAATATCGTTGTCAATGGTGGGAAAACAATAATGCTAGCCCGACAGTTACTCTTCATTGCCGGTCGATTATTACGGTTAGCAAGAGAAATTTGAGCCACTTAGTGCAATATTTTAGGTGAGCTTACAAAATTGATTGAGATGAGGCGGAAAGACAGAACAGAATTTCTTTCTGCATTTTTGTTTTCTTTTGTTCTACTTTATTTATTTGCATATTTTTTTTTGCTTTCTAGGCCACTGGGGAGCGAATCGTCGCCTGTTTAGCATTTGTTTTCTTCGTCAAGATCGAAAAATGAGAAGAAGGAGAGATTAATCGGTAATGAGAGAGAAAATCACCTGAGATATGTGGTTTACCAAAAACAGTCTAACGGGAAAATCTCTGTCTGCAGGAAGATGGAAGAGCTCATTTTCTTAGAAAACAAAAGTTCTACTAGGGTGTGAATAAGAATGGTCTAAAAATACTACCGCAAATTATATGTAAAATATAGCAAATGAATGCGCGTGATATGAAAAGTAAACACCGTAAAATTTAGAAACGCTATAGATAAAGGAGTTTACCTATGCTATAAAAAATGGCGGCATAAATAAAATGAATATTTTTTTAAGCCGAGTTCAAATCCCAGTCAAGTTCGTTACATTTAATTACATACAAATACCCTTGAGAAAGGCATGAATCCATCTCATCCCCCAAACACCAGCTGGGGCTAAATAGCAGGAGAGACTGGGTAACAATCTGTCTAGGAGGACGACTATAGGATCTTTTCTGTTAATTCACCCCAAAATATTAATTCACCCCAAAATAAAAAGAATTTATATTTATTAAACTTCAAACTAGAGCGAGGCTCTTCCAAAGATGGGCGACACGAGTTCGCTATTTCTAAGTGTTCGTGCTCACCCCGATAAATATGCCAAAAACAGATTTTTTTTTTATTCTTCTTTTAAATTGTAAAAATTTCTTGTAAGTACCACGAATATCGTCCTCACTTAAGAAATATGAATAACTCCCTGATTTTAGGTATTTTTTTTATTCTGGGGGTTGAAGTTGTTACGAGGCAAGCTAAACAAATTTTGATTTAAAATTTATAATTTCTTGAGGTGAATTAATATTTGTGATAACTAACTTTAAATCATTTGGGGTTATTTAACAGAAAAGATCCCAACTATGAATTGAAAACCTCCAACTACAGGTTAAGTAGCCTCATCAACCCGCAACTCACCATGCGTGGTCAGTACGACCACTCCTGATGACATGGCCAATCAGGGAGAGGTTCTTTTAACAAGAGAGAGAAGGGCATGGATTTGGATTTGAAAGTTCTTACGACTATTAAAATGTTTTCACAGGTAAGCCATTAAATATATTTCTCCAATTATTATATTATTAGTTAGTAAATCTAAGTAGATCAATTTTCATAGCACTGTCTAAAAAGCCAGGCGCAAACGAATCTGAACTTCACTGGATAATCGGCCTACTGGGTCATATAATAAAATTTATCATCCGAATTTCGATGAATAGAGAGCGTAGCAGAATCAGACCGGAAAGAGGACAATGACAGTGCGGTTTCATTAAAGATGCTGAAACGTGATATTTATGCCCAGAATATCAGAAAGAGCAAAACAAACGCTGAAGGACGTGTACCTATGTTTTATAATTTATGCCAAAATGGCAGCTGATATCAAAAACGACCTTTAGTCTGTTGTTAACTGGGGTAAAGGATGGTTTGTTAATTTTAACGCCTCTAAAAGTAAACTGCTGTCTATTAATCATCTACAAGATCCTTCTCAGTCTTCCATCAGCATGGCTAATGCTGACCTCCAGGAGAGTGTCTCGTCGCGCCTTCTTGAGCTAATGTTCTGACATGGAGTAGAAAGACTGTGTCGTGCTAGACAATTTTTCTCTCCAGAATCTATCTTACATATCTATGAGTCTACCATTCGACCATGCTCAGAATATTGCTGCCACACATGGTCCGGTGCTCTTGCTGTTTATCTAGAGCTCCTTGATAACATCCAAAGAAGAATCAGCAATATTATTGGTCCTGATCTGGCGGCTCGACTTCAGTCAATTTCCCACCGCTGTATTGTTGTCTCTCTGTGTTTTACATATAAATACTTTCTTGGTAATTGTTCGAATGAGCTCTGTGCTATGGTACCTAGACTTTTTGAATTTAAGCACAATACGGGACTGGCCACGATGTTTCATCAATTTATAGTTGAGCCGGTAAGATGTAGCCGTAAATTCTATGGTAACGGTTTTTTTCTCGCACATCTAGCTTGTGGAACTTCCTTCCAGTTTCTCGCTTTCCAACCAACTTTAATCTTCAAAAATTTAAATACAATGTCAAACGCTATCTATTCTCTTCTTTTATTCTCGCTTCTTGGCAATTTTTTTTTTTAATTCTTCCACATCCAGTAACCCCTTGTGTCTTAGTGTCTTTATTGCCTTACTTGGGGGGAACTCGACTTAAAAAAAAAAAAAAAAACGGAAGTAAAAAAAAAAGGGAATCATATTAATACTACTGGCAAAGTAGTATAAAAATGCCGGCATATAGTTCTTGCTATTTTTAAAAGATTTCCAGCTATATGCATTTAAGTATAATTTTCTATTTATTATTTTAATATGTATTAATTTTTTGGTGGTGGGGAGATCTATTTATTATTCAATATCAACAGAGAATACATCCTCCACTTTATGTCCAGCAGACATTTATTTACTAG
>OZ010592.1:56259757-56267257 GCA_963932145.1 Acanthosepion lycidas | reverse complement strand
AATCCGCAGGCAAAATAAATTAAAAAAATCTGCCGGAAAAAACTCCCAAATCATCAGCGATGTATTTCGAAATTTGCGGGCTTAGCAAAACGAGTCACTTTGAGAACTAATACAGTTCTCAAAGTGACCGCTTGGCAGCGGTGGTGACCCTTTCAATTGTAAACTAAGACAGGTGTACAGTATATAAAGTACGATGCATTAGCCCATGGATGAGACAGTAGCTGTGAGAAATATATTATTTTTGTTATTTTGTTTAATATATAAATAGATACAATCTCCGACCATTCACACAGCATCTTTTGTGACGACATTTGTGATCGAGATTTAGAATTAACCCCAGCAGGCGTTTGCAGCAAGGGACCTCTTTGAGGGTGCGACCGCTCATCATGAGTGGTGCAGGTTAAAGCCTGAATTATGAAGTATACATTTATTTATGCCATATATTCATGTTTATAGTATTTACATTATTTACTACTGGTAGTTACTATAGTGGTTTTATAACTCAAAAATAATCCCTTACCATCTACGGACAATCGCATTTAACGGACAATCCATCTCCCCCTATTAGTCCGTTGATGAAAGGTTTGTCTGTATATAAAAGCTAAATGGCGCATCCGAGGATATATATATATATATATATATATATATATATATATATATATATATATATATATATATATATATATATATATATGACTGTGTGATAGATAAATATAATATAAATTCATATTAATATATATGAATATATAACTAACGTCTCTCTCTATATATAATCATATTACATATAGACACACACTTTGTCTCATACACTCATGTCTGTGTGTATCTGCGTTTGCTTCTCGTCAGTATGTTCAGTTTGGTAATCTTAAAAGATCAAAAATCCACAGAACAATCAACACACAAGAAAGGAAGATAAAAAAAAGGAGAAAAAAAAAAGACATGTTTGGTTGAATCGCCTGGTTCATATGAATATCCATAAACAACTTCTAACTGATCAGGCTTGCATATGAACAGAAGTTTTTCACTTTTGCCGATGCCAAACAGATGACGTGGGAAATCTTGAGACATCGAGTTAATTAGAAATTCTCTTAATTCAGTCACTCTTTGAGTAGCCAACTGTCAAAATCTGACAAATATCCGAGTACCGATTAATACCAAGAACACAGAAGATAAAATATGTCGTATTCTTTTGGCTTCTCCAAAGCCAAAATGTTAGCAAAGACAGTTGGATATTTCCCCCTTTATTCTCATTGTTTCTAGCTTCGCTTTTGTCACGAGTTTAGCAAATATGAGTTCACCCAACTGCGTATACCTTGATTGTACCGCTCAAGGTAAATGGTCACGCAGCTAACGTATAATACCCAGCCTGCTGAGTCAGTCTACGAATAATCTTTGTGCTGTCTAATTGCTTTGCGAGAGAGTACAGAAAAGTTCTAGAGCCAACCAAGACGATTTAAAAAAAATTGTTTTAGGTAGTGAGTTGGATGGTGATATATTCATTAGTTATTTAAGTGCCAAACATGATACTCGCCTGGGCGATCATGTGTCTTTCGATTCATGACTGACAAGGCAGAAGATTTTCCCGTAGTAGGTCACCATTTATTTCTACGATGGACTAGTTGTCAACTAAGGCTATAGGGTCCAGTTTTTCGTGCTATTCAAGTCGAGTAGTGATGTATTCATACATTTCCCAAGGAAGTTTGTGCGTAAGTGATTGTAACGAACCTGACTGGAATTCGAACTCCGCTCTTTGATTTCTCATTTCCAACCGTTATTCATTGCGCTATACGGAACACCATCTCTTAAAATGGCTAGTAAATTCTAAAAAGGTGTCAGAATATCACATTTTGTGTAAAGCTCGTCAAATGCAGTACAGTGGCTTTCGAAAAGCTTCGTCAGGTTTCTTGAGAATATATGGAGCAGGCGTGTTTCAAAACCGGTCGAGTGTGCTTTTTTAAACTTTATTTACTAACGGTTCATATAATATAAGACCCTAGGTCCACTGAATGTAGAGGGTTACTGAGGCGATTGAAAAAGAGAGGGAAAAGAGAAGTAAGATTATTATGGAGACGTTTAAGATAGATCTCGTTTGACCTTGAACTTAAAGAGACCAAGATTATCGTTTTCAAGGAAGCATTCCCTCTGGATTTGTTCCACAAATAACAGTTATGGGAAAGAGGCTGTCTGAGTAGAACACGACATGGTGAGTTCTAGCTGTGAAGGTTGCACTAGGGAAAGTAACTCGCCTGGGAATCCGCCATAGTAACAGCAGTAAAAGTCTGGCGATATTTTATCTGTAGGATAATGATTGTAGGGTGGAGAACAGATTCATCACCTACAAGGCTGTTTCAGTGCTTTTAAACACTGTCAAGGCTGGAGAGTGAGGATTGGGCAACAGTAGCCCAAATATGACAGTAATATTCAATTCCTGGTCTAATCTGACTCTATAGAGCATGGCAGCAGTATTTAGGTATTTTTTTGGAACGATACAATCTCCGATCATTCACACAGCTTCTTTTGTGACGGCACGAATATACATGTTTCATTTTAGATCGAGAGTTAGCGCTAACCTCAGTAGGCGTTTGCAGCGAGGGACCTCTTTGAGGTTGTGACCCCTCATCATGAGTGGTGCAGGTTAAAGCCTGAAGCGTTCAATGCGACCAATCACCAGTAACACACTAGGGCTGTTAATTTACCGAATACAGGTTGACGTCGATTTACGACCACAATTAATAACGACTGAGAGGTTGTAAATCGATTTGACCGTAATTTGGCGTGTAATTATTTGGCAATATTTTTATCTTTCTTTAGGCATTACTGTATTTTTTAAAAAATAGTTTTTACGGTTTCTTTACGTTTGATACAATTTGTGTCATCTCTCTACATATTGTTTTTTTTTCTTATTTTTTACGTTCATCAGATTCAAGTTAAAAACTGCATACAGCAGTACAGTTGGTTTAATATTTGTGGATCAGCTAATAAATGTAGAATTAATGAAGATCGTGAGAGACAAGTAGTAATGAAAGAAACTAGTTATTAGTGTTCAAAGTTTTCTCGAAACAGAAGACTTAATCCTTAGGCTATGAACTTATCTTTGTACTCACAGGTCGTCGACTTACGACCACGATTGGTTGCGACAGATCGTAAATCGATCTAATCGTAAGTTTGTTAGTGAGATTATTTTTCAATATTTTTATCTTTTTTTTAGGCATTATTGTATTTTTTAAAGTAATTTTTACGGTTTCTTTACGTTTCATACAATTTGTATGATCTCTCTAAATATTGTTTTTTTTCTTATACTGTATAACATTTCAACTGCTATGACTTTGAAATACAATTTGTGAAAAAGATTGAAATATTAGGAGATTGGAATTATATTGACAATAATAATGCCAGTGACGAAAGTAGAATTTATCCTTAATATTTTCTTTCACTGATAATTTTCTTGCTGCAAGACTTGTGCTTCGGAAAGAATTTCTTTTGTTCATTATCATAGTTACAAAGATGGATCAATAATTTTTGATCCTGAGAGAGTTTGTAGCTGAATTTCAATATGAACATTTGTATGTATGATCTGTGTTATTAATAGAGAAGAATTGGAATAAGTGCATGGGCAAGGAAGAAATTGAAAATAAATATTTATATTGTTTAAAATAAATAAAACTGTGTGACAGAAACACTACTCTAGATTAGAAGACCCTGATTCATTGATCATATTTGGAGAGAGAGACCAACTAAAATATTTATGGGTCAGCTAATAAATGTAGAGTTAATGAAGATCGTCAGAGACAAGTAATAATGGAGAAAAGTAGTTAATAGTGTTCAAAGTTTTCTTGTAACAGAAGACGAAAACTAAATGCTTTCTTAATCATTAGGCTATGAACTTATCTTTGTACTCACAGGTCGTCGACTTACGACCACGATTGGTTGCGACCGATCGTAAATCGATCTAGTCGTAAGTCTGTCAGTGAAATAATTTTTCAATGTTTTTTCTTCCTTTAGGCATTATTGTAGATTTTTTTAATTTTCCGATTTCTTTAAGTTTGATACAATTTTTATCATCTCAACAGTAGTTTGTTTCTTATTTTTACGTTCGTCAGGTTCGAGTCAGGCACTGTATAGTACAGTTTAATATTTGCCAACCATACAAAAACATATAGGTGCAAAAACAGAAAACATTTCGTACTTCGTACTGTATTGAATCAACAGTTGCATCTTCTGCAAGGAAAGTCGGTTCACTAGAGTCGTGCTAGAAGTTTTTTCTCGTCTGAGTCCATCTTACACCTCTACAAATCTATCATTCGTCCATGCATTGAATCTTGTTGCCATATCTGGTCTTGTGCCCCTGCTGTTCATCTATAGATTCTCGACAAAATCCATAGGAAATTCTGCAATGTAACTGGTTCTGTTTTGACATCTTGACTCCAGTCACTTTCTCATAGATATGATGTGACTTCCGTCCGTCTTTTCTACACATATTTTTATGGAAACTGCTCTGACTAGCTTTTTCCCTGATGACCTGACTACATGAATTTAAGCGTGCTACTTGATTGGCATCTAGGTCACACCCTTTTACTGTTGAAATCATTAAATGCAACCACCGTTTCTACTCCAGCAGTTTCTTTTCTCACGCTTCCCGACAGTGGAACTCCCTTCCTCTTACTTACTTCCCTGATAACTACAATTTTTAAAAAATTTAAATACAACGTCAATCGCCATCTTCAGTTGCCTAAATCCCCGTTCCTCTTTTATCCTTTCCTCAACCCCCCCTCTATATTCAGTCTTTTCCTTCGCTTTCACTCTCTGTAATCCCCCTGCGTGCTAGTGGCTCTCTTGCTTTGCTTGGGTTGAGATGCTTTAAAAAAATAAAATCTTCGTGTTGGAAAAAATAGCATTTCTTTCAGGTTCTGGGGTTAGACAAAGATAATTTCTTCTTGGAAGACATGTTGGGTTGTTTAAAGAATTTTTTTAAAGACAGGAAAGTGTATTGCCTCGAGGCTGCCCTAACACTGAGCTTGAGGCGCGTGAGGGAATGCTAACACTGCCGGGATCTGGAGCGGAAATTGTCGTGCACCACCAAGCTGGGAAACACTCACGCTGCCATACGCAGGGCAGTCATGGCCAGACGGCAAGACATACCAAATGGCGGTCGTAATGTCGATCAGTCGTAAATCGCATAGGTCGTAAACCGACGAAAACCTGTATTATTTACTCGGGTAGTAGTGTACATTACATCCGGGAACTTTCCGTTACTTTTATTCAAGTCGAGTCTACAACCTCTCACCACAGTTAATTGCGAACTCCATAATCTTTTCCACCTGTAAAGTAAGTGCTTTGCCAAGGCTACATGCGGATTAGAATTCAGAGTTGCACTTCAAAATCACTTCTAGATTTGTTTACATTTGTCGATATCTGTTCAAAAATTTAAATTCAGTGTTTAATTATTTAGATAATTAGAATTATTTTTGTGGGCATCAAAACGAAAAGCCTGTATGTTACGAATTATATACTGGATTCAAGTTGGGATCATAAAATCCACAACTCTCTACCACAATTAATTCTGGACTCCAAAATATTTTCAATGTCTCCATCATATCCAAAATGACAAAATGCACCGAGGTTGCCCTAACACTGAGCTTGAGGCTTTTTATATATTCTGGATTCAGAGTTCCACAACCCTACAACGCAGTTAATTTGTGAACTTCGTCAGGTCTATATAATCAGTATTTATTTCTAAGTTGTCCTTCTAGACTGGTTGCCAAGCATGGCAAGAGATTCTAGTTTACCAAACTATTTAATCCCTAGTTCTTGTGAGGGGGGTAGAGATGGACTCATATCTTTCTGTTATGGTGTCCTGCCTCTAAAGAGACTATGTTGGACTTTTCCGACTACTATAAGATTAGTAGGAGAGAAGGCCTCGGGGGAACAGTCGCATAGACTGTTCAGCTGTTCAACTCTTTGCCTCGGCAGAGAGGAACTCGGACGAGGCTTTGCCGCAGGGCAAAGTTTCGTCCGGGGAGGTAGACAGTCCCTGAACCCGTTTAGCCGGGTTCAAAGGGAATATTTTGGGCCGAGCCTACGGGCACTGAGAAAGCCACGTTAAACTCGGCCTTGTGCCACATACATTCCTAGTGGGGGGGGGACTGTTAAATATAACAGTCGCATAGATTGTTCAACTGTCCAACTATCTGCCTCGGAAGTTTCGTCCGGGGAGGTAAACAGGGAATATTTTTGGCCGAGCCTACGGGCTCGGAATACCACAATCAACCGGCCTTAATCACATACACCCTCGTGGTGGGCTGTTAAATATTAACAGTCGAATAGATTGGACGCTGGGCCAACCGACACCCACTCACTAGTCGTGTGATACTCTTCTGTTGTACTGTTTAATATATGATATATCTGAAACATTTGTTTTGTTATTTCTTTAACCATTTACTTGGTCACAACATTTTCCCTTGGCTATTTGTACATAAGTGAATAATGAACTCGGATAGAATTCGAATCCGGTCCGCCGATTTGTCTTTCTAAGCCGTTAACCACACATCCAGTACATCCGATACTGTTGAATATACACTCAGCTGAGCTTAATGCAAAAATTACCAATGTTAAAACCTCTTCTCATTTGAAAAATAAGCAATTTACTGTATTTACATTAGTCGGACTATTGTCCTCATCTTTGTCGCCATATTTGTCACAACGTTTCGGCCGTTGTACGCTCCG
The DNA here is from genome assembly GCA_963932145.1 of Acanthosepion lycidas. Classification (NCBI taxonomy): domain Eukaryota; kingdom Metazoa; phylum Mollusca; class Cephalopoda; order Sepiida; family Sepiidae; genus Acanthosepion; species Acanthosepion lycidas. The sequence continues at coordinate 56,260,534 of OZ010592.1, read as the reverse complement.
GCCTTCTTCAGGTTGTTGGAATTTCGAACTGAACCCTTTATTTCGATCACTGGGGTAGACTGCAATGATAACAAAGTTGCAATATGAGCTCTGGTAAAAACATGATATGATAACAGCAAAATTGCAATATGAGCACTGGTAAAAAATGGTTGCTGAAAACATTAGGTTTATGATACCCAGAAATTCATATCCAGGACACATGGCACAGTGGATAAAGGCGTTGGTTAGATCCAGTGACAGACCCAAAGAGTGTGAGTTCAATACCCGGTTCAGGCAGAGGGAAAATTAGCAGGAGATAACTGATAACTGACATCCATCAAACATGGCACGTGGAACTAGAACAGTCTACCCCAGTGATCGAAATAAAGGGTTCAGTTCGAAATTCCAACCACCCGAAGAAGGCCGGAGCGTACAACGGCCGAAACGTTTAGACAAATATTGCGACAAAGATGAGGCCAATAGTCCGACTAATGTAAATCCTGTACATAATACCTCATCTCAGAAATATAGAGACTCTGAAGCAATTTACTCTCGAAAACGTGTTTGTATATTTTGGCGCAATACAATCTTCCTGTGCATTACTAAATAAGATAGCTAAAAATGCTCAATATAACAAGAACAATCTACCCCCGTAAGATCCAGTTCGAAAAGCTCTGCAGATGATCGGGATCGACAAGCACCTAATGAAGGCCGATGCTCATAACGGCCGAAACGTTGTGATAATAACAACAGAGATGAGGACAGTCGTCGGGATGTAAATATTGTAAATAATAACTT
>OZ010592.1:56249757-56257257 GCA_963932145.1 Acanthosepion lycidas | reverse complement strand
AGCTTATGAGGTTAGCTTTCACGGCTTTCCTCTGCTCTAATTGCTTTCAGTATGTACCGTGAATCTCAAATACTTCTGCCCTCTTTCCTCATCATGTGCCCTAGAAATTTCGATTGTTTTTTCTGATGCTACATCTAAGTATCCTTTGGATTTTCTCTAATAAAGATTGTTAAAGATGATTGTTCAGGTAGACCATTTGAAACTTTTATTTCGACCTCTCTTTTTTCTCACCCTGTCTCTATCTGTCTGTCTGTCTCCCCATATATATATATATATATATATATATATATATATATATATATATATATATATATATATATATATATACATACATATATATATATATATATATATACATATATATATATATATATATATATATATATATATTAAACGTTATTTTTATTATGTGCCATGCGTAATACACGCTTAGGCGATCATGTGTCTTTCGCTACATGACTGACGGGGCAGATTTTTTCCCGCAGTAGGCTGCCATTTCTTTCTGCGGTAAACCAGTTGGCATCCAAGGCTATAGAACCCGGTCTTTCTACTTACCCATAGCTGAGGTGGGGGGGTCTAAAGAAGAGGATTCATACCCAGGGATATTAGCACCTGAGTGAAGGTAATGGATTCGACTGGAATTCGAACTCGGCTCTCCGATTCCTCAATTCCAGCCTCTTTCTACTTTTTCCAATAAGACTTTTCGAATATACAAGCCGCTAGACAAAAATAAATACTTTTCAATAAATAAAGCGTCTACTCAAATACGAGTATCCATTAAAAATAAAGTTTAAATAATAAAACAGCGTCAGATTAATAAATTAAAAAAAATCATTTCTTTATACATATATATATATATATATATATACACACACACACACGCACATATATATATATATATATATATATATATATATATATATATATATATATATAGAGAGAGAGAGAGAGAGAGAGAGAGTACTTATATTTTGGCATTAAATCTACGCGGATGACACCACAATTTACTCCTGCCTCAAAAACAAATCTAGTGTCGCTGACAAAACTAACCTGGGCGTGCGTCTCGAAAAGGACATCCAATCGGTTGTGAACTGGGGCAGGGATTGTCTGGTTAACTTTAATGCCTCAAAAACAAAACTGCTCCCTATTAATCACCACAGAGATCCTTCTCTGCCCTCCATTAGAATGTCTGACGCTCAACTTCTCGAGAGCACCTCTCTGCGGCTGCTCGGTCTCACTGCTGACCTGAGATGGAACAAATACATTGAGTCAATTGCTTCGTCCACCGCAAGGAAAGTTGGCTCCCTGTGCCGCGCCAGGAAATTTTTCTCCCCGGAATCGATCCTCCAGATCTACAAATCAACAATTCGCCCTTGCATGGAGTATTGCTGCTATATATGGTCTGGAACCCCTTCTGTTTGCCTCAGGGTTCTTGATAGGCTCCAGAGGCGGATATGCAATATAATTGGTCCTGTTCTGGCATCTCGTCTACAGCCACTCTCTCACAGACGCGCCGACGTCTCTCTCTGTCTGTTTTACAAATATTTTCATGGCAATTGCTCCGAGGAGCTGCATTCGCTGGTTCCCAGACTTCATGAGGTCAAACGCCCTACGAGGATGGCATCACGCTCTCACCCTTTAACTGTCTAAACTCCTTCTCTTCTACTCCAATAGCTTCATGTCTCACACCTCTCGCCTGTGGAATTCCCTTCCCTATTCCAGTTTCCCTGAGAGCTATAACCTCCAACTATTCAAATGTAATGTCAATCGACATCTCGAGTTGCCTTGATCTATCCACTATCCTTCTCCTCATCCTTTCCTCTATCATTCCTATCTGATTTTGCTCCAAATCTTCTGTAGCCCCTTGCGTCCTAGTCGCTTCTCGCCTTTCTTAGGGTGAAATGCTTAATATATATATATATATATATATATATATATATATATATATATATATATATATATATATATCGCATACAGATGGTGATATGCTGCTAAACAGAATCAATCAGCGCTGTGTCGACTGTTTACATGTCATGGAGCCACTGACATCCTGTGAGGCGCGAATTTGCATCTGGTGGCTAGGAGGACAACTTCACCTGGATTATCACTTTTCTTGTGATACTGAGTTTATTTTAGTAATATATGTGGCGGGGGTGTAGCAGTAAATATTGTGATCGTTACTGATAAATTTCTTTTATGACACTTTATAACTTTCTATAAACATTTTCATCGTAATTGTTCTGATGAGCTATCCTCTTTAGTACCCAAATTTTACGAATTTAAGCGCAGTACTAGATTGGCAGAGCGGTCTCGTCATTTTACAGTTGAAATGGCTAGATATAACCGTAAGATTTTTGCTAATAGTTTCTTCTCCCTCATTTTCGCTTTTAGAACACTCTTCCTGCTTCTTGCTTTCCTGTGAACTTTGATCTTTAAAAATTAAATGCGATGTTATTTTATCTTTTCTCTTCTTAATTCGCGTTATTTGATTGTCCTTTCTCTCAATAATGGGGTTACGGTCACGTCACGTTGAAATACCGGTACCCGTACGAGCATTAAAGTTAATCAAAGTCAAACATGGTCAATGCAAAGATGGGTGACCCCTTGAGAATTCTAAGTACTGTAAGCTTGGATATGCGGGCCGTGTAATGGCTCGGAATTGTTAATTTGAGAGCCAAGTTTAAATTCTTGTTGGATTTATAATATTGATCCACAAGCAAATACCCTTGCGTAAGTTATGGATCCGCCATTTCTCCTCCCAGTTATGAAGAAGAAGAAGCAGTCGAAGAAGAAGAAGGAGCAGGAGGAGGAGGAGGAGAAGAAGAAGAAGAAGAAGAAGAAGAAGAAGAAAAAGAAGTTTTTTTAATACTGAGCTATATTTATTTGCGAAGATCTGCTTTACTTCAATGCCTTAGTCTCCAGTAACTTGCAGATGTACTTGTCAATAGATAGATATGAATAGAGTAAGCTGAGAGATAGATAGATAGATAGATAGATAGATAGATAGATATGAACATACTATGATAGATAAATTGGTAGATAGATAGATATGAACATTCTTACATAGATAGATAGATAGATAGATAGAAGGATATGAACATACTATGATAGATAAATTGATATATAGATATGAACATTCTTACATAGATAGATAGATAGATAGATAGATAGATAGATAGATATGAACATACTATGATAGATAGATAGACAGATAGATAGATAGATAGATAGATAGATAGATAGATAGATATGAACATACTATGATAGATAGATAGACAGACAGATAGAAGGATATGAACATACTATGATAGATATGAACATACTAAGATAGATAGATAGATAGAAGGATATGAACATACTATGATAGATAGATAGATAAATAGATAGATAGATATCGTAAGACATAGATCGCTATCAAAAGACATAGAAGGATATGTACATACTATGATAGATAGATAGATAGATAGATAGATAGATAGATAGATAGATAGATATCGTAAGACGTAGATCGATATCAAAAGACATAGATAGAAGGATATGTACATACTATGATATATATATATATATATATATAGATAGATAGATAGATAGATAGAATCTAAAGACATAGATATCTCTAAACCATTATTATCTCCAAATCTCCGCCATCATCAAAATATTTTCTGGCTTTAAATAACTTACAAAGAGTTGATAAAGCGTAGAAAAAGAATGAATCAAAAACAATCAGTCCTTAATAATGCTTTTGTTTTCTATTATTCTTTTTCACTCAGTAAGCTTTGTTGGAGGCATGGTGGATTAATGGATACTGGCTCGGACTGAGGAATCGGAGAGCCGAGTTCGAATTCCATTCGAATACATTACATTTACTTACGTGATAATACCCTTGGGAAAGGATTGCATCCTCCCTCTAGCTATGGGTAAATAGCAGGACTGACCAGGTCCTATAACCTTGGATGGCAACTGATGTACTGCAGAAAGAAATGGCAACCTACTGCGGGAAAAAGTCTGCCTTGTCAGTCATGTATCAAAAGATACATGATCGCCTCGGCCTTTTTTTTTTTTAATTGCTTCAAAACACTTTAATGGTGGGAAATTTTAATTGTCTTAAGAGAAGGCACGGTGGAATAATGTATATCGGCTCGGATTGAGAAATCGGAAAGGCGGGTTCGAATTCCACTCGAATCTATTACATTCACTTACGTGCTAATACCCTTGGGAAAGGTATGAATCTTCTTCTTCTCCCCCAGCTATGCGTAAATAGCAGGACAGACCGGGTTGGATGGCAACTGGTCAACCGCAGGACGAAATTCCAACATACTGCGGGAAGAAATCTACCTCGTCAGTCATGTATCGGAACTTGTACATGCATGGCACATAACTGAACCTTTATTGCCTTACTTGAAGCAAAATGATTAAAAAAATGAGCAAAGGTTTGTGATTGACATTATATCCCATAATGCGCGTCGAAGGTATTGGTCGTTAACCTTTTATTGAAAGCTTGTTATGGCAACAGATTTCTTTGATTTCAGTGACATCAACTGGCGACAATTTAAAATTATTTCTAGAACATGAAGATTACTGCACTCTATTGCCCCGGTCACCAAATTTGACCCCAGTTATGAATCCTACAGTCAATTATGTGATATGATAAATATGATCTGCAAAACCTACCCTACATAATGTGATATAAAGGGCCCGCTGCTAACATCAGATTGAAAGTTTAGAAACCTTATTGAGTTAATATCCGATAAAAAAATTATTAGGAAAAATCTTGTTTTGCTGTTATCATTTCATGTTTTTACCAGAGCTCATATTGTAATTTTTGTTGTCATTATCACTTTCCTCTGGCACTCTTTATTACTGGTTCCCATATTGTATTCATTTCTATACTTGGTCGGCTCAATATGAACTCTGGTAAAAACATGAAGAACATGAAAAACAGCAAAAATTGCAATATGAGCACTGGTAAAAAATGTTTGCTGAAGACATTAGGTTTATAATACCCAGAAATTCATACACAGATGGCACAGTGGATAAAGGCGTTGGTTAGATCCAGTGACAGAACCCAAAGAGTGTGAGTTCAATACCAAGTTACGGCAGTGGAGAACTTTCAGAGGGAAGATTAACAGGAGATAACTGATAACTGATATCCATTAAATCATGGCACGTAGAACTAGAACAGTCTACCCCAGTGAGCGAAATAAAGGGCTCAATTCGTCATTCCAACCACCTGAAGAAGGCTGGAGCGTACAACGGTCGGAACGTTGTGATAAATATGGCGACAAAGATGAGGACAATAGTCCGAATAATTTAAATAATGTACATAATACCTCATCTCAGAAATATAGACAGACATACAGCAACATCCCTTTAGGTAGGTAATCAATGTTTCAGTGCAGTCTTCAGATCAAGTACCACTATTTTTTTTATCGGGTTATATACATAGATCACTGGGGGACTAAGACAATTGGGGTAAGAGGAAACTTGCTATTCCTTTTTTGGGTATTTTTAATGCTATTTGTAGCCATGACCTCAAGATTGCTTATTTATCATGAAGAATATTTTTTTTGTCAATTGGTCATCTATATTGATGTATTACGTTTGTTATAATTTTTTCTTTAAGTAAGGGTTATTTTTTAAATGATTAACATATCTATAAGGCTGCCATTCGTCCATACTTAGAATATTGCTGCCACATATGGTCGGTGCCTCTTGATAAAATCCAAAGAAGAATCAGCAATATTATTAGTCCTGGTCTGGCGGCTCGGCTTCAGTCACTTTCCCACCGCCGCAAGGTTGCCTCTCTGTACATTTTCTGTAAATACTTTCAGGGTACTTGTTCGAATGATCTCTAAGCTATGGTACCTAGACTTTTTGAATTTAAGCGCACTACTAGACTGGCGTCGAGGTCTCATCAATTTACAGTTGAGCTGGCTAGTTGTAGCCATAAATTCTAATTTTCCAGTCAACTTCAAAAACTTAAATGCAGTGTCAATCGCTATCTACACTACTCCTGATTACTTTATCCTCCTCTCATTCATTATTAATGTTTCAGTTCCTAATTCCTTCACCCCCTGTAACCCCTTAGGTTTTAGAAGCTTTACTCGCTTGCATGGAGTGATACCGATATTATATATATATATATATATATATATATATATATATATATATATATATATATATTAGGTTGGTGCAAAAATAATGACCTAATAATGTCGTTTTTTGACGTATTTTTTAACGTCAAAAAACGACATTATTACGTCATTATGTTTGCAACAACCTAATATATATATATAATTTGTTTTTTGTCGAATGACCATCTGTATCGACTTATTACGATTGTTATTATTTTTTCCTCTAGTTAATGCCTATTATTTAAATGATTTCGGTAGAATAGTTTAATGGTGTTTTATGTTGCTAATCAATCATTTATGTACCATAATCAATTACATACGCTTAGGCGATCATGTATCTTTCGATTTGACTGCCTTTCTTTCTGCGGTAGACTAATTCACATCCAAGGCTTATAGAACCCGGTCTGTCCAGCTATTTTCCCATAGCTAGAGAGAGAAGAAGAGGATTTATACCTTTCCCAAGGGTATTAACACATAAGTGAAAGTAATGGATTCGACTGGAATTCGAACTCACAGCCGCTATCCATTACTCCACCGTGCCTCTGTTGTTAATGGTATTGTTATTTTTTCTAAATTTTATGTAAGGATAAATTATTGTGGTTAATGTAATTGTTATTTAACGATTTCGCTCCAGAATATTGTGCGTGTAGACGATATTAAATAGGGTCCGTTTTTATTATCTCTTTACGGTGACTAATTTGTAAGTGTAGGCATTCGCCATTGTAACTAAGAAGGCATGAGTTTGAATTAACGGCCGTTTTATAAATGGCGCTTTTGAAGTTATCATAAATTCGAATCGATTACTCTATATAAGAAGAGGCTGATGTTACTGATGTTAAGTTCAATATGTGAAGTTAAGAATTGCGTTATTTTCAAAAATTGTTCTCAGATTTTTAGTTACGTCTATATTTTTATTTAATATAAATATCATATGTCGTCATCGTAGCAGCATAAATTATTGGTTTAGGGTGGGTTTTTTTTTAATTTTCGTTTTGTATGGCTGCCATGTAGAATTCTGATAAGTGAACCCATAGCGACGCCATCAATTTATTTTCTAATTGGTTGCGCGGTCCAAGTTACCTTTTTCTTGAAAAACATTGCTTTTATTTTTTGAGGTAGAAATGACAGATGTTTATTGACGTTTATTAATTATATCTATTCTCTGGCAGGTACGTTATTGAATAAGTTTTTGACATGCAGTGCCGATAATAATCTATACACTCTCTCTCTTTCTCTCTCTCGCTCTCTCTCTCTCTCTCTCTCTATATATATATATATATATATATATATATATATAAAAGGCAAGATGTGTGTGTGTGTAACGAATGCACGGCCACAATTTTCGACGGATTTTCATCAAAATTTA
>OZ010592.1:56222257-56247257 GCA_963932145.1 Acanthosepion lycidas | reverse complement strand
TATAGTTGATGAACAAATAAGATGCTTTCTTAGAAACCTCAATACTAAGAAAATTGTACATAATACTACTTCTACTGATCTCAAACATATTAATCTCCTATATCGTAATCAAATGCATACTAATTATAAACAAGATGAAAATATACTAAAAAATTTAGTATATTCTAATATATCAACTATAGATCCTAGCAAAAAATTAAATTAATCATATACTACACTAAATCTAGTTATATCCAACTTAATTCTTCGCAATAATTCTTCTCTACCGGTTAGCGATTTGCAAAAAACCAACATAGTTTATAAATTCAAGTGCCCTTTGGGGAAGTGTATCTCCAACGAATTAAATAATATTTATGTTGGTCACACCACAAACTCGCTTTCACGACGCTTGACACTACATTTGAATGAAAACTCTAACATTTTTAGGCATTTAAAACAACATGTCTGCCCGCTCACACAATTCCGTAAAATACTTGTCGAAAACGCAATTATACTTCGACATGAAAACAATAGACAAAAACTAAAAATCCTTGAAGCATTATACATCAAACAGTTGGAACCCAACCTAAACAAAATCAATTATGGCATCTCTACAAATATTCTTAAATGTCTATAATTGGTAACAGAAGCCATTGGTTTATACCAACGGCTTTCCATACTTCTCCAATTCACTCTCGCGTGGTCATGTGTGACGTCATGAGATGCGGTGCGATTTTCGCTTCTAGCGTCTTATATGCGCGTGTTTATCGTTGCTTAGAAATCATCTATGTAAACAATCAGACTATCATCACTGTCTTGTCCGTATATTACTTAATATGTTGTAATTGACATCTTTAATAATGGCTTATGTAAGCCGAAAGGTTAGATTGTATTAAAAAAAATATGGATCACTATTGTGAATTTCTTTCTTCGTTCAACGATAATGTTATTAAACTTATCAGATGTTACGAAAAAATTTACATAAAATAAATAGACAACACTTGTCTATATTATTTAATGAAACGTGTATGAATGGAAAGATGCTGCCTAAATACATACACAATATATATATATATATAAATATATATATATATATATATATATATATATATATATATATATATATATATATGAAGATGTGCAGCTAATGTATTGATTAGTAAGCTGGGAATAAGAAATTAGCAAGGCAAATTCACGTTCTGTTCCATTCGTCACATTTACTCTCTTCTCATTCAAGCCATGATTAAATAACAGCGCAGATAGTCTTTTAGCCTTGCTTGGAAACCAGCCTAGGCGAAGAAAAATTCTAATTTCAAACCTGAGGAAAGCTGTGTCGTGACTTTGTGGCATACTGTGCACCATTGTTTCTGCACTAACTTTTGACAAGTGAGCTGTATATCTTCTTGTTCTACTTCTTCTATTTGTCGTGTCCCTTCAAGACGTTGGCGATCATGGCTCTCCACAATATCATGTCCTTCGTTACGCTTAAAATTTTTTATGTTTTTGTTATCTCTCCTAAATCTTGATCCACCATCTATTTACTCAAATTATGCGTTGTTTTATCTTGTCCCTCTTGTATTCAGTTTGTCCTGTGAGTATCATTTTTTCCAAACACACTTTCCCTATTATGTGTCATAGAAATTTCAACTGACTCTTTCTGATGTTAAGTATAAGTTTCCTTTTTGTTTCCATTTTCTCTAAAACTTCGTCGTTGCTCACATGTTTAGGTTAATTGTATACTCAGTATTCTTCTGTAGAACCACATTTCTGCTGCTTCAAGTCTCTTCTTCATCTGTGAGGACTTTGTCCAATATTGACTGCCATATATTACGTAACAATTCAGTACTTTTTCTCTGTTTCTAACGACATTTTTTATTTTATTTCTTAATAATCTGCTTAGCTTTTGGAAAGCATCTTTCGCTATTCCAATCCGCCTTCGGATTTCAGTGTCGCGCTTTCTGTCCCCTGTTTAACCACTTCCCAGCCATTTAAATCCTTGTACTTGTTTTATTTTCGTGTCTTCAATTTATGGTTTGCATATTGGGCTGTTCCTTTTGCTAACAAGTTTGCATTACGCCTTCTTGCAATTAATATATTAATTTTGGTTAATGTTAATAGCGCGCGAAAAAAAAGAATGGAGTACGGATGTTGACTGTAGTTTTTGTGAGCAGCACCCTTGCGCAAAGAGTAGGTAAGAAATTATTTGAGAATAGATGGTAGAAACAGAAATAGTATCCGCAATTATTTCTTGGTCAAATTCCATCGCTTTTAGGTAGTGACTCATATATATATATATATATATATATATATATATATATATATATATATATATATATATATATATATATAGCAAGCATACCTAGCTGACTTTTCACAATGAAAATAAAAATTTATTAAAATAGGGAAAATCTTCAGGTGTTTACGTCTGTTTCCTTTTTCTTTTTTTGTCTTTTTTTGTTCTGCACTTTCATATATTCCGCTATTATCAAACTCGTTCGACTTATTTCCCCCGTAAAATCAATGGAGACGCCAAAACTACATTCGATTTTCTTTTGGTTTGATTCTTGTTGTTTTTGTCTAACGAACCAAGCAATTATACCAATTACCTGCTTCTCGCTAATATTTTCAGTGATTTTTAAATTCCATTGAGCCAGCCGACAACCATTCCTTGGCCGACAGCAGTGTTACTCTGTTCCGATCACAATTCTATAATTTTCTGTCGCGAAGATATCGCTTCTTCTTCTTCTTCTTCTTAATTATTATTATTATTATTATTATTATTATTATTATTGCAACTCTTTAATCACGTGACTTGCTTGGCGTTCATGGCGAAGGCTCTTTTTCCTTATTGGTCTCCATTTTTTTAATTTAAAAAATACCAACTAATAAAGAAGTATTAGTTTTAGCATTTATTTCTCATCTGCCAGTAAGCAATCAGTTTGCCTAATAAAAGACTCTGATTATGAATAAAAAGAAAAAAAATTAATAGTCCACGCGTTAAAGAGAGAAAAGACAAAACATGAAATAAAACATAATATTTCTTTTGTCCATTTCTGTTTTTTGTGTGTGTCGTCTGCCTATTTCATTTGCCAAATTATATGTTCCAAAATCGGTGTTCACTTTTTCAAATGTTGTTCTTTGTAATTATTTTGTTCAATGTAAGGCAGTCCTCAGTTATAAATAAACACTGCAACTTTTCCCAGCTTTTATTTAAGGCTTCGCAATTTGTATATAAAATGTTTTTCGGCAGAATGAAGTTTTTCTAAATAGATCGCTGATTACTAATAGGTAAAACGCAATTTGATTTTTATGTAATTATCCAGTACAAATGATTTTTGTGTTTCTTGAGAGTCCATTTTAGCCATGCTTTCTTCAAATCTTCGAAGCACAAAGCATTTTCTCTATTGTGTTATATTCCACTTCGCTAACTTTTTCCTACATATCAATTTCAATATATAGCCGTGGTTCTCAAGGGTGTTGGCACTTAGATCATAGCAGGAGAATTTTAGCCATAGGCAGGAAGTAGGGGTAAATATCAGTCAGTAACTTCTACGAAAGAATGCATTTTGTACAATATATATATATATATATATATATATATATATATATATATATATATATATATATATTGATTTAAACGTTATTTTTCTGGATACCCATACACTAAAAATAACGTTAAAATGATAAAAAATATGCCCGATTAAAAAATAAAATCCATTAATTCTTTAGTAATTACTTTGTTTACTTTCGGATGCGAAACTGAGCAGTTATGAATTTTGAAGAAATCTGGCTGTGTAAAATGGGCTTTAAAGCCAGCATAGAAACTTGCTTTATTATGAATGTCTTCGTAGCCGAGTTGGCAATGCACAACGGATTTAAGGTTCGAATCCTGTCGAATGGCGTATTTTCTTTAATAAGATTTCTCGAATGTTCATGTCGGTAGACAAAATAAAATACTGCTTTAAATAAACCGATCATTTATACAACAAATATGATTATCGACTAAGAATAATGTTTAAAGGAATAAAAATATGACAGATTAATAAATAAAATTCATTAATTCTTTACACACACACACATACACACACACACACATATATATATGTATATATATATATATATATATATATATATATATATATATATATATATATATATGATAAAATAAACGGACAAATAAGAAACGTAGTGAAACATGATACATACAAGTTTTCTATTTGTTCGATTATGTTATAATCCTGTGGATTCCGATCCGTATATGATTTTCATTTGATCTTTTGCTCATCTCTCTCTCTCTCTCTCTTTCTATATATATATATATATATATATATATATATATATATATATATATATATATATAGATAGATAGAGAGAGAGATAGATAGATATGACAAAGTCACACAGATACACATACATACACAGATATATATATTTATATATATGACAAAGTCACACACATATATATATATATAGATAGATTATAATTATTTTTTAAAAGTATAATTCCATCGCTACACAGGAATGACAAAAAAAATAATTATAATCTAGGCTCTATTTGTGTATCGAGGACTGATTTTTAAAAATAAAAACAAAAATACTAAAGAACTTCGCATCATCAACCTAACGGTTCTTTCCTATTTTATCAATATATATATATATATATATATATATATATATATATATATATATATATATATATATATATGTGTGTACACACACACACACACATATATATATATATATATATATATATATATATATATATATATATATATATATATATATTCGACAAAGTCGTGTGACGCGTTTTGTCCTTTAGAACGTCTGAAACTACTAAGGGACGAAACGCACAACACGATTACACTTCCACTTTGTCGTACATCTTTCCTCCTTTCTGTTCTTGATATATGAACATTTATATATCGTTATCCCATATATATATATATATGTATACATATATATATATATATATATATATATATATATATATATATATATATATATATATATATATATATATATATAGTTTTAAGATATGCTATATTTATAAATAAAAGTGCCCAATATCAAGTATAGAGTGTGTGTAAATCTAAGAGTGTACACAGAGGTCAACGTCGAGTGGCAACAGTATGTTTTCATGCTTGAACACAATGCATTTTGAGCGTTAGCTCGACTATTTTTCTGCTAATATCACCTAATTTCTTCATAAGAGAATGTGCCAGAAAATGTTTTTATTCTACTTTTACAATAAAGTATAAATCAATCCAAAAAGTCAATAATATCCCCAATAATTCAAATATGAACGTTTATCTCCTCAAATCGCTCTATGAGATGTCTAACGAATCGTCAGACAGACTATAGTGTTTTTTCGAGACTTAACATAAGCAAAACAAAGACAGATTTGGGCAAAAATATGACCCCAGAATTATGTCAGAATCAGTGAATATTTTTCATCCTTTGATGTTCAGTTGTGCTTAGTATTTTAAACAGATAAACATAAGTAGAAAAAAGAAAATGTTAAGATAGCGAGGGTCACAAATCACTACCCGCAGACCAGGCTTATACACCCCCTGACGATAGGACCCAGTCGGTCTTGCTGAATGGCAGTTGGGAGATGAGATGTATTCATACCCCCTTCTCAAGGGTATTTGCGCGTACGTGATTATAACGAACACGACAGGAATTCGAGTCGTTGTCCATCGCTCCACCCGTACATCCAAGTTCACAACATTTGGTATTCCCAAGCGATGGCCATCTTGGTACTGATCCGCTCAATGTTGCTTAACTTCGGCGATCGGTCGAGAACAGGGGTTTTAATGGGATATGGCCGCAATATACTTTTCAAGATATACTATTCTTAATCGAGCATTATCATTTACTAAAATAGGTCTGCTGCGAGTAAAGTTGGTTCACTGTGACGTGCTACACATTTTTTCTCGCCAGACCATTCCCTACTGATTTGAATATTGCTGCCATATATGGTATGGTGCTACTGCTATAGATTTAGAGATTGTTGATAAAATCGAAAGAACAGTTATAAGAAAGAACATATTATAGGTCCTGATCTGGCGTCTCGGCTTCAGTTTCTTTCCAACCATCGTAACGTAGCTTCGCTATGTCTTTTCTATAAGAAGCTATTCATGCTAATTTTTTCGCTGAACTTTCCTCTGTAGTACCTAGATTGATGAATTTAAGCGCAGTACGAGATTGGCAAGATCTCATCAATTTACTGCTGAAGATATAGCTAGCCATTTCAACAGTAAATTGACGAGATCTTGCCGCCAATCTAGTACTGTGCTTAAATTCATCATTCTAGGTACCATAGAGGAAAGTTTATCAGAACAATTAGCATGAATGTATTTATGCATAGCCAACACAACAATTTGGAACGTCCTGAAAAAAAATACTGGTGTACTGAACAACAGTCATAGTCGGCCAACGAAAACAACAGCAGTTAATGACAGAAATATTGTGAGAGCTGTGAGGAAACACCTCAAAACTACAGTCAGTGACATCACCAACAGCCTCTACAGTGCAGGGGGTGAAGGTTTCACTATCCACCGTTCGAAGAAGATTTTGAGAGCAAAAATATAAAGGCTATACCACAAGATGCAAATCATTCATCAGCATAAGAATGGGAAGGCCAGATTAGAATTTGCATGTAATTACAGAAATGAGCGGCAAGAAGAAAGGTTTATGGACTGATGAGACCAAGATAATCTCTACGTAGGTGATGGAAAGTCCAAAGTGTAGAGAAAAAAAGGAATTGCCTATGATCCAAAGCATACAAGCTCATCTGTGAAGCATGATGGAGGCAGTGGACTTGCATGATTGCTTCTGGAACAGGCGCATTCATAATTATTGATTATGATGGCAGTGGAAATGTTTTGTCTGCCAATTTAAAGAAATGCATCAAAACTAATCGTGGCGAAATTTATTATGCAGCAGAACAATGACCCAAAACATATTTTGCCAACACAACAAAAGACTTCATTAGCAGAAAAAAAAATGGACAGATTTAAACTGGTCAAGTCAATCACTGGACCATAAGCCAATAGAGCATGCATTTCATCTGTTGAAGAGGAGGCTGAATGAAGATAAAGAAATGATAGAAGCTGCATTAAAAGTCTAGAAAAACATCCCAAATTAAGAATGTAACAGTTTTGCTGATGTCAATAGATTTGATGCAGTTATTGCAAGCAAGGATTATGCATCCAAATATTAAATGTTATTTACTATAAGACTATATGTTGCTTTACTTTTGCTCACCTAAAAATGATAAAAAATGTGGCATTTCCTAAACTCTTTAACACAATCTAAAAAGGAAATAAAAGCTAAATTTCGAAACTCTTGTTTCATATTCATCTTTTGATCTTTATCACAAATGTATTCAGTGAACAACAAAAACAAATGAATTGCTCTTGATGTATATATATATATAGCTATAGTATAAAAAAAAACATAGATAATCTAGTGTAAGAAAAAAAAAACAGTGCTCAAAGTTAAGTAATAGAGCTATTTAATATATATATATTAAGAAATATACATAATATCTTACATTAATTGCACAACTCCGAGTTTCATACCAAAGCAATTTTCAAGTGCTGGAATAAAATAAAATAAAAATAAATATTATCATTCCAGCACTTGAAAATTGCTTCGGTACTCATCTCCGAGTTGTGCAATTAACGTAAGATATTATGTATATTGCTTAATATATATATATATATATATATATATATATATATATATATATATATATATATATATATATATTAGGTTGGTGCAAAAATAATGACGTAATAATTTGGTTTCTGACGCATTTTTAACGTCAAAAACCGACATTATTACGTCATTATTTTGCACCAACCTAATATATATATATATAGATAATATACAAATATATATACACATACATATATATTTGTATAAAAATTAGATCAAAAAAGGATAGAATCCAGGTAGAACTCAATGACCGGGACAGAAAAAAAAAAAAAAAAACACCTCGGAGTTGGTTTTTTTTTTTCTGTTTTCTTTTTGAATTTGTAGGTCTGATGAATTGGATTGTATTTACGATTCCAATGGAATAAATTATGACCATGGAATATTAGGGTTTAAGCCTTTATATATATATATATATATATATATATATATATATATATATATATATATATATATATATATAGTATATTTTCAATTTATTCAAACAAGTTAAATGAAATGACAAGGACAATACATGAAATACTTGATGCATACTTTTTCCCCGATGAAGTGAAATTCTCTTAAAATAATATAACGTCCTTTGGCGTCGTTCAAATTTCCTATACTGTACTTAATGACAGGTTGAAGCCATCAAAAGCTTGCCTCCCAAACTGAAAACATCCAGTTTTTGATAATGACTGAATCGGAGGAAAGTCCTTGAATAAAACGTAAACTTGATTTGAATGTGGATTTTATTCGAAAATTGGAAAAATACAAGGGAAAAATGAAACAGACTGAGATTATAATGAAAAAAAAAAAAACTATACTGCTTTTTATATGATAAGTCATTTCTATTTTTTCTCAATCTTTAGAAAACTAATGAACAGATTCACAGAAATATTTGCACTGTTAATCTAAATCCCAACATTCTAAAAAAGGTAGGATGTAACCAACAAAATCACGTCTAGTATAGTGACAAAAGCAGTTCTTAGTAATGACTGATATAGTCGAAATAATTTGAACAATGCAGGACAAAAAAAAGGAACTTGGGTAGTTTAGCCATAACTTTGATTTTGATGAACAATATTTTATTCGAAAAGTGAAAACATGCAATACTAATTATACAAACAGACCTTGTCGGTTGGCCTACGAAACATATATATATATATATATATATATATATATATATATATACATATATGTGTGTGTGTGTGTGTGTGTGTGTGTGTGTATTCCTTCCCCCACTACGTCACCATTACATGTTCATAATTTTGAATTTTTCCTTCTATTTTTTGTATCTACCTCTCTATCAATACAATATCTGTATATTTTGAATATAACCTGGACTAATTTTTTCTTTTATATTTGGTTTGCAGGTCTGAAAGATTGAAAGGCTGTTTTTATAGCTTTCATGAAATAAAGATTATTACCTATAACATATATATATATATATATATATATATATATATATATATATATATATATATATATATTAGCTCTTGAAATTCGGTCGAGCACTGTGGGGAGAAAACCGCGAATTTGTAGATAGTCACTATTACTGCTGGTAATGCAAGACTCTCTAAGCTGGAGAGATCACTGGCGTCTTCATGAAAAAATAAATACGCAAAAATTCGCTTTTCTCTCTGCCGGGCACCGATAGCCTAGTGGTTGGAATCTTCGACTGACGCCAAATCGGTCGGATTTTGGTTCCAGTTTGAAGCGATCGGATGTGTAGCCACATTGATGAGCTGTGATAAAGCGAAACAGTCTGTCTGCGGATAACTATAAGTATATATATATATATATATATATATATATATATATATATATAAAAAGAAAGAGAGAGAGAGGGTGGGGAGAGAGGGGGAAGTGAGAGTGTAACTGTTTTTCTGTGGCGCACTTTTCTCTCGTTACGCTATCGCCATTTTCATGGACGAAATACATTCTTTAGTTCCACCATTTCTAACCTTCACGCCTAAGACCGGCCATGCAAGGCACATTGTAGCGAGCCACCCTCATTTTCTTCGTCTTCCATTGGTGAGCCGTAAGTTTCTCTCGAGCAGCTTCTTTCCACCAACCCCTTCTTTGTGGAACCCACTCCCAAGAGAATTCTTCGCCGATCAAAAAAATCCCAACCTGTTCAAGTTTAGGTTTAACCGTTATCTTCCCCCACATATCCACATAAACTCTACCGCTCACCTTCTAGCTCGAGTGGCTCTTGGGCCTTGTAAAGCTGAATATTATTGTAAAATATGTTTTTGATAACCGAATATCTACGTAAATATACACGTACATCATCTAAATCCGTAGATTAAGACAAAAAATAAGAAAAAATGACATCATAATTTTTTTTAGTACGTTTTATTATTTTTTTTTATTCAAATTTTTTTTCTAAGTTTTTATGTTTTATTATTTTTTATTCAATACGTTTTATTAATTTGTTTTCTTCAATACGCTCCATGAAAAAAGATTTATTTAAAAATAACTCGGTACTTGTCGCTGTACTGACAATCAACACTTTTAAGATAAAAAAAAGTTTTATAAATTCTATGCACAATATTATTTAATCACTTACTCTTAATTAATCTTACCAAGTAAGGGTATAATCTTAAACAGGAAACATGTCATAAACCTCCACTCATAATCCGTTCAAAAGACAGGGCAGGAGTGTGATAATATTTAAAATTAAGTTGGCATTTAAAAGTAACATTTGGACGTAACGCGTTTTAAACTAGATTTGATATCTGTTAATAAATTTAATTGATTCATCTTAATCATGAAAGGCGCAGTAATTTCTACGAAACTTCGGGAAAACGTTTTTTCGAAACGTTTTTACTTATTTAACTTTATTTATCACATACACACACGTGTTTGGGCGCGCACACACACGCATACGCTAATGCGCGCACACACATATGCTCATGCGCACACACACATATGCTCGTGCGCAGACACACACACACACACACATACTACATCCACACACGCGTATATAAACATCTGGGAAGTGTTCTAACAGAGGACTGAAAGTGCGACAATGAAGTCCGAAAATACACTGGGATAGCCAAAGATTAATTCCAAATGTTTAAACAGTGTAATAAGAAACAGAAAAAGAATTTGTTAGAAAAGAAAAGTACTGAATTGTTAGATGATTTTCGATCCTCCTATATGTCAATGAATGCTGGACAATCTTATCAAAGATGAAGAATAATATTTGAAGCAACAGAAATATGGTTTTTCAGATGGTTACTGAGGATACCATTGACCAAACATGTGAGAAATGACAAGGTTTTAGAGAAAATGGTAACAAAAAGGAAACTTATACTTAACATCAGGAAGAGACAGTTGAGGTTTCTGGGATACATAATGAAGAAAGAAAGCCTGTAAAATCTGATACTCGCAGGAGCGATTGAGGGCAAGAGGAAAACAACGCCTGTAATACTTGGTGAGTAGCGGAAAAAGGTTTAGCAGAAATAAGGAAAAGAAAAAAATTATTAAGAGCTACAAAGGACAGGAAATTGTAAGGAGTCATGAGGGGACACGACACACACACACACACACACACACACACACACACACACACACATATATATATATATATATTCTTCATATATATGATAATATATATATAAACATATATATATACATATATATGTATACGTATATATATCTTATATATATGATAGCATATATATATACATATATATATATATATATGCATATAAATGTATGCATATGTATATGTATTATATGATAGTATATATATATATATTCTATCATATATAGGAAGAAGATATATATATATATATATATATACATATGCATATATATGTATATATATATATGTATGCTATCATATATATGAATATATATATATATATATATATATATATATATATATATACATACATATATATATACATATCTTCATATATCTTCATATATATGATCTTCATATGTATGATAGCATACATATATATAAGCTAGCATATATAAGAAGATATATATATATATATATATATATATATATATATATATATATATATATATATATATATATATATATATATGCTCTCACGTATATGCTTGCATTTGTACACAGAAATGTAAACATCTGCTGGTACACACAAATAAAGTACGCATATACAATGTCTAAATTTACACACGCATACACGCACACATTTGGATATGTAAGATATATACTTATATGAAATGTCAGCATTTATATTATAGGTCTATATGAATACCCCTTCCAGTAACTAGTTGCTATATAGTCATTGTTTTCGAAGTAGGCGGAGGGTGGAGGAGCAGGATGACGGGGCCTGGGTTTTGCGTACCGGGACCACTATTGTGTTCCCGGCACAACACAATATAATCACTCAACGACGACGACAGAATTTGGAATGGTTGTTGAACGTCACAGACATCAACAGACGCCGACACAATGAATTCACTCCGTTGATATCAAATTGATGTCTCCAGGGAAAATTGTACATCTAAGATGAATTAGAAGGTAGGCCGCGGGTAAAAGAAGACGAAGAAGAAGAGGAAAAAATAAGAAAAATAGTAAAAACTAAAAATTAAACAAAATGCAATAATAAGACAGAATAAAATAAGCTGATAGGTACTTTACTTACAAAACTTACGACTGAGTCATAGTGGCAAATCTTCCACCAAATAACACAGGCTCGCAATCTATTCTGCTATTCCGCCATTGACTTCCTCCAACCAACCTCTTTGTTTCTATCGCCTGTTGTTACCAAATACCAAAGCAGCCATTATTGCTAATAAGTAGAACTGTACGATTATAGAAAAGATTCTAAAAGCGTGACTTTATATCCAGCAGTATAAAGGAAGTTAATTTCTAGCAAAATAAATCTCCATATGTCTAAATGTTCTCCCTTTGCCGCCATATATATATATATATATATATATATATATATATATATATATATATATATATATATATACATATATACATATATATATATATGTATTTACTCATTTATTGAAAGGAACATAGAAACGAAGACAGTCTTGCTTTTCATCCATAACAATGCTAAGTTTGATCTTTTCTTCTATTATTCTATCAAGCATTTATTTCGTTTATTAAATAAGAAAAAGTTTGATACACTAAAGACGGACTAATGACTGGGGCTTCCATACATTGATTTTTATGCACTGATTGATACGCCGTGATTCCTATCCCAAATGGCCAGCAATAATAGTCTTTATCAAATCTCACCCCCAAACTTATCTACTCCCTCGCACACATGTTTTGAGTGGCTAGTGATGTTCATTATTATATTGAATATGATACAGAAAAATTTCCTTCAGAAAAAAAAAATGTGAATATCAAGTTGGTACAACAAGGCTTCAATATATATATATATATATATATATATATGATGGCCAATGAAACGGAGACTAAAATAGATTTTGCGAATATTAAAAAATATATTCATAAAATATAGATTGAAAAAAAAACATAGAGAATATTGATTAAATAAGAAACAAGTCGGAATATCGTTATTAATTTAATATATTTCTCTATCTAGCTTCATAATTTCATTATTATTAAACAAAGCAGATGGAGAGACGGTGGATAACGGAATCGGAGATCAGGGTTCGAATTCCAGTCAATATCGATACATTCACTTACGTGCAATACTCTTGGGAAAGGTATGAATTCATCTCTTCTCCGCAAGCTATGGATAAATAGCAGAACGGACTGTTTCTTATAGTCCGGGGTGGCAACCGGTCTAGGAGAAGTACAACTCTGAATTCAAAACTTCAGTGGGCGTTGATTAATCAGACCTAAAATATTGAATAAACTTTATTTTTATCGTTTATATATAAGTATATGAGTTATCATCCTCATAAAGAACAAATAGGAAATGTGAAACATGTTAGATTTATATATGTGAAACATGTTAGATTCACAATGAAATGTGAAACATGTTAGATTTATATACGTTTCCTATTTGTTTATCTTAGCACACACACACACACACACTCACACACACACACACACACACACATATATATATATATATATAAAAGTGAACATTGAAGTCAACACTTATAGTCGACAGGCTGTTTCATGCTAGACACAATCGTCAGGTGGCCTGACGATTCCGTCTAGCATGAAACAGACTGTCGCCTCTGAGGGTTGACTTCAATGTTCACTTTTATATTTACACAGGCTCTATCTCTGATAATGAGCACTTATATATAAAGTATATGAGTACATAAATATAACACACCTTAAGAGTATATTTCTTCATATATATATATATATATATATATATATATATATATATATATATATATATAACTGATCTGAAGCCTATACATGCGGGTTTGGGGACCGCTTGTGAATTCCAAATTTCCATGAAACTTCAATACTGGAGCCGGCTCAACCCACCGTTACAGGTACAGGTAGGTGTGTCCATAGAAAACAACACTGCGGTAATCCGATGGAAATTTCTTACTGCCAAACCATAAAAAGTTTGGATTGGTTGCCAAAGAAAAGTGCCGTCAGTCTAGTGAATTATCATACCCTGTCCCACTGGTTCTCTAGTAGAGGAATTCCTTTAAAGCTCCTCATATAAAGAGTATCGAAGAAGACCACTTTTTGCTCCAATTTGTGGTCTTTTAAGCCTGCTTATCCAGCGACCTCTTCCGTTCCCAATTGTTGTAATGTATCCGCTTTTCATCGTTATACAGAATATCAAAGCAACTATCATAACGAAGGGGAAACAAGTGATTTTCAACTTTTGGGTGTTTTTATAGCTTCGTGAGTTATTCAAGGTATAGGGTTTCTGTTAAGATAGTAAGGATGAATGATGTTCGTGATATCAATTTGCATACGCCTACATTGGAGCGAAATCTGAACGTTGGCGGTCTTTATGGCTGCTTACCTAGTAAAAGGCCATTTCTTGCGAAAAAGCACATACAAGCTCGTTTCAGTTATGCCAAAGATCATATTAATAAGCTCGAAATGTTCAGGTTTTATGGTTGGATGAGTAAATGAGTTTTTGGGGCGAGCGATAGGCTGTATGTATGGCGAGCTCCCAATATGGCTTTTGAAGAGAAAATGCTAGAAAATGAAGTACAGAAGGAGGATAGATCTCTATTTGCTCTTAACTTGAAAAGGTTAACATAGGAGTTTTCAGTAAACAGCATCAAAAAATGTTGAAGGCCCATGGCCACATCACGTTAAAACACTAGTTCCAGTATGATCACCGAAGTTAAGGAACGTCGAGCCTGATCAATACTTAGATGGGTGATTACTTGAGTATACCAAATGTTGTAAGCTTGGCTGTGTGGGTGGTGTAATGCGTAATGGCTCGGAATTGTTAATCGTAGAGCCGAGTTCCGTTGTGTTTGTTATATTCACTTACGCACAAATAACCTCGGGAAATGTATGAATCTATTTCTTTCCCCTCAGATATGGGTTAAATCGTAAGACTAAAGCCATTATCTCTCCTCCCCCAAATTTTTTACAAATATATTTTCTGGCTTTAAATAACCTGCAAAGTGTTGATAAACCGTAGAAAACGAATTAACCAATCAATCAATTTAAAAAATGCTGATAGGGACCTTTTTTGTACATTTGAAACATGGGGGGAAATATGGATAATTCGATTCTGTGAAAGGGGCATTTTGAGTCCTAGCTGCAAAGGTCTGAACTGGTGGGAGCTTTTATGAGCATTTGCCATCGAAGTAGCGATAGGATTATGTAAACATTGTTCGAAAATAATTGTTCGAAAATAATTTTTCGAAAACAATTATTCGAAAAACATTTATTCAATATTTTGGCAACCTGCTGTTACTTTTGCAATATGAATGTCTTGCAAATCCTGTTCACTTTTAAGAGCGTCTAAGAATGTCTATATAGTGGGCTAATGGTATGACATTTGCTGCAAATAACCCGATGATATCCTTCTCGGTAAAACAGCATTGACTCTCTCAACGCAAGGACACATTCATATTAGGTTGGTGCAAAAATAATGACGTAATAATGTCATTATTACGTCATTATTTTTGCACCAACCTAATATTTCAAACATAGGTATTTAGAATAATTATCATTTATTAGGTTGGTGCAAAAATAATGTCGTTTTTGGACGTTAAAAAATACGTCAAAAACGACATTATTTTTGCACCAACCTAATAGTACAATTGCTCTTTCGATTAATTTTCATTCATACAATTTACAATTAAAATAAATATTTTTCGAATAATTGTTTCGAGAAATTGTTTTCGCACATTTTTCTCGACATAGAGAAACAACAGACTTGCAACGATGCGTCTGTTGGAAAGTAATTGCAGAATGGATAACAGGTTTTCCCTCATTTTGAAGTCAAACAAGACATAAAATTTTGGATGGTGCACCCCTAGAACAAATATGGCAGCAATACTCCATTTTTCGGTCTCGTCCGACTCTTATAAGGCACAAGAAACGAAGTCAGATATTTCGTGGAACGATAGAATTGGGCCGGCCATATAATATATCTCTCGTATCATATACAGTGTTCTGCAAAAGTAAGTGAACCCCTCAGAGAATATTAAAAAACTTGTCTCTTTTTTCCCCAGATAATCAACAAATCTTAGACTATATGTTCATTAAAAAAAACCTTTATTAAATGAATTATTGAATGACTTTCAGAATTTTTTCATCAAGCTAGAATTAAAAAAAATTAAAAATTAAGATGTACAAAAGTAAGTGAATTCTTACATTTAAATTCTGTATTTTTGTTTTACGTGGTTGCCAGAACAAATAATTTTTATATCCGTGTAAAAGTCAAAATGAAACGTGTTCATTTGTTTTGTTAAGCTGTGTATTCTGCAGTCAACCAATATAACATTCTGTATGCAAATACACTATCTTAAAATATATACCAAGATCAAAAGAAGTTCGTTAGGCTTAAAAAATCGTATAGTTGAAGCCGATATCGACGAAGAAGACAACAAAAGGCTATCAAAACGATTTGGAATGCATCTCTCTGCAGTGCAGCAAATTATTTATAAATGGAAGGCTTTTGGTATGACGGCATCACAATCAATAAATGACAGTCTATAAAATATGACTTCAAGAACAAGCAGACATCTAGTCTGGCAAGCCCAAGCGAATCTTGCTGTAACCTCTGCGGTTCTCGTATGCTCACTGGCCAATGTTGGTATCAATGTGCATATGTCTACAGTGCAAATCTGAAATATACCTGTCAAGATACCGAGAAAAAAAAGCCACTGCTTACGAAAAAACACAAACAAGCTCGTTTCATTTATGACAAAGCTCATATTAATAGAATAGAAATGTTCTGGCAAAAGGTTTTATGGTCGGATGAGATAAAACTAGAGCTTTTTGGATGAACGATAGGCTGTATGTCTGGAGAGCTCCTAATACGGCTTTTGAAAATAATTTGGTGCCAATAGCTACATAGCATTATGATTTAGAAGGGCTGGAACAAGCAAAATTGACGGCACAATGGACCCTGAAAGATGCTAAGCAAGTTTGAATGAAAGTGTCTTGCCTCCGTTTTTAAACTTGAGTTTAAGTCGAGGCTGGGTCTTCCAACAGGACAGTGATCTTGGGCATCAAGGCAAATCCACAAAATAATAGGTTCGTGAAAGGAAATTTCAAGTCTTGAAATGGATTAGTCAAAGTTCAGATTTAAACCCAATTGAAAATCTGTGGTTCAAGCTAAAGAAGGCAACATATGTAAGAATCCCAGGTAATATCGAGCAATTATAGGAATTTTGCCTTGAAGAACGGTTAAAAATTGACGCTCCCTAGAAACTTCTTACAAATTATAGAAAAAAGACTGGGCGACGCCGTGACCTTAAAATGAGGAGTCACCAAATTTTAAATCTAATGGTTCACTTATTTTTGCACATGTTAATTTTTAATTAATATTTTTTATTCCAGCTTTATCGCTTTTTTAAAAAAAAGTGGTTGTGATTCATTCAATAAAGGTTTTTCTTTATGAATATATAGTTTATTTAATAGTTATTGATTATCTGGGACATTTTTAAAAATATTACCTTAGGGGTTCGCTTAATTTACGCAACAATGTAAATGTTTTCAAGTCGTACACGGACTGAACTCTCTTGACACCAACTATCGCCCTAAAGTCAAGAAATGAAATTTTCAACAACATTTTATTGAACTGGAATATCAACTAACAACATCTTCAATATGATTTCCATCATTTGTGATGCAAATGTTGATGCGCTTTGCAAGATTCGCGTGAACTTGATGCAATGAATCCACATTGCCGTAAACTTCAGCACATTCACTCTTCATGCGTTCAACCAAAAGTGTCCATCTGTGATTTTCATTGAGTGCACATTCTCCTTTAGCGTAGCCAAGAAAAAAGATGTCAATTCTTTTTTCTTTCGGAAAAACCATGTTTAATCTGTGGAGGTAAAAAAAATATATATAGTTAATGAGATTTTCTGTGTGTTCAGATTTTGAGGGCACCCTATAAAATGGAATATGGTTCGTCGAGCAATCTTTAGCACGAAGTATCGTAAACTATTTGGGCGGGAACTGCCTGTCTTGATAGAGTTCAAAAACTTCTACACCGACTTGTAGGCGATTAATTATTTCCCGTTCTACAACCCCTTTTCGCTGCTCTATCATGACACGTGTTCTGATCAGCTACATTCCTTGGTTACACCAACCCTGACCTTTAAAACGGGGGTCATCCATGCCCCGTACACATGGTTGAATCATCCTCATTACCTTCGAAATCCATTAGTAAGGAGTAAGTTCCACTTGGACAGTTTCTTTCCAAGAACTGCTGCTTTGTGGAACAGACTCCCCGCAGAAAGTTTTCACAATCACAACGATCTTCACCTCTTCAAGACTGGGTTAATGTTTATCTTTCCTATACAACCGTGTGGCTTTCACTTTTTGGCTACGACACTACACAGTAAACTTCTACTTTGAGTGTCTCTTGGGCCTTGTATTGGGTGAATATTAGCATAAAAACTGCTTTTGATACGTCTGATCATTCAGTGCCTTCTCCATAGACGGCAGAAACTTGACCAAATTAACAAACATTCAGAATTTCATTGGGGAAATCTTCTTGGTCAGGCCGAGAACTTTTCAGCAACTTACAGTTATCGCAAGAATCATCTATATTAATCATTATATCGAAACACTCCTCATGGCCTCTGATGACCAAACCAGGACAAAATCACTGACTAGACCGATCAAGCGTAAGCATCATTGCAGGAATAAAGGGAGGGGTTTAAAGACATACTTATTCTTGAATAAAACGTTAAAAAATCCTACTGAAAAAAAAAACAAAACAAAAAAAAAAAACTATTAGGTTGAGTCATAAATAATTTCCGTTCTTATTTATAAAATTCATTCTTCAGAAAATAAAATACAATTACATTTTATTCAGTCATACAGTCTGCACACCACAAAAATATTGAAATCATATAAAATGTGACTATCTGGGTAACTACATGTGCCAGGGAAACAAAATTAAATCGATTTCATGTTGAACAATAAAAGTTTTATTTATCAAAATTCGAACAAGATATTCAAAGGGATGTAGATTTTATAACCAATTTCACAAAGTCAAACATGTCCTGTGTAGCATTTTCCAGCGTCTCAGTGATTCTCTCCTTAAGTTCCTCTAGGCTTGTAGGAAAAGGGGGGATATAGATCTGTCCTTTCACATAGCCACAGAGAAAAAAAATCACGAGATGTCAAGTGAACGTGGTGGCAATTTCAATAACACATTGTCAGTATAACTGGTACGCCGATCCATCTTCCTTGTAGATTCTCATTGTGATAAATCCGCACTGATACAAAAATAGAACGGGGTGTAAGACAAGGATGTGTCTTCTCGCCGGACTTATTCCGAAAATGCAGCGAGGCGATTTTGAGAGAACTAGAAGTCCTAAAAGTATTTATTATTGGCCATCACAATCTTAACAACACAAGATATGCAGATGACAAAGTGCTGATAGCAGACACAGAAAGAAAACTACAAAAACTCTGAGAGAGAGAGAGAGAGAGAGAGAGAGAGTATTAAGCACCAACTGCAAGAAGACATAATGCATGTGTTATGGGGTCCACCCCTTTTTGATATAAGTGGACTCGACCTTCTGCCGTTAAACACCCTCAGTCAGTCAGAATATAGAGAAGAGGAACGGAGTGCAAAGGACATAGACATTGTGATTGAGTTGGAGGTAGAAGTCACAGTTACAAGGACGCCCGACTCTAAGGAAGTTTACTTCGAGACTGTATATAGCGATCTTTGATTAATACTAAACGGCGTTCCTGGATTTACTAACAGCATTACCTTTTGTATTTTGTGAATACATTTAGTTTCTTATCTTAAATACTTGCGTTTGTCATTTATTGGAGACCGATTTTTCATCTCGGAATCCACAACAGTATGGTTGTTATCAAAAGATTGAATGGAAAGTGCAAATTGCAAATCGGAGATTGGAAAATCAAACAAGTGCGGAAATTTAAATATCTGTTAAGTGATCTAACAGAGGAAGGAATGAGTGTCACTAAAATCCGAAGGTGTATTGGGATAGCCAAGGAAGCATTCCAAAAGCTAAACAGTGTATCAAGAAATGGAAAAACTTCGCTAGAAACAAAGAAAAAAAGTACTGAACTACCATGTAATATGTGTCCTCCTGTATGAAAATGAGTGCTGGACGATCTCCTCAAAGATGAAGAAGAGACTTGAAGCAACAGAAATGTGGTTCTACAGAAGGATGCTGGGGATACCGAGGACCGAACATGTGAGCAGCGACAAAATTTTGGAAAAAAAGGAAACAAAAGGGAAACTAATACTTAACATCAGAAAGAGACAGTTGAGGTTTCTGGGGCATTATAATGAGGAAGGAGGGCTTGGAAAATCTGATACACGCAGGACGGATTGAGGGCGACACAGAAGTAAACAGTGAATAACATATTAAGTAAAGATTAAGTAAATGGATGGTGGAACGGAACTTAGGAGAAATAACAGAAATGCAAAGATTATTAACAGCTAGGAGACACATGAAGTTGTGGACAGCTATGGTCGCCTACGTCCTGGGGGTGGGACACGGCACCGGAAAGGCACAGCACGCACAATGCAGCCTAGCTTTTGTGGTCAGTTGCAGAGATTTATCCTGGTTTATTCAGATTTTTGCATTGAACATTTTTCATCACTTGTTATGATATACAGCATGCGATGGGTGAATTGTCGTCATGTTATATTTGTAATTTCGCGAATGCGCGTTGTTTGTTTTTAATTTTGTCGACTGTACAGTATAGTAGGGTCAGTTGGGCACCGTCTGTGAGAAAAAGAGCACCATGACGCAATTCACTCCGCCAGAAATTTGGAAACGACACTGCTTGGTATTCGCGGCGGAAGCGCCAATACGAACATTTCAGTGTGCTTGTGTGTCAATCTGAGGACAGGGTAGAGGACTCGGAAAGACTTGGATGAGTCTAATGGTGATTACGAAGATACGGCAGCTTGGAAAACTCACTCTGATAGTTCTGATTAGAAAAGAACTCGCGAGTTTGTTGGTGAGTGCCTCAGACTCAACACAGTTATCGACATCAAGTGCCCTGAGGAGGTTAATGCTGTCCTCGGTCAGTTTGGTAGCAGCTGGATGACCCTATGTTAGGCAACAGGACTCCGCACCATGCCGCAAAAGTTATGGCTGTGAGACAATTCCTACGACCACATCACCTCTTACATCTGGCCATCTAACTCCCCAGATTGAAGCCTCCTCGATTATTATTTTTTGAGCGAGAGACCAACAAAACCCCTTGTAACATCAAAGATGAATTGAAGGCAAGGATTATGGAAACATTCTCCAACTTAAACAAGGAGACCGCCCAGAAGATATGCAAGAGATTCCGGTCGTTTTTTTTTTTTTTTTGGAGGTCATGGTTGAAGCCAGTGGCGACATTATTGAATAAATTTCTTCTTTTGTTTTGCAAGATATTTTTTGTTTAATTTTAGTAAATGTGTCTGTTAAAATGATATTAGGTTGGTGCAAAAATAATGTCGTTTTCTCACATGTGAGAAAACGACATTATTTTTGCACCAACCTAATATATCAGTGTTATTTTCATTTTTGTGTAATTTAGACGACAATTTATCCAGCACACCGTGTATTTAAGCAAACGGCACGTTGTGATGATGTGTTTCTCCTTAAACGGGTTCCCAAAACGTCTATTAGTTATGACTAATAATGTTTTTTTTTTTTTAGGGTCCATGGGTATATATTGAAACATTTATTTTTAATCAAGTATTCTTTTTAGAATAATCAAAGTTTTCTGATCGATCACGTCGATTTGCGCAGGGAATAATTTATAGAAACTGATTCCTGGACTGAAGTTCTGAAGCATTTTACGAAGTATGGGTATTGATCAGAATTTTCCAAAAATCAAAGCTATTTTTATTGATCAATACGGTAAATTGAATTTATTTTGAACAATTAGAACAGTCAAGACTTGATTCATGCCGATATCTTTAATGAAATATCGATCAGTTATAGATTTTATCACAATTATAATGGCAAGTGTCGCGATTAAATCCTTCAGAAAAGCAAAAATATTTTCTGTGCGTTAATTATATTCATAACTATATTTTAATGCTATGTCCCTATACAGGAAGTAGACGATCAACTATAAAAAAACAACACACACGGGTACATATATATATATATATATATATATATATATATATATATATATATATATATATATATATATATACATATATATATATATATATATATATATGTGTGTGTGTGTGTATATATATATATATATATATATATATATATATATATAATTTCTATATATATATTTTATATATGCACGATTCTTATTGGAAAGCGCCAAGTATCAGTGATAGTGCTAACATTTAATATCTATCTATCTATCTATCTATTTATCTATCTTGTATCCATAAAAAGACCCGCTCGGCCCGGTGGCTAGGATCAAAGTGTAGTATCTGCGCTTTGTGAGTTGCCGGGTCGGGTGTCTGTCGAACTCTCTGCTTGCAGAGAGGAACCCGGACGAAGCTCCGCCGAAGGGTAAGGTTTCGTTGGGGGAGGTTGACGGAACTGGCCCGCCTCGTCGGGTTGTGATGGTTATTTATTTTTGGCTGGGCCTCCGGGCTCGGAGATACCCACATTAAAAAGGCCTTGTGCCACATTCGATCCCCGTGGGTGGATTGATAAATACCATCTATCTATCTATTTATCTATCTATTTTTATTTCGTTGAATGGATTTGAGTTTGTAACCCAGGGTAACAAACTCATATCCATTCAACTAAATGCACACATACACAAACAAATATATATATATATATATATATATATATATATATATATATATATATATATATATATATATATATATATATATAAAGGAGAAAGAGAGATTTGGGGTTTGGAGTGTTTAACGACACA
This sequence comes from Acanthosepion lycidas, assembly GCA_963932145.1. Lineage (NCBI taxonomy): Eukaryota > Metazoa > Mollusca > Cephalopoda > Sepiida > Sepiidae > Acanthosepion > Acanthosepion lycidas. The sequence continues at coordinate 56,224,114 of OZ010592.1, read as the reverse complement.
TTAACTCCTTATGGGTCATTTAATGACGAAATATTATTCTCTTGTGAGCTTTGGTAAATTTTTTTCCAAGTAATGTATAGCTAGTAAGATTTTATTTTTTATCATGAAAGTTTATTGCTGGTAATTTTTTCTAAAGTGTTTTCATATTTTCATCTTTTAATCCCAGTTTGGGAATTTACCATTTGCCCATATCTGAGACCCTAACAGGTGCTACCACCCTTCGTCAGGGTGACAACAGCAATTAAGAGGTGGTTTCCCGCTGCTCGAAACGTCTCGATCAGAGATCTTGCTGTCGGGCGTAGTTTATCGTCATAACCCGGACTAAAGAGAGAGAGAGAGAGAGAGAGAGACAGAGACAGAGAGAGAAAGAGAGAGAGATAGAGATAGATAGATAGATAGATAGATAGATAGATAGAGAGAGGGAGAGAGAGAGAGAGAGAGAGAAAGAATAAACTTAAAAAGTATCTGTCGTTCTTCATTCTTATCTACCTCAATTTAAAAGTCAAAGTGTAGTCTTTTCATTCTTTAGGAATGTTCCCACGGTTAACATCAAGTCAAATGAACCCAACGAATCAAGTTCAACTTCTGACTGAGAGAGTTTAGCTTAGACTTCGCACTAATGCACTTAAGACATGAAAGCATCATTCTAAGAACATCAGATCATTGATTACGTACCCCAGTGCAACCTGTTGAATTTTTGAGGAGATGGGCGACTTCTCAGCTGATATAGTATTAGGTTGGTGCCAAAATAATGACGTAATAATGTCGTTTTTTGACGTATTTTTTAACGTCAAAAAACGACATTATTACGTCATTATTTTGGCACCAACCTAATATAACTTGAATTAATGCATATAAAGACTAAGGAATTTGATACAAACGACTGAATACCTACGTAAATACCTATTTACCCCAGCTAAATCTGCAGAAATGAAGAATGAATTTAATAATAATTTGGTACCCGCCACTCTGCTGACAGCAAATACCCAATCTAAATTGTTTGTCAATTTAAAATACCACATTTATTAAAAAATATATTCTTTTCTTTCTTCTTTTTATGTGCCATCTCTTTTCATGACGTAGGCGATCATGGCTCTCCACCTCCCTATGTCCTTTGCATCTCTCAGCAAGGTCCTTCCCCCTGCTTCCTCCCTCAGATCACGTTCTGTCATTCACCTGTTCAAGCCCGCCAGGTATGTCACGCGTTGTTTTTCCTTGTCTCTCTTTCCTTCTATTCGGCCCGTGAGTATCAGATTCTCCAGGCCCTCCTTCCTGTCCCAGAACCTTCAGCTGGCTCTTCCTGATATTAAGTATAAATCTCCTTGTTTTCAACCTCTCTAAAACCTCATCGTTGCTCACACGCTCGGTCCGTTATATCCTTAGCATCCTTCTGTAGAACCACATCTCTATCGCCTCGAGTCTCTTCTTCATCTTTGAGGAAATCGTCCAACATTCGCTGCCATAAAGAAAGACAGATGTCACGTAACAGTTCAATATTCTTTTCTTTGTTACCAAAGAAATCTTCCTGTCTCGCAATACTCTGCTCAGCTTTTGGAATGTGTCCTTAGCCCAATACGCCTACGGATCTCAGTGTCGCACTTAATGTCCTCTGTCAAGACTCTTTCCAGATATTTAAACTTCCGTGGCTGCTTGATTGTAGTGTCCCCAACCTGCAAATCGCATTTAAATGATTTCAAACGGCTGTACATTTGACGCACATTTTCCTCTTACCTGTTGGCTCTTGCCAGAAAAAAAATGAAATTAGCCCTTACGATACATATGTTCATATCAATTTCATTCAAATTGTGTATTTACATTGGCCTGTGCGAATCCATATTAAATTCACTGACAGTCATA
>OZ010592.1:56187257-56217257 GCA_963932145.1 Acanthosepion lycidas | reverse complement strand
ATTTTTCTGCTGAGGAGGGGGAGGGGGCGGAAAATTCAAGCAACGTTTTTATTTTCATATTGCACCACTATCGTATACACAACTTAGGAATAAGTTTTAGTATAAGTATGTCACTTCACTAAATTAAATGGAATAACTTTTCATTCATAGTAATGGAGTCAAAGAATCTATTCTTGCTGTCTTTTAATTGTTTCTGATTTCTGATTTCTGGGGCATATTTTCCGTCGTCTGTTTTCTGTACAGGGTGTCCCAGAATTAACTCTTTATTTCAATGAAATCGGGCACATTAAAAAAAAACAAAAAAACTGACACAATTTTACGTTTATTACTCAATTATAGCACAAAACAAATATTAGTTTGGTGCAAAAATAATATCGTTTTTGACGTATTTTTTAACGTCAAAAAACAATATTATTTTTGCACCAACCTAATAGATTTATAATCTTACGTCAAAACTTTACTGAAAATTTTCAAAATATACTTCGTCTGTATCCCTGCAAATTTTAAATCTATCCTTAGCGTTGCGAAACACATTTCGAAGCAATTCGGAATTTAACTCCTGCGCTGCTTACTGAATATGTTCTTTAAGCACTGCTAAACTATTGATCTTTTGGCGATAAACTTTTCTTTTTATGAAACCCGATCCAAAGAATCCGTTTAGACAGCTAAGATGCGTTCTTCATTTCATAAGAGTGTTCTGAAAGAGAATAGAAATAAAATTATAAAAAAAATTATGAAAAGGACACCTGTGTTCAGGATCAGAAAGAGACAATTGAAATTTCTGGGATGCATAATGAGAAAAGAGGGCTCGGATAATTTGACACTCAGAGGACATATTGAAGGTCATGAGAGAAACAACAAGTAATCTACTTAACGAACTTGTGTAAATGAATGGCAGAGCAGAGAATGCGAAAGGTCGTAAAAAGACAAACATTTGTATAAGCTACAAAGAATAGGAAGCTGTGGAGAGCCGTAATCGCCAACGTTCTGAAGGGACACGGTACATGAAATAAGAAAACTGGTAACCCAAATGTCGGAGTATGAGACGCAAGGTGATTTGAGGAATATGTTTTTGAAATTAAATGCAAGCGTGTTTGTATTATTTTTGCGGCACAAGGTATCAACCTTCGAGATGCAGAATGAACTCTAACAAGCTGGACTGGGTGACTTAGTGAATGGATAAACATTCTCAGTGTGACAAAGTCATGTTCGCCCACTTCATAAAAGTAATCCTCCATGTATGGTATTAAAGTTGTCCGCTTTATTTCGGCTAGCTTTTTAAGGTTGTTCAACTCATGTGTTTAAGAAGAGTCCTCCCAAGATGCAAACACAGTTGTAGGCGTAGAGTATTATTTAGACTAGGACAGTACTGCCACAAGGTTATATTTGTGGAATACTCAGTGACAATAAACAAGAGTAAACATTGGTCGGTAGCAAATATTCCAGTGATGAGAGTTTAACTATGCGGCAAACTTGGACCTTCGTCCCTGCAAAAAAAAAAACGGTCTGCCAAAAGGACTATTTTTTTGTTGACAACGCTATTATTTATTTTAACTACCTTCATTTCTCGGTAATGTTTATTGTTTTAAAATGCGGTGATTGGAATTGTAATAAACGTTTTTTTTTTTAAGGCAATTCACCCTAAGAAAGGCGGGAGTGCCACTAGCACGCAAGGGGTTGCAGAGGATTGAGAACAAGAGTAAAGAGGCATATTTGAGGAAGGGATACAGAGAAGGACTGGGAACAAGCTCAGGGTGTCAGATGTCGATTGACATAACGCTTGAATATTTGAAGGTTATAGTCATGGGGGAAAGCAAGTAAGGGGAAGGGAGTTACACAGATGGGAAGTGCAGGAGAAGAAGCTGTTTGAGAAGAAGAGACGGTTACATTTAACCGTATGAAAGTGAATTTATACATTTTCTTTGTTTTTAAGAATTGACAACAGAAATAATTAACACTATTTAATAGAATTAGGTTTATTGGAATGGTTGGCAAAATATCGGTTAATTGTCAATTGATTCGAACTTTATAAAATAGTAAATAATACGGATTTCCTTATATTAGGTTCACATATTTGAATTATTTAGTCAATTTTTATACATTTCTGAATAAAAAAGGTCTACGTATTTTTTCTTTACAACTTGGTAAATGAAATCTTGAATTAGTTTTAATTATATTAGTTTTCAGAATGTTGTAAATATAAAATTATTCTTGTATATAAACAATCTAGTAAAGAAATAGTTTTGACTATTTCTGTTGTAATTCTCCATCCCCCACTCCCCAAAATTATAAAATGTCTTTCATCATTATTCGGACTATATTGCCCCCATCTTTGTCACCATATTTATTACAACATTTCGGCCGTTGTACACTCCGGCCTTCTTCAGAATGTCGAACATTTATTTCGCTCACTGTTCTAGTCTCACGCGCCATCTTTAATGTTATTTCCTGTTAATTTTCCCTCTGAAAGTTCTCCACTGCCTTAACCGGGTATTGAACTCACACTCTTTGGGTCTTGTCACTGGATCCAACCAACACCTTTATCCACTGTGCCATGTGTCCTTGAGGACATCTGCGTATGAATTTCTCGGTATTATAAACTTAATCTCTTCAGCAACCATTTTTACCAGTGCTCATATTGAAATTTTTGCTGTTATCAATACATGTTTTTACCAGAGCTCATATTGCAATTTTTGCTGTTATTATCGCTTTTCTCTGGCACTCCTTATTACTGGTTCCCATATTGTATTTATTTCTATGATATAGACAGATATCGCTTTTATATGTTTACGTTTTAGCACAATTCTAAGCCATCGCTTTTTAAAAACAATAAACATTGCCGGGGAGTGAAGGTACTTAAAATAGTAGCGATATCAATGGAAAAACTGTACATTTGACACATTTTTGTGGGTACGATGGTTCAAGTTTTTCAACTATGCTTAGTAAACGACTAGAATATGTAGAGATTATTATTATATTAGTCTGGCTCAAGGCTAAAATACAAGAAACTAGTTTGCTACAATCTTCCAGAACCAGTCAGAATGATTTTGTCAAAGCTGAGAAAAATTGCAACATCTTTATCTATTTAAAAGCTGACGGTAAGATTATCAAAATTAAAACCTAAATTGTACGCCCATATAAAATTCTATATTTATTAGAAAATATATTCTGTTTAAATAGAGGGGTCTTCAAAATGACATCGAAGGGCTGGAAATTTCAGCTCATATTCTTTTCCAGATGTTGACAGACAAATATTAGTCCTCGAGTCGAGTAGTTTTCGACTTAATTCAAATTACATGTATATGGAGGCTTGAGTGTGTGCATAGATATTTAATTCGATGGCAGGACTAAAAATATTTCTATAAATTTATTAAAACCTTTAAAAAAAATTCTATATATTACCGAATGATTTCCGAAAAGTTTACTAAAATCTTATTTTTTAGGGTCCCTCCCCCAATGTTTTTTCTTGTCTCCAGATTTTCGATTTTATTGATCAGTCCCGGGTTGGAGTTGTCCAAACTGAGCGTAAGGGGAACGTATTATTCCGATGACTTAATTCTAATTCAGTTAAATCGTTTGTGTATATGAATGTACGTGTGCTTTTGTATATATTAAATGACATAAGTGTTGTGAGACCGTAACATACCTACAACATGAACTCTTCCAGGATTATATAAAGTATGCGATATAACACTCTAGAGAGAGAGAAAGAGTATCAGCCGCGTACGACTACCAATTATGGACACTAGCACATAGTAAGCTCCGCTTACACTTACACTATCTTTGTAAACTTTTTGTTTAATATATCTTTCTTACCTCTAATCCGTGTTCCGTGTTTTCCTTCCGTGGTCCCAACTTTGGGCCCACATCAATAAGCACATGTCAGTCACTAACACAGACACACATTACATCGGGCGCATGCAAAGTCATCCGCAGACAGTCTCTAACGGACAGGTAAATCAGTTGTTCTTCTACACAATATAGACTAGTGCCTTGGCTTTTAGAAAGCTTATTCCTACTCTCTCATCTTCGTTAACTACTGCGACAAGTTTGTCACATGACATTCTGTTAAGAAATCTATCGATGAATCAAAGAATAAGTTGTTTCGTGCATTTCCCAAAGGTCGTCCTGGGGATGACGATAGACTACATCCGGCAGCAAGGCCTCTGATCGGGAGATTGGAGGTTTTGAGGAGCGTGGAACCAACGCTTAACAGCTGTTGTTATCAGGGCCACTCTGACCCGTGGTAGTAGCACCTGTTAGGGTCCTAGTTATGGGCAAATAGTGAATATGTAAACAAAAATCAACAGTACATTTTTATAATTAAATGACCATACATTTTTATAGCAAAATGACAATCGATGAAACACTATAAAAATATATATTTCTATAGTAAAATTACCAACAATACATTTTATGATCTACAAACTAAATATCTAAGAAACATGCATTTACTCTGAAAGTATAAAATTATATAAAAAATGTCTATAGTTGAAGCTTAAAGTTGCGTACAAAATATTTAGATTTCGTCATTACATAACCCATACAGGTGTTGATATGCCGCTGAAAAAAATAATAAGTAATATCCTACAATTTCTTAAAGAAATCAAACTGTATTCTAAAATATAACTTCTACAAAACACACATATCACCGCCTCTAGTAATTATGTCCACACAAATATCTATATGCACAAAAGCAGAGTATTATCTACCATAATAATGCGAAAGCAGAATAATATTTATCATATTTTTATTACTTCAAAGCTTACAATGAAATTAAATTTCGACATTAAATGACCCATAAGGAATTGATATACTGTTGAACTAACAAAAACATTCCTCAAAGGATTAAATAAACAAACGTAACAACGTAAACAGGGATTCGAACCTGGTTGCGTGCTGATGTGCTGGTAGCATAAAGGTTATCGGTGCGGAAAAATGGAAACCGTAAGTTCAAATTCTAGACTCGTCTGTTCTTCGCATTAAAAATGAATCCATTTCTTCTCCCTCCCGTCAAATTGATTTAATTAGCAGGGTAGACAATGTTCTCTTGTCTTTAAGCTTACGGTCATATCACGTTGAAACACCGGTTCCCGTACGATCACCGAAGTTAAGCAACGTCGAACATAGTCAGTACTTAGATAATTGACCGCTTGGGAATACTAGATGCTGTAAGCTTGGATGTGCGGGTGGTACACTGGGTAACGGCTCAGAATTGGAAATCAGAGAGCCGAGTTCCAATTCCAGTTGATTTTCGTTATATTTACTTACGGGCAAATATCCTTTGGAACGTAAGAATCTAATTCTTCTCCCCCCAGCTATGGGTTAATTAGTGAATCATTATTAACTCCAAAAACGTTCTTCCATACTTCCCTGACTTCGGCTGGGGTAGTTTCAAAATAATATCAACCCCCTGCCCCAAAGCGAGGTAATCATCCCCACAGGCAGTTCCTCTCCTTCGGAAGTGGAAATGCAGAGGAGGCTTGAGCAATATTTTCATGGTAATGCCGTTAAAACCACTTTAAATCTCGATCTTCGTTGCATTCATCAGTGACATGGGCACACAGAAAAATACACTTAAAATCTAAAATATTTCCTCGTTTGAAATAAACTGTAAAAAGGTTGGTAAGCCGTAAAAAATTAAAGCAATCAATCAACCAATATAGCCTGGGGGACAACCAGTCGAAGAAAATGCACTTACAATCTAAAATATTTTCTGACCTTAAATAAACTGCAAAAGGTTGGTAAGCCGTAAAAAAATCAAAACAATCAATCAACATAACCATGGGAGACAACCAGTTGAGGAAAATGTCTTCTCTGAATTCAAAACCATCAATAAAGTGACGGGAAAGTACTTCACTATCTTTCACAAGAAGTCGCACAAAAAAAAAAAGGAATCTGTGGAGAGTCATGATTGTCTACGTACTGAAGGGACATGGTATTATAAAAAAAAAAAGTCACGCTGATAATTGTTACGCGACCTCGCACCATTATTTGGTGACTTCTTTACTATATATATATATATTTTTTTTTTGCTGAGAGACAAAAAAGAAATCTTTTTCTCGCACTATTAGAGTAACAAAGCGGGTGAGTCATGCTGGGTTGGTGAGAAGGTATAATTTTTGACGTTTCGCCCTTTGCCGCCCGGACTAGAGGTCAATCAATTTTCTTTGCAAAATCGGGGTTAAATTGCTGAATAGATTCACTTTGGGGTTCCATCCCTACGTTGACAGGGTTTATCTTTGTTGCTAAGTCAACTAGAACGAAACTCGGCGGGAACGGGGCCATTTTGAGGCAGAACCCTTTTTTTTCAAGGAAGTGGGTGGACGGCAAGAACAGATTACTTATTTGCATGCACTGTATATCGAAAGTTTGTGTGTGTGTGTGTATGTATATCTGTATCTGGATATATGTGCGTATAGTCGTATGCGTATATGCGTATATGAATAGGTGTGCTCTGCCTTATATCAGAATTGTTCATTTAATGATGAACCAGTTAAATTCAGATGCGTTTCATTTCTCATCAGTGTTATTATTAGAGACCGCAAATGAAATCTACATGAAAAGATCTCTTTCTTTCTCGCTCTTTCTCTCTCTTTCTCTCAATATATATATATATATATATATATATATATATATATATATATATATATATATATATATATATATGTATGTATATATTATTATTATTATTATTATTATTATTATTATTATTATTATTATTACCATTATTAATCCGACAGATTTTATTACTTAAACGTTATTTTTAAGTAGAACGCACCGTTTATTTATTAAACAGTATATATATTTATTTTCGTCTACGGGCTTCAATAAGATTTCTACAATATTCAGACCGGTAGATAAAAATAAATAAATATACTAAATAATACTAAATAAACGCAGCAACTACTCAAATAAGAGTATCCATTAAAAATAACGCTTAAGAAATAATATACAATATTTAAATGATTATTCCGGAGCGTATGATTATCGACACTCATTTTTAGTACCTGAAAATAATATTTTTATTAAAAAAGTAAACAAAACAGAAGTTTTTATTAGCAAGTAACTCCCTACAAAACGCCTGATAATTATGCACCAACCCAATGTATGTGTGTGTGTGTGTGTATGTGTGTGTGTGTGTGTGTGTGTGTGTGTAAAATACGTTGGTTAATAAAACAGGGACATACGAAAGGGTACGAATAAAACCAACGAAAGGGTACGAATAAAACCAGTACGATAAACATTTATTAAATATTAACTATATATGACTGAAATGAATCATTATATGAAGCACACGATGACCACTTTTTGTTTTAATTATATATTTATATGTATATATATATATATATATATATATATATATATATATATATATATATATATATATATATATATACATAGATAGATAAATAGATAGATAGAGAGAGAGAGAGAGTGGGAGGAAACAAATATTCGTACACATGCAAATTTTTAATTTATTCTATTTCCAACTAATGAATAAACATACTTTTTATATAATTAACTGTACACAGATGAATAATAATTAAATATTGCCTAGAAAACAGAAAAAAAAATCGATTTAATAGAAATAAATCTCATTTATTTATTTGAATGGGTGCTCGTACAATGCAAAAAAAAGAGTACATAATCTTCATTTAATACTTTATAGAATAGACATTATTCACTTCTACAGCAACCAACCTCTTTTTAATGATTTTCAAATTTTAGTTGGTATTTTGTTCCATTCTTCTTCGCATAAGGTCTCCAGATTCGGGATGTTTGTTAAAGCTCTTGATTGGATTTGAATTTTCAAATAATGCCACAGATTCTCGATCAGGTTTAAATCTGGGAACTGACTTGGCCATTTTAGGATATTTAGATTATTTTCAGCAAGCCATTTCTTCATAGATTTTTGCAGTGGGCTTAGGATCATTATTTCGTTTGAAGGTTCAATCAGGAGGATGGTCAGGATTTTCAACCGAAATCATTAAATTTGCTTCCAAAACATGCTGCGACGTTCATTCTACTACCTATTACGGACATGTTGACCGTACTTTTTGCCGAAAAACATCGCCAAGTCATGATGCTGCAACCACCAAATTTCATTGTTGGAATTGTGTTCTTTTGTTTGAAGACATCGCAATATTTCCTCCATATATGATTTCTAGAATTCCGTCCAAATAACTCAATTTTGGTTTCGTCTCTCCATAATACTCTTTCCTAATTATGATTTTTTCATTATCATTATGTTCCTGGCATCTCTGTTTTTTCAATAGCAGTGGAGTTTTCTGATGGTGGGCGTGACTTAAGATTGTTCCTATGAATTTCATTGCTTATTTTCCGATTAGTGACACAGATCCTTGATGAAAGCAAATCATCCTGTAACTCTTGACGAATAACCATTGGATTTTGTTTAATTTGATGCATTCATTTCCTCGAAGATCTTGAAGAAATCTTCTATAATTCCCCTGTTCTTATTTGGTTTTCAACAGTTTTGAGGGGTTTATACATTGCACTGAATGAACTAATGGTATTAAAATGGAATATTCGGGTTGTCTGAGATTTTCCTGTAACTTTTACCTTCCTCCCAGAGCTCAACGATCAGTTCTTTTTGTGAATTTGTCAATTCTTTACCTCTTGCCATGATGAAAACCTTCTTGCACGAATATCAATTACGGAATGTTCTGTTTTTATTTTTTGGCTAAAAATAACTACTGATAACATTATTGGAACATTCTAGAATATTCCACTTGAATAATCTAGAGTATTAAAGCAATTTAAAAGTTTTAAAATCTGAAATTTGCATTGTATGAATACTTTTTTCACCCATTAAAATGGATAAATGAGATTTATTTCTATTAAATCAATTTTTTCTGTTTTCTATGCGTATTTTATTATTATGCATCTGTTTACAGTTAAAGTATGTTTATTCATTAGTTGTAAGTAGAATAAATTAAAAATTTGTTTGTGTACGGATATTTTACCCCCCCTCTCTCTCTTTCTCTCTCTCTCTCTCTCTCTATATATATATATATATATTGTTTCGCGTCATTTCCTCTTTAGCCAGATTACCCTAAAGATCCGTTTAGTTGAAACCTAGGTAGCTTGTTCCTGTCTGTTTAGGTTTTATTTTATTTATCCCAGCTCTACTGAGTGTAGTGAGCACTGTACATTTTAGCATTATTATATATATATATATATATATATATATATATGTGTGTGTGTGTGTGTGTGTGTGTGTGTGTGCGTGTGTGTGCGTAAACGTCTTCTAGATTATTCGTTTTCCGACAACACCCGCCTGCTAGCAAGATTAGTCAATATTCAGGTGCATTCGTGTTTGTCCAACTGGCCTACCTGTGATCTTTACTGAAACTATACTTAGATGGGCTTAGTAACAGTTCCCGGGCGATTGCATCGTTTGACGCGATCAGAAGTTTGAACAACGCTACTAGTCGCGAACACTCGGTCACGAAGTTTCGAGACTTCAAGAGTTTATTCCACCCAATTTCACTTGCAAACCTTTTTTGGTTTTTTTTATCAAAGAATTTTGTACACACACGCACACACACACACGCATACAGACCTCTATCCATCTATCTGGGGATTAAAAAGTATTATATATATAATATGTTTGTGTGTGTGTATAGTGTAAATACTTCTTTGATTTTATAAAAGCATACCAAGCACATCCATTACTAAAGGTTTCACTGTCGTAAAGCGATCGTTTTACGACAGTGTGACCTTTTGTAATGCGTATGCTTCGTACGGTTTTACTAAGATCCGGAACAATGTAATATTTCCATTGTTTGTGCATAAAAAATCAGCGTTAATCAAAAGAAAGATTACCGTAAACTTTTTAAAAACTTAATAACTCAAAAACGTACATATATTTATATGGACATTTGTCCTTGTCTTAGTGTGAGGAGACCCCCCCCATCAAGTTTGTAAAAGTATTTTTGATACACCATATATATGTGTGTCAGCGTCTGTGTGTATGTGTGTGTGTGTGGAGAGAGAAAGAGAGTGAGAGAGCGAGAGAGAAAGGCGAAGATAAGTAAATATACATATATACAGTGTAACCCGGATATAAGAGACCCGGATATAAGCGAAACCCGGACTGTTTCCCTGATAGCTATAATCTCCAACTATTCAAATGTAATGTCAATCGACATCTCCAGTTACCTTGATCTACACACTACCCTCCCTTCATCCTTTCTTCTATCACTCCTATCTGCTCTTGCTACAAATCTTCTGCAACACCCCTGCATCCTAGTGGCTTCATGCCTTGCTCGGGGCGCTAAGCTTAAAAAAAATAAAAATAAAAAAAATAACTCGAAAACGTACATATATTTATATGGACATTTGTCCTTGTCTTAGTGTGAGGAGACCCCCCCATCAAGTTTGTAAAAGTATTTTTGATACACTATATATATGTGTGTGTCAGCGTCTGTGTGTATGTGTATGTGTGGAGAGAGAAAGAGAGTGAGAGAGCGAGAGAGAAAGGTAAAGATAAGTAAATATACATATATACAGTGTAACCCGGATATAAGAGATCCGGATATAAGATAAACCCGGATATAAGAGAGATTTTATCTGGTCCCAAATTAGAGCCTGTGTTGATATAAACAAAATAGACCAAACCCGGATATAAGAGAAACCGACAACTCTCTTATATCCGGGTTACACTGTACCTGTTTTTCACTAAAGACGGGTTAAAAATTTGATTGAGCATTTTTTAGATGTTGAAAAGTGGGTCGGGCCGTGAATCTTTCAGTAACTTTTCGTACACACACACAGACACACACACACACACATATATATATATATATATATATATATATATATATATATATGCAGATGCATACAGATGCATCTATGCTCGCACACACAGAGGTGCAAACACACGCAACTTCATATTTGGCTTTCTGAGTGATAGAAATTCTTTGAAATAACTTTGATTAAAAATACGACTGTATGTCTTTTTAATTCATTTTGTTCGAATATCGAATAGTTCTTTTCGTGTGTCAAGAAAATTGTTGTTGCAGGTGTGAAAATACCTGCTCGCTTGAAACGAAGTCACTTTAAAGTTGTACACCTGCTTCAGCGCCTTCTTTAATTCACTGAGAAGACTATTTGAACATTGGAGAAGTTTCAAATAAAATTGATTACGGAATTGGAAATTCTATTCTAAATATTACGTTCATAGAGGCTTACGTCCACAAACGAGCGCACACACGCACTCACACAAAATACGTATATGCATACTCGCGAACATACGCACACAACAACGCATACATACAATGCATACGCATATGCACAAAATACTCACACAGACGCCCACCCCACGCAATACACATATGAATACGCGTTCACACTCACTCTATGCATATGTATGCAAATATGCCCTCACATGCACACATATGCATACGAGTGCTCACACACTTACGCACACATGAGAAGCACGCACAAACGCATACAAACAGGCAAAAATACTTCCCACACAGGAACGCAGAATTACACATACACATACGAACAATATCTATATTTACTTACAGTAGTGTGTAAAATTGGCGCGAAAATTCAACGACATCAAACAGGCAAACAGTGCTATGCGTGATATACGCTTAGGCGATCATGGATTTATTCGTGATATACGCTTAGGCGATCATGGATTTATTGATACATGACTGACGAGGCAGATTTTTCCCGCAGTAGGTTGCCATTTCTTTCTGCGGTAGACCAATCCAATGTTATAGTACCGACCAATCCAATGTTATAGTACCTGGTCTGTCCTGTTATTTGAAGAAGAGGATTCATACGTTTCCCAAGGTATTAATACGTAAGTGAATATAATGGATTCGACAGGAATTCGAAATCGGCTCTCCGATTCCGCAATCCGGGCCGCTATCCATTACTCCACAATGGAAACAGGTGACAGCTGTAACTGTAAAACCAATTCTCATTGGCTGAATTCTAAAAAGAATCAAATTTTACGGATTCAACAAGAACGGGTCGGTTAGCTGACTGGGAGTTGGTTGCTCCTGGTTGGGTCCGTCTGAAATAGGGAGATTTGAACCGAAACACCACTGACATCAGTTTATCTTCATAAGGCAGCGCAAGAGTCTTTTGATCTTTGCTATAAAAAAAGACCTCTTTCTCTAATTATTGTAGTTTTATAAACTTATAATAAACATACGAAAAGAAACTTGCTTTGAAATAGACCAACATTGGGAACATGGATTAAGTTTCACGAACACCGACTGCAAGAACAAACAACCTTTCGAATAATCTTTCTAAATACCCGATTAAATGCCGAATGTAAGGACTTTTTATCACTTAATCATTCCTGTTTCCGTACAAATGAACATGTGTCAACGAATATTGTACGTCAGACTCCCCCATGAAATTTTGAGTGTGTGCTTTTAGCTATTCACTTAGCCATCGTCAGGATCCGACATCTTAATGTCAAAATTATAATAAAGCTGTAATAACAAATTTAATTTTTTGTTCTTTTTAGGTTTTTTAAAATATCTTTTTAAAATTTCTGCATGATGACGTTTGTGTATTATAGTGTCACTGGCAAGACAATATGCAATTGAAATTACTCATCTCGGCAGAATGGATCAGTCAGTTGCTAAATGCATTAAAGATCCTCATAATTTGTTTGATGAGAAAGAAAAAGAAAGGCAAAGAAAAAAAAAGCTACAGAGGGAAGTGAAACAGTGAAAGAGAAGGAGAAAAAAAGGGAAACAAACGGGTGAAGAAAAGAGATAAAAGACAGAACAATGGAAAAGAAACAAGAAAGGGAGAGAGAGAGAGAGAGAGGGGGAGAGAGAGGGAGAGAGAGAGAGAGGGGGAGAGAGAGAATGAAACAAGACAATGAAAAAGAAAAGGTCAAGAGTGAGAAAGAGAAAAACCGAATAGAGAGAAAAAGAGAAAAAATAGGAGAGAAAAAAAGTGAGAGAGAAAAATCACAGTGAAAAAAAAGAGAAAAGTCAAGGGAAGAAAGAAGAAAACCGAAGAGATGGAAAAAGAGAGAAAAACACGTGAAGAAAGAGAGAAAGAGAGAGGGGGGAATTCATGTAAGGATAAAGTTAAAAAAAGACTAAAGAGAAGAGAGAAAAACAGACAATGAAAGAGAGAGAAAGGAAAGACCGAAGAAAAAGAAATAGCGATCAAAATCAGAGAGAGAGAGAGAGAGAGAGAGAGGGGGAATTCATGTAAGGATAAAGTTAAAAAAAGACTAAAGAGAAGAGAGAAAAACAGACAATGAAAGAGAGAGAAAGGAAAGACCGAAGAAAAAGAAATAGCGATCAAAATCAGAGAGAGAGAGAGAGGGGGGAGAATTCACGTAAGGATAAAGTTAAAAAAAGACTAAAGAGAAGAGAGAAAAACAGACAATGAAAGAGAGAGAAAGGAAAGACCGAAGAAAAAGAAATAGCGATCAAAATCATAGAGAGAGAGAGAGAGAGAGAGAGAGAGAGAGAGTGGGGGAATTCACGTAAGGATAAAGTTAAAAAAAGACTAAAGAAAAGAGAGAAAAACAGACAATGAAAGAGAGAGAAAGGAAAGACCGAAGAAAAAGAAATAGTGATCAAAATCAGAGAGAGAGAGAGAGAGAGAGAGAGAGAGAGGGGGGGAATTCACGTAAGGATAAAGTTAAAAAAAGACTAAAGAGAAGAGAGAAAAACAGACAATGAAAGAGAGAGAAAGGAAAGACCGAAGAAAAAGAAATAGCGATCAAAATCAGAGCGAGAGAGAGAGAGAGAGAGAGAGAGAGAGGGGGGAATTCACGTAAGGATAAAGTTAAAAAAAGACTAAAGAGAAGAGAGAAAAACAGACAATGAAAGAGAGAGAAAGGAAAGACCGAAGAAAAAGAAATAGCGATCAAAATCAGAGAGAGAGAGAGAGAGAGAGAGGGAGAGAGAGAGAGAGAGCGAGAGAGAGAGAGAGAGAGGGAGAGAGGGAGAGAGAGAGAGGGAGAGAGAGAGAGGGAGAGAGAGGGAGAGAGAGAGAGGGAGAGAGAGAGAGGGAGAGAGAGAGAACAATAGATTGACAAGAGAAAATATTTAATTTTTAGAATTGTTTTCATTTTTAAAAAGTCAATTAAAATAATTTATAAACTTGTAAAACTTTTAAATTTTTGCATTAATTTTTAGCGATTAAATGATATAGTTATTAAACAAAAACTGTAATTATTAATAGTAAATGGAAATGCTTACTGCTTAATGGAAATTCAGCGGCTCACAGAATTTAAAAAGACTTTTGTGTTTGTTTGGGGTGTGTGTGTATGTGTGTGCGTTTGTAAATAAGGACATTCAAAAGCGACATTTTTTGAAAATATGAACGGTAACTACAGTAAATTTAAAATTTATTTCTTATTTCCTCATCGAGCATATTCGTTAAGTAAAACAATAACGCCAAAGTATCTAAAATTCAATAAAATATTAGAATACTTAAAATATTTAAAATTTTCAATCTTACTGGTCAGTAAAAAGATATATGTATCTATATATCAGGAAATACATTTTGTATTTGTTATGTAATTTATATAAATTTTTATTTAATGTCAGTTATAAAGAAGTTTAAACAGTGTGGCACGACAGAGAATTTACTTTGGCATGGACGAAAACCCACATTATCACCGATAACTGCACGAAAATTGTGTCGCGAGGTTAATATAAACCCAATAGTTGTTTTGAAAGACATCGCAAAAAGTTTGGATATAATGTGTATCAGCGTAAGTATTCGCTCTATACAACGCTGTTTAAGTAGAAATGGATTGTATGAAAATCGGCCACGATAAACTCCGCTTCACAAACCATGTCGCATTGTGGCTCGCTTTAATTTTGCCAAAACGTTCTTGGAAAAGAAAAGGAAAATTGCTTTTGGGAACAAGTGCTATGGAGTGATGAAACAAAAATCCAGCTTTTTTGGACATAATGATGTACAGAAGATTTCACGCAAGAAAGGCGAGGCTTTCTTACCAAAGAACACATTGGCAGCATTAAAACATGGAAGCGGCTCGATGATGTTTTGGTGTGGTTTTAGCTCAAGTTGGCAGGACAATTAATTCAGATAAGAGGAATAATGAAATCTGCAGAGTATCTCAAAATTCTGGATGAAAATCTACAACTATCAGCGCAAAATCTTCATCTTGGTCGGCGATTTACTTTACAGCACAATAATAATCCCAAACATACGTCTACATCAGTGACTGCGTGGCTTCAGAAAAAGAAGATTACAGTTCTCCTATGGGCTTCAATGTGTCCTGACTTGAATCCTACCGAAATTCTATTGCAAGAATTGAAAGTTCAAATAAATCATCGGTCACCAAAAAGCCTTCAGGAATTAGACCGTGTAACCATTGAAGAATGGAAGAAAATCCCAGTAAAGTCTTGTTCAAATCCCATCAAAACTTTAGAAAACGATTACAGCAAGTTATTAAGATGAAAGACCATGCTATTGACTATTAATATTGGGAAAATTGTTCAATTTTTTTCTAGTTTTCATACTGTACGATTAATTTAGTCTTTTCCTATTTTACATAATTCATCTGTCAAATGTGCCGTAGTTGCTCTGAAAATTGAGTTTTATATTCCGTTTTTGTGTTTATTAACATATAAAAAACCTGACAACATACAGGCATTAGATTCTGAGAAATGGATAAAAATATCCAAAATTGATGGGTGTACGAATAATTTTGTAGTTGACTGTATATATTTATGCATGTTTGGTTAAATAATTTAGATGTATTATATCTATTTATCTTATTTTTAATACTTTCAAGTCGACGAATTAATTTCTTGATGGCTGTAGAAAATTGATTAAGAAAAATTCAAAAAATTTCTTTCAAATAATTATTTGATGCCTACATCAAATTCCTTGAGGAGGTAAGTGATACCTTGAGTCAAGAGGGTGACTGCTGGCAAAAGGACATCATGCCACACAAACAGGAGAACACAGTAATGGTTGTCAGACAATTTCTGCAACCATTTCACCCCTTACGTTTTGGCAAAATTAAAGCGAGCCACAATGCGACATGGTTTGTGAAGAGGAGTTTCTCGTGGCCGATTTTCATACAATCCATTTCTACTTAAACAGCGTTGTATAGAGCGAATGCTAACGCTGATACACATTATATCCAAACTTTTTGCGATGTCTTTCAAAACAACTATTGGGTTTATATTAACCTTGCGACACAGTAAGGACCATCTAACTCCCCAGACTGCAACCCCCTTCATTATTATGTGTGGGGCATAGTTGAGGGAGAGACCAACAAAACTCCTTGTAACACTAAAGATGAACTGAAGGCAAAGATTATGACAGCATTCACCAACTGAAACAAGGAGACTATCCAGAAGAGTTGCAGGAGATTCCGAAGTCGTAATGGCGATTTTATTGAATAAGTTTACGTTCGGGTATTACAAGATATGTTTGCTTAATTTTGGCAATATATCTGTTAAAATGAGTTGCCAGTATTATTTATATATTTACGTAATTTAGACGACAATTTATACATCGCACTATATATATATATATATATATATATATATATATATATATAATATTAGTGGTAAATATACACATACATATGCAAAATATATATATATACATGCATACACATACATATATATCTTTGTCTAAAAAAAAATTCTAAGAGGATAGAATCCAGGTAGAACTCAATAATTGTATATTTGGGCAAAAATCACTCTGTAATACATGTTTCGTTGAACAAAACTGCCAAGATACTCTGGTTTACTGTTTTTTTAATTATTTTATCATGTATTTTGTATGTGTACAAATGATTACTTTTCTTTACTTAATGAATGAACGACTGTCTTAAATTTTGATGATCCCGAGCGCTTTCAACTAAACTATTAGCCATCTTTCAGTTTTAATACTACTGTAATAAACTGTGCGAAACTGCTAGTGTAGACAGCAGGAAAGTTGCTAAAAATAAATTGGTTTTATTTTACAAATACGGCCAGTACATTGTGGCCATGTTCGTAATTAATACTATTATGATTTGCTTTCGTAACTTAATAACATAACCAAACCTTAGTGGTGTATATGGATGGTACACACACACACACACATATGTATGTATATATATATGTGTATGTGTGTATGTATGTGTGTATGGGGAATTATATGTATGCGTATGTAGGTATAAGTGGGTATGTGTGTGTGTGTTGTACGACAAGATTTATTCCATTGGGTATTACAGGTTTTTGGGAATCTATTATTTAGATAATTTATTCTAACATGAAATTGTCTTGACTTTAAATCCCCACATCACTTAATCCATTAGCAGGAACCTAAATTCATTTACATACAACTAAAGGTTTCGGCCATAAATAAACTTCCACTCTGGCCCATCTTCTTGTCACCAACCCGACACCCTATCAAAACGAGGCGTCCCTTTAAGTAGCCCCGTACGTTCTCACCGACTGCTATAAACTAAATTCAAAACCCCTATTCCGAGACAGTCAGTCTAGGGCTGAGGTGGAATGGCATATAGTTGTGTTAGTCTGAAATAGACTATACCCACATGAGGTAATTTTGGATTATTACTGTATAAAATATATACTCTGTTATAATAAATGCATTGAGCTCTTTCTGTGGATCAGTTTTAATATCAGATATTACTAGGATCCACCTAGATTATATACCAACAGATCTATTACCTGTACTATATATATATATATATATATATATATATATATATATATATATATATATATATATATATATATATATATATATGTGGTACGATGGGTCGCATAGAAATACCTAATGTATTTCTCGTGGTTGGCAGTAAAGTCAGATAATTTTAGGGTTCATGCTCGCAGGATAACACACGCACGCACGCACATACACATAGGCACACAGATATATATGTGTGTGGATATGTGTATATATATATATGCGTAAGTATATATATATATATATATATATATATATATATATCTGTGTGTGTGTTTATGTGTGTAAACATGTGCGTGTAAAAGATTATGCAGTGTCCTGCAGAAATACCCCACACACATCAAGATAGATAGATAGATAGATAGATAGATAGATAGATAGATAGATAGATAATGAGTAGGCTGAGATAGATAGATAGATAGAGAGAGAGAGAGAGAGAGAGAGAGATAGATAATGAGTAGGCTGAGATAGATAGATAGATAGATAGATAATGAACAGGCTGAGATAGATAGATAGATAGATAGATAGATAGATAGATAGATAGATAGATAGATAGATATGATCAGACTGAGATAGAAATTGTATATGATGGAACAGAAAAAAATTAAATCAGATCGCATGAAGCTATCCATATAAGAAATTAAACTAGTTCGCTAAATAAAGCCGTCCGGAGAATGAGATAGATAGATAGATAGATAGATAGATAGATAGATAGATAGATAGATAGATATGGAAGAAAGACAAGGGAAATGTATAAACTTAACATCCTTACAAATACATTAACACCGGAAGGATTGAGCGACCGATAGATGAATTCTACGCCAAGTTAGGCACAAATGTCTTATTAATTCTCTATTTAAGATATTTCGAATAAACCAGTTCTTGTCATTCAATCTCACCTTTATAATTCGATTTTTTACTTATTGAATTTTTTTATACTGTTCAGATTTTCTTTTTCTCTCATTGAAAAGTTCAAAATTTTCAATGAAGTTAATTTTTAACGGGCCTATTGTGAAAATCAAGCTGTCTTTTACTTTCTTTTTTTTTTCTTTTTTTCTTTTTTTTTTTATAATCCTTCCTTTTTTTAAAATTCTCCATCACTACCTTTTTCTTCTTCTAGTTGCGGGAGAAGGGTTGTTCAATGACTTTCTGCACACACTGGAACATCCGTCGTCACACTGACTTAATTTGTCTTCTTTCAATAAACCCAGCCGATGTGGACCTTTGATTATGTCTTTGCTAATTTTTTAAAAAATTTTTTTACAAAGCTTTTTTTTTGTTTTCATTTTTTAAAAATATTTCACATTTTACAATTTTTGAAAAAAAACAAAAACAAAACTTTTTTTTAAATGAACCCATTTTGGATACTTCCACTAAGCATCGTCTTCTTTGTCAAATAAACATTGAAAAAATTCTTGCTATACACGTATATATTTTCCTAACTTTCGGGACAAAATGTCAAATGCTCAACACATTATCACCAACATATATATATATATATATATATATATATATATATATATATATATATATATATATATATTTACACACACACACGAAGATTTGTTCATTTGCATTTCCTCTGTATGTATATGTCTTAATTTTTATCTCTTTTCTTTTTCTGTCCTTCCTTCCTTTGTTCTTTCTGTAAATTTCAATTTTTTTAAAATCTAATTATTCTCTTTGGAAAATCTCAGGCCATATATATGCGATCCGAAGTCGTGAAAGCGTTGCCTGGCTTTGAGAAGAGAACAGACTTAAACATCACAATGGTTCTTAACTTAATCCTCTTTTTCAGTACATTCTGAAAATGGCTTTCTCAGTATGGGGTTTTGGTTTTTCTAAAGGCTCCTTCCTCAGCTGATGCTCGATAAGCAACTGTTGCTTATTGTTTGTTTTTGTTTTTTGTTCTTTTTCTGCTTTCGGCTTTTCTTTTAAAACAGTAACACATAATTCATATTCAAACTTGATTTCATCACTTCAGGCCATTGCTCGAGAGTATAGGAAGTTTAAAAAGAAAATTGAAAAACAAATATCAATAATGAATAAGAAATAAGTACGTGTCAAGAGATATAAATAAACGTTATACATAATATAAAGAATTGCATTGTTTTGTTCATTACTTAAGTCAACAATCCAACTTTTCTTTCCGTTTTTTATTTACAACAATTCTCTCGTGTCTCAAAACGAGTACGAAATGAAAACGAGGCGCAAATGAAATATCCTGAAGCAGGCACTGGTGCTTCTTCCGGTCACGTGACGCTGACAGGCCTCTCACTGATATTCATTGATACCAAGTTCCTGCAAAGCACAAAGGTATCACAAATTATAACAATGCGTTAACAAAGATCTCATTTAGAAACGTGGGGTGTCGTAGTCGTACGTATCTGACTTTTCTGATTGTACCGACCACGATCTGAGTTCGAATCCGGGTTAGAGTCGGATTTAAATATCGTGACGGGCAGCCTGATATCCAACTGGTTAAATATATTAGTCGACCGGAAGAAGGAATGTGAAAAGCAACGATCGTCGTGAACACGTCGCTGTCATATTTTAAATGAAGTTCGCTTTTCATCTGAGACACAGTAATATAGATAGAAGTGAGTGGACATAGTTTAATACGTGGCTGACATTTTTTATTTTCTTTTTTAAGCTATTATTTATTTATCTTAACAAAGTTAAAACTTTTATCTGTGCTTTTCAAAATGTATTTTTAAACTCTAACAGAGTCTTCATTATCGTCTTTAAAATGTTTAAAAAGCAAATAAGCCAAAATGAATTTTTAAAGCAGAATTCGATTGTGAAGTGACACAGACTAGTTTATTGTACATAGTCTTCAGTTACAGATAAATTGAATATTAAATACAATACATAACTGTACTATTTCAAATCTATCTATCTATCTATCTATCTATCTATCTATGCTAGTCTGTTCATATCTATCTATCTATCTATCTATCTATCTATCTATCTATCTATCTATCTATTCCAGTGTCTTCGTATCTATCTATCTATCTATCTATCTATCTATCTATCTATCTATCACGTCTGTTTGGCGTTTCTGCTATGTAGTTAGAGCTTCTTGATAAAAAATAAAAAAGAATAATCTGCAAAGTTATTGGTCCTATTATGGCATCTCAGCTTCAGTCATTTTCCTATTTCCGTAACGTGCCTTCTCTTGACCTTTTCTATAAATATTTTTCAGTATCTGTTTATATTTCTGAGATGAGGTATTGTAACTATGATGTTTCGACTTTCTCATCTTTAGCATCCATCAAGGACACACGATCAAATGGATAAAAGCGTTTATTGAAGTAATCCAGTGACTTGACACAAAGAGTTGCAAGTTCAATATCTGGCAGAGGTGAACAAAAACTTACACAAATGACGGAAAATAACTGAAACTTAGATATGCAAAAAAGGCATGGCACGTGAAACTAGAACAATCTACCCCGGTGAACAAAAGAAAGGGTTCTGTACGAAATTTCAGTGTATATCTTATGGAGAAGGTCAAAACGTCGTAAATATGACAATAAAAATGAGGACAACAGTCCGAACAGCATACATAGTGTAAATAAATATTTGCACGATAATTGTTCTGATGAGTCTTCCTCTGTGGTACCTACACTTTATCAATCTCTTCCAACGTCTTGTTTTCCAGTCAAATTTGATCTTCAAAGCATCCTGGGTATGACGATAAACTACGTCCAGTAGCAAGGCCTCTGATCAGGAGGTTTTGAAGAGCGTGGAACCACCTCTTAATTGCTGGTGTTCCCAGGTCTGACCAGACTCGTGGTGGTAGCAATTGTTAGAGTCCCAACTATGGGCAAATAGTTGACCCCCCAAAAAAACTGGAGTCAAAATACTATGAAAGTGTAAAAAATAGGTTTCAATACCAGCAATACCTTTTGTAAAAAATATTACTAGAAATGAATTTTTGAAGGAAAAATATTAACAGCAATACATTATTACCGGAAGTACATTTTTCGAAAAAAATTACCACCAATACTTTCTTAAAAAAAAAAAATTACCAGCAATAGTTTCTTAAAAAAAAAAAAATTACCACCAATACTTTCTTAAAAAAAAAAAATTACCAGTAATACTTTCTTAAAAAAAAAAAAATTACCACCAATACTTTCTTAAAAAAAAAAAAAAATTACCAGTAATACTTTCTTAAAAAAAAAAAAATTACCACCAATACTTTCTTAAAAAAAAAAAAATTACCAGCAATACTTTCTTTAAAAAAAAAAAAAAATTATCACCAATACTTTCTTAAAAAAAAAAAAAAAATTACCAGTAATACTTTCTTAAAAAATAAAAAATTACCAGCAATACTTTCTTAAAAAAAAAAATTACCACCAATACTTTCTTTAAAAAAAAGTTACCAGCAATACTTTCTTAAAAAAAAAATTACCAGCAATACTTTCTTAAAAAAAAATTACCAGCAATACTTTCTTAAAAAAAAAAATTACCACCAATACTTTCTTAAAAAAAAAAAAATTACCACCAATACTTTCTTAAAAAAAAAATTACCAGTAATACTTTCTTAAAAAAAAAAAAATTACCACCAATACTTTCTTTAAAAATAATTACCAGCAATACTTTCTTTAAAAAAAATTACCACCAATACTTTCTTAAAAAAAAATTACCACCAATACTTTCTTAAAAAAAAATTACCAGTAATACTTTCTTAAAAAAAAATTACCAGCAATACTTTCTTAAAAGAAATTTACCACCAATACTTTCTTTTAAAAAAAATTACCACCAATACTTCCTTAAAAAAAATTACCAGCAATACTTTCTTAAAAAAATTACCACCAATACTTTCTTTAAAAAATACCAGCAATACTTTCTTAAAAAAATTACCAGCAATACTTTCTTAAATAAAAAAAATACCACAAATACTTTCTTAAAAAAATTACCGCCAATACTTTCTTAAAAAATTTTTTTTACCACCAATACTTTCTTTAAAAAAATTACCACCAATACTTTCTTTAAAAAATACCAGCAATACTTTCTTAAAGAAAAAAAAATACCACCAATACTTTCTTAAAAAAAAAAAAAAAAATTACCAGCAATACGTTTAAAAAAAAAAAAAAATACCGACAACACATTTTGAAAATGAAAAAAATATTATCACCAATACTTTTTGAAAAAAATATTACCAACAATATATTTTTGGGAAAAAAATATTGTCATCAATAAAAATCTTTTCGGCATTAAATAACCCATTGAGGTTGATATGCCGTAAACAAAATCAATATATACTGAAATACATAGATAGATAGATAAAAAATATTACCAGCAATAAAAATCTTGTCGGCATTAAATAACCCATTGAGGTTGATATGCTGTAAAACAAACCAAACCAAACCAAACCAAACCAAACCAAACCTAATCTTCAAAAATTTAAATGCAGTGTTGTGATCTAATGTCTTCTTAATTCCTGTACTTTTACTGTTCTCTAGATTTAATAATAAATTATTTTTCTCATATTATCTCACAGTCAGTAAACCCAAGCGTCTTAGTAGCTTTATTGCTTTGCTTACGGTGAAATGATTAAAAAATATATATCTATGCCAAATTGGTTCCCAAATAATTTTTATGCCCTGAAAGAAATGTCATGATGAGAAGATCTAGAAGAGGCCCGGGAATATATATATATATATATATATATATATATATATATATATATATATATATATATATATATATATAACAACTCGTAATAACAATGACAATAAAAATAAAATAAAATGGCGTATAACAAATGACTTGCAAGCATTTAAGAAACAGAGACATAATGAGATTGACGTTGGCAATATGCCTTAAACCTGAAGCGTATATTGAATATATAATGCTGGTAATAGTATACAGATTTGAAACACGGAAAAGAAATTGACTGAAATTGGAAATACATGAAGAGGAAAGGAGGAGCAATGCTCGAATTGGCACCCAGTCAATAGAAGAAAGACCACATACATTAGAGAACATAAGAAATCCAAATAGATAAGAGGCGTGATCAAGAAGTATCAAGACTATTGCTATAGGGACGGAGTTAAAATACGTAGAGTTAAGACGCTTGGCACAGACTGTTGCAACCAAGGGAAGGTTACTGAATAGCATAATCACACGAAGGTTGGTAATGAACGATAATACTTAGGACAAGAACAACACATATAAGATTCGCCAACGGTGCGTAGAAGGAGTAGTCAAATGCTAGAAGTGAGTCAAGTGAATTACACAATGAATTTCCAACTTCAGGATATCTACCAACCGTCCAATGAAGTCAGTTGTGGTAGAAGGCCGAATTTAATGTGGGGGAAGAGAGTTTGACCAGCAAAGCTAGAGACGAATCTCCAACTGCGGGATACCTGCCAACCACCCCTAGTTGTCAGATGTGGCACAAGTCCGAATTTAATGTGGGGTATCCGAGCCCATATGCTTGGCCAAAAGTTCCCCATGGACCCCGTATAAAACGGGGTCGGGTAGCTGTTTCCCAAGACGAGACCCTACCCTTCGACGTAGTCTCATCTGGGAATCCTCTCTGCTCGGAGACTGAGAGTTTGACCAGCACAGCTAGAAACGAATCTTCAACTTCTGGATATCTACCAACTGCACCACGCGGTCAAATGTGGCACAAGGCCGAATTTAATCTGGGGTATCCGAGCCCGCAGGCTCAGCGAGAAATTCCGCATAGACTCCGTATAAAACGGGGTCGGGTAGCTGTTTCCCGAGACGAGACGCTACTCTTCGACGTAGCCTCGTCTGGGTATCCTCTCTGCCCTGAGCCAGAGAGTTTGACTAGCGCAGCTGGAGACGTGTTTCCGACTACAGACCAACGTACAATATTTACTAGTGCATTTATGTGAATGGGGACAAATTCTGTTGTGCAGGCACACTAAATTATAAGATTCTCGCTCACTTTTGTTGCTTATAGGAGGTCTTGGAAGGAAAGTATATAGAGAATAGTCGTTTCACCACACCACAGATGTTACATCGATGCAATATGAAGAAACTGTTGACAATTTTCTTCAACTACAAGGGCATTGTTCAGCATAAATATGCTCCACCTGATCAGACAGTAAACAAGGATTACTACGGTGTCGTATTGCTGTTCGTCAGAAAAAAAGACATAAGCGCATGCGCCCAGTGACTTGCAACTCCACCATGATAAAACAGCTTCGCATTCAACGCAGTTTGTGCAGAAGTTTTGGGCCAAGGACAACATTCCTCAGGTTCACCACCACCATATTCACCAGATCTCTCACTTTTGCAACTTTTCCCTCTTCGAAAATAAAATCCCACTTGAAAGACGTCGAGGAAATCCAAGAGAATGCAAAGAGGCAGCTGATCCCTATTAACAATTCTGAGCCACTGTCCTTTAAACCATATGCGCATCCAAACTTACAGTACCTGGAATTCCCAAACGGTCACCCATCTAGGTACTAACCAGGCTCGACATTGCTTAACTTCGATGATCGTACGGAACCATCTAATATATATATATATATATATATATATATATATATATATATATATATAAGCAAAAACTAAAGAAAAATAAACGACCTAAGCAAATCCCCGCCTCCCCAAAATTTACCGCGTTAATAAAACATAGAAAACCGAAAAGAATAAATAAATATAATATAAAAATACAAAAAAAATACGTAAAATAAATTAACACAAATAAATAAACAAGCCACTTCCGCCAATGAATAGTCGAGGAAAAATCCAACACTCGCGGCCTGACGATTGCGTCCAACATGAAACAGAAAGTCACCTCTGTGTGTTGACTTAAATGTTCACTTTTTATTTACATACGCTCTATCCCTGATATTAAGCACTTTATCCCGTAAATATAGCATACCTTAAAACTATAATTCTCCATATATATATATATATATATATATATATATATATATATATATAGAGAGAGAGAGAGAGAGAGAGAGAGAGAGAGATAGATAATGTACCTAAATCACGTACTTAAACGTGAAAAAGGAAAACTTTTTTTTAATTTATAATTCCCAGGGTCACTGGTTCGTGCACATGTGTAGCTGCATCAATGTTGACATAAGGTTAGTGCGTTGAAGTTCAAAAAGGCGAAACGCGTCGTTGAGAAAATTTTTTGCATTTTGTCATATTTCTTTCCCCTAAAATTGTTCTTGTTTCCTACATAATTATATTAGATTTTAAATTACATCATTGCGCAGCTCTAAATGATAATATTTATATTAGAGCTGTTTAGTTTTAAATTACTCTAACGGCTCTAATATATATATATATATATATATATATATATATATATATATATATATATATATATATATATGCAAATTTTAATATTTAAAGAGCTCTAAAATATATGTGTGTGTGTGTGCGCGTGTATGCGCCTGAGTGCTTGCGTGCGTCTGTATATATATATATTGACATCCAAAGACAAACTGTTTCGCTGTATCAGAGCTCATCAGTGTGTTTAGATATCCGATTGCCTCAAGCCGGGATCGAAACCCGACGGATTTGGCATCAGTCGAAGATTCTACTTCTGAGTTTTGAGAGGAAGGGTAATTTTTACGTACTTATTCCTCGAATAAACACGCCAATGACCGAGAGGGCTCAATTCATGGAAGAACTTTGCAGTATTAGCTATAGTCGTCATTGTTTACTAATTCGCGCTTTCTTCCAAGCGTGCTCGGCCGGGATTAAATTTTCCGGGGGCGTATAACAATAGGATTAATGTGAGTAAAAGTTTGTCACTTAGCTGATTGATGTTACCTTCAGCATCTTGTCTCCAGATTTTCATCCACTCTTCAGGGGGTATCAGCAATTTACTTCTTATATTTTTCCGATTTTTCATTTTTATATAAAGCAATATATATATATATATATATATATATATATATATATATATATATATATATATATATATATATAAAGCATATATATAAATGTAGTGAAAGAGATAATCAGTTACCCAGAAAAAAATTTCGTGTTTTTTGTGAGAATCTTCCGAAGAAAAATTACCAAAAAGTAGTTAGCAGAAATTTACATCAATGAATAGAAGCTATGCTAATGTTCTCCCCTCCCCTGAATGGCGTGACCAATCAGAAAATTCTTTCGGTGAACACAAAGTCATTGTTTTTCGCTTATAAAATGATATGATTTTTTTTGAGTTTGGTGGAACGGACACACGTTGTTGGTGAGAAGTGAAGGTTTGATGTGTGACTCCATTTTGCCGTTTCTACGTTGTGTGTCGGACTATCATTTGAACTGCGATTTGGCTGCAAGTGTTGCGGCCGAGAAACAGAAGAAATCTATTGCATTTGCTACTATCAGTCGACAGTCTTTTCTTTACTACAACAATAAAGCATATATATATATATATATATATATATATATATATATATATATATATATATATATATATATATATATATATATATATTTTGAACAATAAAAATTAAAAAATTAAAATCCTCAGACACACTGGGTTGTAGATTAATATTCTTTCGTTTTTTTATTATTATTCCATTTAGATTCCTCGACTAGTTTCGGCCGAAATGGCCATCATCGGGAGGAGAAATATTTCTGCTTGCTGCTAGCACTAAACTACAGAAATGAATGTCTTGATAGAGAAAATGAACTTTTGTCTGTAGTTTTCATTTGTTTTTTTTATTTTTTTATCTTTTTAACATGAATCTTTTAACATTCCTTGTGTTGGTCAAACAGTCTCTTTTAAGTTGTTATTTGAGATAAGAGCTGGATAGATACATGCTGCTATGAATTCTCTGGTCAGTTTGACAGTTTTATTGGACTTGGTGAGGGGATGTGTATCTGTTTAGTGTTTGTGTGTGTGTGTTATTTGGTTCTTAGGGAGTGAGTGAGTATGATATGTGTAAGCGTGTGTATTGCTGTGGGTGTGTGTTTTGCTGTGGGTGTGTGTTATCATTTGGCTCATTAGGGAGTGAGTGCGTATGATGTGTGTAAGTGTATATATATATATATAATTTGCAAAAAGATCAATGGTGAAGCCAAGAAAATAGCCACTGAACTATAAATTGATGATGGGATCAACAAATTCTGCAAACAACAAACATTCATCACAGTTAAAGACCACAAAACAAAATTCCTAAATAACCTTCAATACCGATGAAAGAGCCTTAAAATACACCCTAAATGATCTAGGAATTAACCAGTGGCACAAAACAGTTGAAGCCGTAGAATAGTTCCCCAATTTTCTATATTGGTAAACTATTCTATGGCTTCAGCTATTTTGTACATTCATCCAGTTTGATATTTTTAGCTCTACCAATCCATCACCGAGAATCTGCTATGGTCGGCTATAAATCTAGCAATACATTACTCCTATTAGCGATCGCAAAATAAATGTCATAAAGTAGGCACAAAAACCTATTCTTTTTCATAATGATTATCTGTGGACCAAAAGAAGTAACTCGGAATTTTGCATTGCTATGGAAGCATATGATTCAGTGGAGGCATGTGAATTTGATGGAATTCTATTATTATCACGTCACCGGACTTTATAGAGATGACGGTGTCATTCTCCTCCGTAAAACTAGCCTACGAAATATAGACCGATTGAGAAAGGAACTGATAAAAGTTTTTAAAGATTACAAGCTAAATATTACCAGTGATTAACTTTCACGATGTTACCTTGGAACTTAATAATGGTTATTATAAGTCATTCATAAAGGATCAATATAACTATAGATAGGTTACTAATGAATCAAACCATAAAATTCTAGATAATTTACATGCATCCAAGTTAGATTATCCACCAACTTCAGAATAAGGAAATAGTTGATAATTCTAAAATTAAATACATAAAAGCTTTAGAACTAAGCAAGCACAAAGTAAATTTAGATTATTATAGAAATAAACAAAGATAAAATTAAGCAGAAACCCTGTAAACGCAAAATTATATGGCTTAATCCACCATTTAATCGTAATGTCCAAACTAATATCGGAAGAATTTTTCTAAATTTAATTCGTAAAAACTTTAACCATTCAACAACACACACACACAAAAAGATTTTTAACAAAATGAATGTTAAGATCAACTATAGCTGCGTTAATTAACATAGAAACACCCATCTCCTATGATAACAACATTATATTAAACAAATATATTTCCAACAAAGACAACGTAAATTCTTCTGAAAATAAATGCAACTGTAGAAAAAAATATTATTTGTCCGCTAAAGGTCAATGTATGGCCGATAATATTGTACACCGAGCCAGCATACATTCCGGTAACGATGTTAAATTTTATTTTAGTTCCACGGAAAATCCTTGGAAATTTCGTTTTTACTATCGTCGAATGATTTTCAGTAACTTAAAATACAAAAACAGCACTGATCTCTTCAAATATTTCTGGTACTTAAAGAATGATGATATCTCACTATCAATTAACTGGGAAATTATATCTAAAGCTAAAGCTTATAATGGTATAAGAAATATCTTAAAACACATAAATAACCTTAACTTATTAAACAAGAGAAATAAATTGATTACATTTAGGCATGAACAAAAAATATTTGCTTAAATACGATGATCCAGATTAATTTTTAATGTAAATTATATTTTATTTTTAATGTAAATTACCATTTATTGTGTATATACATATACAAATTGATGATTTTTGCTTTTAAAAAACAAGTAATCTCCCTTTAATTTAATGTTTTTAGAGTAAAAAATAAATATTTAAAAAAAAATTTTTTTTTCTTTATATATATATATATACAGAGAGAGAGAGAGAGAGAGAGAGAGAGAGAGAGAGAGAGAGAGAGAGAGGACAAACAGGCAGACAGACATCTCTGGAGTCTGGCCATTAGATGCGATAAGGTAATTTACATATATATAGTACAGGTAATGGATCCGTTGGTATATAATCCGGGTGGATCCTTGTAATACTAGTTATTAAAACTGATCCACAGAGACCTCGATCTATTTATTATAACAGAGCATTTGTATTTTTTACAGCAAAAAATAACAAAAATTACCTCAACATAGAGGAAAGTCTATTTCAAGCCGTTCTGTACGCGGCCATCATCAGTCCCTAATTGTCCGTCTTGGAGCAATGTTTTAAATTTATTTTCAATATCAGTTCTCCTCTGTTAGACACATTGTTATTGAGAATGAGCTTATGTTAGCGATTGGTGGAGGCGTAAGTTATCTTATCCCGGGGAAGCAGTCTGGGGTTGGAGTTTATTTATGACAAGGACTTTTCGTTGTTTGTAGTTTAATATCAGGTCCTACTATGTG
>OZ010592.1:56139757-56182257 GCA_963932145.1 Acanthosepion lycidas | reverse complement strand
TCATAGCCTCATCCACATGTAAAAAAAAGATTAAAATAATGGAAGCCTTAATAATAAAAAGGAAAGTCAACACTCAACATTAAATACGAACACAGCCACAATGTGATGACCGTGTTCGGAAAATAAAACATTTCTATCACTTCAGATACATACTTAAAACACACATTCAATTAAAAATAAAAAATAAAAATCGTCCTTGATAATGGCTAAAAGAATAGCCGAAAGCGCTTGAATATGCAGCACATTTGGACAGTTTCTACACACTTTGTGTCCAGAAAAGAAAACATTTGTACGAACACAAGAAAAATTAAATATAAAGCTTATACGCATTACCCTTCAGTCGTTTTTAACGAAACACACACACACACACACATATATATATATATGTATGTATATATATATATATATATATATATATATATATATATATATATATATATATATGTATGTATGCATATATATATACCACGCATATATATATATATATATATAAACATATATATATGTGTGTGTGTGTGTGTGTGTGTGTGTGTGTGTGTGTGTGTGTGTGTGTGTACGTACCTCCAAAAGTAACGCGATACTTAATGTTTAGAATTAACTAAATTAATGTTTAAAAATGAAAAAAATCTTTCTTGAAGCTTTTATTTAAGTTTTAATTTTAACCTAATAGATGAGATTTAACATTTCCAATAAGTATTTCAAAACTAATTTAAATTTATTCTAGGGGACAATTTAATTTTCGAAATCGCTAAAAATTGCTTATTTTAACCATGTTTAGCACCACGTAATTCTTTTTATTAAATAATATTAAAAAAAATAAAAATATACTTTTCTGAAATTGTATTTGAGGAATATTAGCTGATTTAAAGTTTAATTAATCTGATTTGAAAGAAATTTTTACTTACTTAAGTAATGTCTTCTTGCATTTTTTATAACTGGGCGGGGGGACCGATTTTACAAAAAAAAAAAAAAAATCATTTAAATTCTCCAAGGACTTCTGCTTTTAACTAATATAAACATTAAGTGGTACAAAAATGATTTTTCGAAATTTCATAAAATTAAATGAGTATTTGTGTGTGGGAATGTTTTTACCAAGACTAACTAAAAGAGAAGCATTCCTAAAATACTTTCATTCATTTGTAAAGAAACCCTGAAGGTTTCATTAAAACCAACCAATTATATTATTTTTGCAAGAATTTCCAAATTAATGTATTTGTCGCCACAAAATTACGATAAAATTTCTTATCCAAATATATTGTACCTCGCTGACGCAAGTAAAACAAAATTTTAACCACAATTTCGAATATTTCTACAAAGCATAAAAAATATATTAAAAAAATCCTTTCATCATCCTCTTTAACATAAAAAAGTTTGACGATAAAACTTCTTTTTTTATGAAGTTTGGGTCAATTTTTTCCCAATGGTATGTTCATTTTAGCGAATCTTTGGCAGAAACTATATATATATATATATATATATATATATATATATATATATATATATATATATATATATATGCGTGTGTGTGTGTGTGTATTATTATTATTATTATTATTATTATTATTATTATTATTATTATTATTATTATTAATTAATTAAAGAATATGAAACACTTAAAATCCCATAGGTAATAATTTTTATTTCATGACAGCTCTGGGTTTTTTTTTTGTTTGTAGGTTTTGAAGATTGAGAGGAGCTATTTTTAAAGCTCTCATGAAATAAAAATTATTACCGATAGAATTTTAATTAATAATAATTTTGCTCTGTCTTTTAACATAGAGCTCTCCCTGGATCTATATCCTCATGGAAATACCATACCATACGAATTACCATATTGTATCATATATATATATACATACAATAAATCAAGAGGAAAACTGAAAGAACCATTTCGGTTATAATGAATTTCGTGAATATTGTTATATTCATCTCTTCAGACCGAAAGTGCTTAAGAAATGGAGACAATTCATCCGGATTGATATACTAGATTAACAGGAGGAAGGGAAAGCGGGAGAAGGAGGCAAAGAAAGTGAGGTGGATGTGTGAGAGAGCAGGAGCTAGTCCATTATTTATGAGGTATTGGCAGGGCGTAACGGTCGGGCGAACTCAATAAGGAACTATCTCACTAACGAAATGAGGGACAAGCAGAATTATAATTATGATTATTATTATTTATTGGAACTATGGGCGGATGACATCATCATCATCATCATCATCATCATCTTTATAGGGAATTAAATATTATTATTATTACTTACCTGCCTACATTGGGGTGTTGAAAACCTGTCGACCCCTTTCACTTTCAGAAATCTAAATGGCCAACCTCCAGAATTTTACTTTTGAATCATTCCTTGGTCAGTTTTAGAACTTTTCAGCATAGACGCCATTTAGTGATTTTATTCCGTCCATCTAGATAGTTTCTGGTTTTGTTTTAATCTAGCTGCATA
Source organism: Acanthosepion lycidas (assembly GCA_963932145.1). Lineage (NCBI taxonomy): Eukaryota > Metazoa > Mollusca > Cephalopoda > Sepiida > Sepiidae > Acanthosepion > Acanthosepion lycidas. Next base: position 56,179,810 of record OZ010592.1, on the reverse strand, counting down.
AATCAACTCCAACTTCGGCGGCGCACAGTCTGGAATGGTGCGGTCGCTGAAAGTCGGTTGTTCTAGTCATTGTCCACATTTCACTGTTTCTGTATAATTTCCCGAAACATTTTTTTTTTTGCTCTAAGAGTGTGCTTTCTTTGTTTCAGAATATTTCTTCCACGGAAATTTCTCAGGAACAAATGAAATCTCGATTGCTGTTCTTTCATTTTAGTAATTGCTATTACGCAGTTACTGTACATGACTAACTGATGTCGCTGGAAAATTAACTGGACACACCTTAATTATTAAATCTTTGTTTTCCAATGACAAAGCGATTTTAAAATAGACAATTCTTAGTAATCCCTTCCATTTCTTTCGTCTTGTTATTAGAAGATGTAAGTTCCGATTTTCCAGGACTGTCTCTAGTTCCTTGTATCTCTCCAGTAAGTACCTGATTTCTCTTGCTATTCTATACGTTCACGAGCCAATTCAAGCCAAAAATGGAGTATTGCTGCCATAGATGTGCAGAAGTTGTCCAGTCTTCTAAAAACGTTTCCGCGTCCTTATGGCTGACAAATTATTTCTCATCCTGCAATCCCTTTCTCACAGACAAATAAACATTGCAAGTATGTCGCTACTCTATTGTTATTTCTACGGAATGTGTTTAGACGAACTATATTCCTTAGTTCCACGACTAACACCCGCTATGCCATGCACATTGTAACCATCTTCATTCCCTTCGCATTCAACTGATGAGATGTAAGTCTCACCCGAGCAGCTTTGTAGAACCAATCCCTAAAAGGATTCCTCCCCGATTACTTCAATGTTAAAGTCTTAGGTCAACCGTTATCAACACGACATATATCTTTAAATTTGCCTCTTACTCTGTAATCCTCCACCTCGAGTGTCTCTTGGGCCGTGTACAAAGTGAACGTCATTGATTCTGATGTGGACGTCACGCAAAACGGTTCAGAAATAACTAAACTGTCAGCTGTATAGCCACTGAGGCTCCCTACACGTAAGACGCTAGTGGCCCGCTCGCGGGTAGCCGATGGCAACGCCAGTGGTCCTCTGGTGGTAACCACCAGCAGGCCAGCGGCGAGCCAACGGTGGGCTACTAGCGGTCCGCAAGTAGTAACATTGCCGAGACGCGCACGCCGGTGGTTCGAAAGCGGGCCGCCAGCGGTCAACGCTAGAGGCATGCCATCCAGTGGCAGATAGATGGCATGCGTGTATGGAAAAATGGCTTTGAGCGTGTGTAAGCTGTGGGTCTTGACGAAGACCATCCTTCGTCGAACATTGTGGGCCGGCACTACAGAACCACAAGCAAAGAACTGTATCAAATAACAGAAACCTCATCACTTTCACCAGCAGTAACAGCTAAAATGGATAGCACATGTAACTGGAAGAGAAAATAATGAAATCATCAAGACGTTGACATTCCACACGACATCAAATAAAGGGATAGGAAGGAAACCACTGTCAATAATGGAAAGAGCGATAACAGCTACTGGACTTGAAAACCTATTTTCCTGAAAAACTATTTCATGAGAAAGATATTATAATTTTTTTTAAACCGACTGGACGACTGGCTGCTCGTTCAATGAATACCAAATGTTTGGTTATAATGATTTTCCCAGCGTAGCTTGAATGCGGCACAAAGGCGAAAGTAAGGGACACCCAGTGAGGATCGAACTCACTACTCATTCGTAATTGTTTTAGCGAGACAAGCTTGCTAACTATTACACCACCTCGAGGTGCCCCCAAATGTTTCGTTATAAGTAAACGTGTAATCTTACCATTACAATTGCTATTAAAGTACTAAAAACATTTTGCTATCATTTTAACCAGCCATTATTTAACTCTTGGGGTTTTTCCCACGTAGATTTCAACTAGTATGTATGTATGTATGTATGTATGTATCTCTCTCTCTCTCTCTCTCTCTATCTATCTATCTATCTCAGTTTCTTCATCTATCTACTTACCTATATATCGAAGTAAAAACCTATTAAAACCAAAATATGAGGAATGTAAGACCCAAACATTTGCAATTATAATCAATTTTTAAAATCTCTCACACGCACAAACGTTTGCACGCACATAAGCCATGGTGTTAACTCGCGCCGGCTACTCAACAAAATTCGTCAAATACAGACATACACACTAAAGCAATAAAATGAATAAGGGAAATCAACACAAAAAGTATCTGCCATAAATATACACCGGAAAAAAAATATTTATAAAATAATTTAAGAAAATAATTTTAAGTTATTTCCATATTTATGGGCAAAATTGCTCAATATCAGGGATGGAGCGTATGTAAAAAAAAAAAAAAAAAAAAAAAAAAAATTGGTCAGTCTGGCGACCGTCAAAGACAAACTTCAAGTCAAAATTTACGGCATTTATATAGAGGACTAGCAGCATGGCCCGGCGTTGCACGTGCTTGATTCAAAAATCGTACGACTCATACAGCAATCGCTATCACTTGACTTAAAATATTTTTGCCCTTCCTTGCCTTTAAAGGAGTCCCTTTTGCCATGCTGATGTCGCTACATGCCTTACTTCTTGCCTATCTCACACTGCGAATTTTTTCGAAGCTCTATACTAAACATTAAATCTGTTACGAAAAAAGAACTAAACAAAACGAACACAAAACGATCAGCCTTAAAAAAGGACTCGTAACTAGAAAAACCGAATGAAAAAAGAATGTTAACAACAAATACTTTTTCACACACAATCCAGTTCTACGGAATCAGAATCAACGTTGAGTTTAAGCAAGCGAATGAGCCAATTGGGGTAAAGTGTCATGCAGATTTAAATTTTTCCCACTTGTGACGAATGCAGCTATCGATTTTTTTGCATGCTAGCATGCTAGTTAACATTCGTGTGAGTCAGCTGTTGGCTCTCACGCTGGACAATAGAATCTTCCTGCCTATTCGTGGCAGCCAGCTATAGGCTCTCATTCTGGCCAGTAGAAAATGGCCGTAAACCACATGAAAACTGCTGTAGAAGCATGAAAAAATCGATTATTTCCACTATCGATGGGAGTTGTGAAATACAAAGTCGGTCTTGGGCTTCCCGCTAACTTGGAGCATGTGCATGTAAATCTTGGCGCAAATCCGTCGAAAATTGCGGCCGTGCATTCGTTACACACACACACACACACACACACACACACACACACACACATCCTGCCTTTTATAGATAGAGATGATTAAAAGTAACTATCTATTTTATGTATGATGAACTCTCTCGTTTTATAGTTAGATGGGAGAGTCTATCATATATAAAATAGGGTATTACTTTTCAATCATCCTGTATATAGCCCGAGATGGCTCTGAAACAGACATATATATATATATATATATATATATATATATATATATATATATGTATATCTGTGTGTGCTCTGCGTGTGTGTATAAAGTGTTGTACATTGAGTACTGTCGTAAATAAAACAGTACTCGATGTATAATAACATTCACAAAAATAATAAAATATACATGCTCAATATCAGAGATAGAGCTTATATAAATATAAAAGTGGAAACTGGGCGGTGGCAGTCTGTTTTATACTTGAACACTGTCTTCAGGCTATATATATATATATATATATATATACCATATATTAGGTGGGTGCAAAAATAATGACGTAATAATGTCGTTTTTCGACGTTAAATATACGCCAAAAAACGACATTATTACGTCATTATTTTTGCACCAACCTAATATATATATATATATATATATATATACAATATATATATATATATATATATATATATATATATATACCATATATATATATATATATATATATATATATATATACCATACATATATATATATATACAATATATATATATATATATATATATATATATATATATATATATATGGCCTGAAGACTGCGTTCGAGCATAAAACAGGCTGTCACCGCCCGATTTCCACTTATTTATATATATATATATATATATATATATATATATATATATATATATATATATATATATACATATAAAAGAAAATCAAGAAATGAAAGAAAATAAGTTCTTCCTTGGTTAAAATACTGGAATGTTAAATGTGCTGAACAATTGATAAAACCATTTAGGACAATGAAATGTTTGGCTTGTATGTTGCCTTTTGCATGACATCATCATCCTCCCCAAATAGCAAATGCAACAATGTCGAGATTAAAATGAATAAGTAATAAGAAAAATAAATAAAAGTCTCTTTGTTCTGAATTTACACTATACAAGTCAAAGTAATGTACAAAATATAGAACTGACTTTCGAATTAGTTTATTACGTTTACAGTTCAGTACACTACAGCTTGGTGCAAACATTTAGAAGTAAATTAGTTAGAAAAAACGTCATCAAGGCTCTCTGAATTTTGTTGAAAGAAACCCTTTACAAACGTTACATGCCTGAAATAGTGGTCAAGTACAACTTCTTAATTAGCGACCAGTTCATTTGAACAGATCCCAGTTGTTAAGTGAGGAATGGCTGTAAGCTGTTTGGATACATTATTTTAATCATTTCAACTTATGAAAGGCGACAATGCCACTAAAACGCAAGAATTTGCTGCAAGTGAAGGAGAATAAAAAAAAACTTTAGTGAGGAGAAGAAACAATAAAACTAATTTCTGGAAGACCGCGATTGGCGTTGTATTTGAAATGGAACAGGAAGCCGGAAATAGGTTCCACAGGTGAAAAAAGAAACTATTAGAATAGAACGAACGGTTGCATCAAGCTAATTAAATATTAAAAAAATGAGATCTAGTTGCTAAATTTACGTTTCAATTCGTGTGGTCCAGGTATCGAAGAGAGTCTAGTAGAACAACTGCTATAAGAAATATTTATAGAAAAGACAGAGAGAAGTCATGCCATGACAGTGGGAAAGTGACTGAAGTCGAGATGCCAGGTCAGTACCAATAACATGACAGAATCTTTTTAGATATTGTCGAGAATCCATATAGCCGGATCACCATGTCAGATATGGTAGCAATATTCAATACACGGATTCTCTTAACAGTCTTTTCAGTTATGTACCATGCATACTTTCGATACATGACTGTCGAGGCAGATTTTTCCCGCAGTAGGTTGCCATTTCTTTCTGCGGTAGACCAGTTGCCATCCAAGGCTATAGAACCTTGTCTATCCTCTCTATAACTTGGGGGTTGGGAAGAAGAAGAGGATTCATACCTTTCCCAAGGGTATTAGCACGTAAGTGAATGTAATAGATTCGAGTGGAATTCGAACTCGGCTCTCCGATTCTTCAATCCGAGCCGCTTTACATTATTCCACCGTGCCTTAACAAGACAATTAAAATTAATAAAAGCAAAATATCCTTGTCTTGATCTTTAAACAAACTTGTATTAATGAAGGCCTAATGCTTAAAACACACACACACACATATATATATATATATATATATGAGTGAGCAAGAGAAGTTAAGTAGATGTGTGCGTACGCGCATGCGCATTCACGCATATGACTCTTCAATCTATTCGTTAATCTCGACTTTGATAAATCAGATACTAAATTTATCTGATGGCCTTTTTCTTTTTTTGTTTTTGTTTTCAGCTTTTCTCTATACCTCCCCATTCGACAACCACCACCAACTTCCAACTTCAATCACTGCCCACTCCTTCTGATTCCCTCCTCCACCCGCCTCCACTGGCTTTCGATTTTCGTCTTCTTAAAATTTTACAAAAAGGATTAAATTTCTCGAAAATGACAGCTGGGTTAATCCGACACGTTTGTACGCAACCGTTTTCACTTGGTAAAGGCAAACTAGGAAGTAGGAGGAGTTAATCTAGACGGATTAGTCGCACCTCCGAGCAGGAATCCCATCAAAAGCGTCAGTTCTTTTAAGAGTCACTCTTGTTCGCATTTGCCTTCTTCGGAATTGGTGGCCCCGCTCTCCGGCTTTCTGATCATGGGTACCGATAATTCTTGACCTGTTAAAGAAATCCTTCAGCACTTTGCGACTCAAGTCCCACCCATCGTTTGCTTCAACCCGATCCGTTGGTACAAAGGCATCAAGGTTCACTTGATCTGTCAAATTTATAGTCACATGACAAATATGGCTGACAGTTTGGAGAATTTTGACATGATTATTACAGTAAAAGTTTATGATGTTTCTTTTTCTTTCTTTCTTAGTTTCTTTCGCTTTTTTTTTATTCAGCCCCAAAACTTTCTCCTTGAGATTGATTTCTGATTTCAGATGACGGTGAATGTTATTTCGTCTTTCTATTCGGGATTTTATAAGCGCACAAATGGACTAATTACCGACGCATGTAATATATGAATATAATATTTGAATGTGCGAACAGTGTATCGCTTATCGACGCGTTAAGTGAACTCGACTCGCCTAGTTCAAATTCCGTTGCTGTTTCGTTCACTTCACGATAATATACCTGGGAAAGACATTAATCTATGTTCCTCCAACTGTGGATTAAATAGTAGTATAGACTGGATTCTCGCCTTGGATGGCAACCAGTCTAGGAGAAAGAAAACTGTTACTTCAGAACTAACCTGAAGAGAATCTTGGGTATGATGATAAACTACATCCGGCAGCAAGGTATCTAATCGGGATATTGGAGGTTTTGAGGAACCAACTTTTAATTGCTGATGTTCCCAGGTCCACTCTGACCCGGTGTGGTAGTACCTGTTAGGATCCCTGCTATGGGTAATTAGTGAATCCCCTAGCAAAAACAAAACACTGGGAAAGTATAAAAATACATTTTTATAGTAGAAATACCAGCAATACATTTTTATATTAAAAAAAATGACCAACAATACCTATTTATAGTAAAATAACCAACGGTGATACTATAATATGATATTTACCGTCCATTTTCTACTATAGTATATCTACTATTCATTTTCTGTTATGGTATGATATTTACCAACTGTTAGAAGTATGAAATATGTTAGAGTTACCGGTTGGGGCTTGGGTTGGGAGTAAAGGCAGTGAACAGCGAACTGGTTATATATTAAAAATCATTATCAATTTTTATACAAATTTTTAAAACTGATTTGATGTCATTTAAAAAAACAAACAAACAAACCACTAAACAGGTCATCGTTTCTTCTGAGCTTTTTCCAGCAATAATGAGTGCAGATTTTAAAAGCCTTGGTAGATGTTACTCTATAGTAGCAAATAACCAACAATACATTTTTGAAGCAAAATGATCAGCAATACATTTTTTAGTAGAATTACCAACATTACATTTTATAGCAAATTGTCCTCATCTTTGTCGCCCTTCAGTATCTGTCTATATTTCTGAGATGAGGTATTATGTACACTAATTACATTATTCGGACTATTGTCCTCATGTTGCCATATTTATCACAACGTTTCGGCCGATGTACGCCCCGGCCTTTTTCAGGTGGTTGGAATGTCGAACTGAACCATTTATTTTGCTCGCTGGGGCCGTAAGTGGATGTAAGCTATTTCCTGTTAATTCCCCTCTCCAAGTTCTCCACCGCCTTAACCAGGTATTGAACTCACACTATTTGGGTCTTGTTACTGGATCTAACTAACGCCTTTATCCACTGTGCCATGTGTCCTTGAGGACATCTGTGTATTAATTTCTGGCTATTACAAACACTGACGGGACCCAAAGAGTGTGAGTTCAATATCTGGATAAGGCGATGGAGAACTTGGAGAGGGGAATTAACAAGAGATAACTGACATTCATTAGACATGGCACGTGGCACCAGAACAGTCTACCCCAGCGAGCGAAATAAAGCGTTCAGTTCGATATTCCAACCACCTGAAGAAGGGCGGAGCTTACGAATGTCCGAAACGTTGTAATAAATATGGCAACAAAGATGAGGACAATAGTCCGAATAATGTAAATAGTTCAAACAATTGAGTTCAAAATATTTACATTTTGGTATTAAATAACTCATAGAGATGTTGATATACTGTTAAGCCAAATCAATCAGCCAACATAGCCTGAAGAGTCAGGCACTCTTTCAAGCTATCTAGCCCTTGACACACCCCTGATGATATAGCTGCAGTACTTGAGGTGGCTTTATTGTGGCGTGACTGTGAAGCCACGTGATGTAATACGAATAATATTCCCAAAGCCCTATTTATAATTTGAATATTTTCTGGAAAAATCTATCTTTTGAGATTTAGTAAGTATGACTTATTATGACACAAAACAATGACAAAACGAATGAAATGCTTGTAGGAAAATTGTTTGTTCGAAATAACCTGCCGGTCTGGGAAATCAGCATTTAAAATGCTGCTCTTTGCTGGATTCGAACATTGATTTTTGGCAAATACAAATATTTCAGCCCGAAGACAGGTCTAAAAAAATCAACCAAAAAGATAAAACGTTAAACATCTATTTTTGGTGTATATATGTAAGCCCTTGGACCCCGGCTCTGAAGTATAGGGTCACAGCTCCCGCCAACGCTAGGTGTTGTTACCGCAGCATTCGGGTTTTTACTAACCCCATGACAAACCAGTTTTGAATTAACAGTTGTTCTTCTGGGGACGGTTTCCAACCAAGGCCAAAACACTCTGATCGACGGGCTTGCTAGAGGTTCGCGATAAATTTCTTTGAACAAAAAGAGATCGCTATTCAAAACGTCCGGGAAAGGCCGCACTAGAAAAGAGAAAAAATTACTCTATAACTAGATATTTATAAAAAAAAAAGCGCTCTGTACTATCAGCAAGAAAAGATGGATGCATTCATTTCCAAGAGTATTTGTGTGAAAGCAAAAGCAATGGCTCCGGTTGGAATTTTAACTCGTTACGCCAATAACACTTTCGGAGCCGATAACCGCTACGCGGACATCCACGTACTTTTAGAAAATGACAATTTGTTTCACATAAATTTAACATTTTTTATTGGAACACTTTTAACATGCGTGAAAAGATGGCACAACATATACAAAAAGGGATGCTAATTGAGTCAAAGTTTTTTTTAGATCTGAAAGGGTCAAGTGGAGAACCATAACTATCCATGTCCTGAAGGGACACGAAACATGAAACAAGAGAAACATGATCACTTTTCCTGAGCTTTTTTCCTGGGCGTTTTTTTTTTTTTACTTCCTCTTTTCTGTTATTTCCAGTCCCACTTTTCTTTTTCTTCTCCCCTTTCTTTCCCTTGTTTTTTCCCTTGTCCTTTTCTTTCCCCTCTTTACTTTCTCTCCTTTACCCCCTTCTTTTAACTCAATTTTAATTTCTTTACCCACTTTCCTCTGTTATCTTCTTTTCCCTCTTTCTTTCTTTCTTTCTTTTTTTCTCTCCGCGTACTTTTCATTTCACTGTACACTTTCTTTTGTTCTCCCCGTTTTGCTCAATGTCTTTCTTTTCTATCACTCTTTCTTCGCCCGTAACCTTTTTTCTTTCTTTTATCACAATTTTCCCTTGTTCTTATTTCTTTTTCTATCACTTCTGTTTTTTTCTTTCTTCTTCCTCTTTGTTTTATTTTCAGTTTCTTTTTCTTTTCTTATTCTTTTCTTCTTTTTCATTGTATTTTGAAGAAAATCCATACTTCTTTCTGTCGAAGAGAACGGGGAAAACATCGATATAAAAGATAATACGCTGCCCACTAGAATACATTTTCCCAAAGTGGGAGTCGCCTAAGAATTCAGATGGTTCGCGAGTGCAATAGAGAAATTTCCATTTAATTTTATTTTCTAGTTTTATGATCATTATCTGATGGTTGCTGCAATTTTTTCTTCAAAAAGTACAACATTGTGATTGTACATTTAATATGTAAACAAATGCACAATTTTAAAATTTAATAATAACGGGGCCGAAAAATTCCGTCATATTGAAATAATGAATGACACATTGCTTCCTGTTTTTATTATGATTCTTACTTATCTGAATTATTAACCGAAAAAAAAAAGAAAAAAAAAGAAAAACCTACCTAATTATATTTGTTAAAAGAAAGCAAACTGCGTATTTAATCTTATTAAATTTATGTGAATACATTTTATTACACAGTCAAACATTTCGCAAATGAATTTATATATATATATATATATATATATATATATATATATATATATATATATATGGGGAAATTGTATGACAAAGCAGATAAAGTTTACTTGTGACACATTTCGGCTTCAGGACTTCATCGGACTAAATTTGTTATGTTAGCACAACTACACATGCACACAAACAAGGGTTATAATCATCGGATTCTACTTAAGTGCACTCAGAATAGGCAGCCCGGATTATTTACACGAAGAGGAGAAATACATTGAAAACATTTTCAAACTTCTCCAGTACCCTAATTATTGCGAAAAAAAAAACATAAAATATTCGAAAACAAAAAACAAAAACAAAAACAAAAAAAAAATAACGGACCCTCCTGAGAAACCCAATGGATCAAAAAAAAAAAAAAAATATTATCCTGCCAACTAATCTTATCACATCTACAATCGAAAATAATCTAAACTCAACATACATTTTGTTACTACTACATCCCAAAAAATAAAGTACTTAGTCAATACTAAACAAAAAAATAAGCTAAAACCTGAACGAGAAATTTACTCCATCATCTTAAATAATCGTCATAAAAAATACACAGGTGAGACTGATCACAATTTTGACATAAAAAATGCTACTCTTATCAAAGGAGGAAATAATTCAGTACGACGTGAATGTCTAGAGAGTGATAGTAAATTTGTGCCCTGGCTTTTACAATATTTCACCATTCCTGGCAGGTCTTCTAATATCACAGTGTGGGATACAGAGGGAAAATTAACAAGAGATAACTGATAACTGACATACACGTGGAACTAGAACAGTCTACTCCAGTTCAGTTCGACATTCCAACCACCTGAAGAAGGCCGGAGCGTACAACGGCCGAAACGTTTTGATAAATATGGCGACAAAGATGAGGACAATAGTCCGAATAATGTAAATAATGTACATAATACCTCATCTCAGAAATATAGACAGACACTAACATTTGAACTGAGCAGATATAGGCATTAGAAAAAATCAGAATGAAGAATTGTATCTTCTTCAATAATATAAAATATTTTGTAGGCTTTTGCGCCGCATTATTTCACTTCTATAAGTTTGGTTATGTACCAGCGGAAACGTTTTGTTAGTTATTTAAAAAACAAATATCATTTGACGTGTCTTTTAATGAGTTTTCTGCTGAAGTCCGCCATCTTATATTATTTAGCAGCTGCTTGGTCTTGTAGTTTTAACTCTTGAACAGTAAATTTTCATTTACATACATTTGATTAAATACCAACGAAGGTTCCTCGTTGATTATATTCTTATTTACTTTTTCAATGTTTCCAATCATTTTACTGATTTCTGGTTCGTGTATGTTAATAATATCTTCCCACGTCCAAGCACAAGTAATATATTGAAAAATTCGAATCCCTTCTAAAAGATGACAACCTTTTATGAAAGGAACGGGCGCACAGTAAAGTTTGATACGGAAAAACTGAATAGAATAACTATCAACATCACGCGGTGAAAACAGGATACTTTGACAAAGCCTCTGCATATGCATATTAGCAAATCAGCTCGCGTAAATTTGATTTATTTTTCCTAGAAGCTATTGTCATCTTTAAGAAAATGGCAACGGAAAGAACACTTTTACTTTTTGCATATATAATGAGGAAGGAGGGTTTGGAAAACTTAACACTCACGGGGCACAACGGGAGTTAATGGAAGGAAGTGAGCCACTTACCTGATAATCTTGGGTTAATGGATGGCAGAACGGAGGGGCAAAGTGAGAAAAAAGCCAGAAGGGATAGAAAGTTGTGGAGAACCATGATCGCACATATCTTGAAGGTACGCGACACATAAAAATAACCTATGGCTTTCATTTGAGTATAAATGCTATTGAGAAAGAGATGAATCTGTTTCTTCACTCCAAGCGTTAAATAGTAGGGTAGACTGGGTTATCTAGCTTTGGGTGGCAACCAGTCTAAGAGAAAGAACATCTCTGAATTGAAAAACATAGAGAAGGTAAATGGAAACCAATGTGTTATCATTCCCAAGAAATCATAGCAATTCACAGGTAATAAAGAAAAATAATTTGGGGAGAGCCATGATCACCTATATCCTGAAGGGACATGGTTTTATAAAGAAATTATATTCAAGCCTTCATAAAATAAGAAATCGTGTAAAGGGTGTGAAATATTCCAGTGAGGGAATATTGGAAACATTTCCAGAAAAAAGATATAAATATGCTTTGGATATGAGCTTTGAAGATGTCAAAAAATTAAAAATTTATTTAAAAAAAGAAAAAAGGTAAAGAAAAAAAATAATGCAAAAAACTCGATTAAAAAATCAGTTTAAGTGCCTCTCAGTTTGAGAGTAATCTTTACATTTTATTCTGGTTAAATATAGAAACAAGACGTTTTTAAACCACGGAAAAGAGTATATTTGGCATAAAATCTATGATGGTTGTAAAAAAAAAGTGCGTTTTACTCTGAAAAGGAGAGTTGTTTATTTAGGCTTTTTTTTTTCTTTTACTGAAAAAGTCCATTTTCTTTTCGAAAGATTTTTTTCGACTTGAAAAAATATTTCTTCTAGGATGTGAATCAAGCCAATTTTAATTGAGTGCACAGGTTATCTATAGTGCAAGATAAAAGCCTTCATTTACATTCTTATGCACCTCATATATATATATATATATATATATATATATATATATATATATATATATATATCCCTCTTTTATACAAGTTTCGTTAAAAACGACTGACAAGGTTAAGTTTTTATTTAATTTTTCTTGTGTTTGATATAATTTTTTTTCTTTTCTGGACGTAAATTATATAGAAATAACCCGAATGTTCTGTATGTTTGAGCGCTTTCGGTTATTTTTCAGCCATTATAACGGAAGAATTATTAACAGAAAACATATATTCAGTGGTATCAACAATGAATACGGCCAGAATATGCTGACCGTGTTTGAAAATAATAACATTACTATAACTCTAGATACCAATAAATTTCACGCATTCAGTTAAAAGTAAAAATCATCCTTGATAAAAGACAGAGGAGAAATGTGAACAGGATGATAGGCGAAACTATCAATTGCTATTGGTAGAGGAAAGAAAAAATATATAATTAAAATGAAATAAATAATGAATAAAATATGTCTACTCCTGCTTTCATGCATCGCTGGATGGCATGTCGTTTTTTTCTCCATATATTGCGTCCTCACGCGTCAATTGAGTGCTTAAGTTTCCCCAAGTCCTCCTACCTCATTATGAGTGGCAGTGTAAATATATATCAATCAGTTTTGATTTGTTTTTCGGCATATCAACCTCAATGGGTTATTTAATGCCGACAAAATTTTTATTGCTGGTGATACTTTTTTTTCAAAAATGTATTTCTGGGAATATTTTCTCTTAAAAAAATGTATTGCTGCCAATAACGTTTTTTTTGCAAAGTATTTCTGTTATTAAAACCCATTTTTTCACTTTCATAGTGTTTTGACACCGGTTTGGGGGTTAACTATTTGCCCATAGCTGGGACTCTAACAGCTGCTACCACCCCGGGTCAGGGTGGACCTAGGAACACCAGCAATTGAAAGGTGGCTCCAAGCTCCTCAAAACCTCCTGATCAGAGACCTTGCTGTTGGATGTAGTTTATCTTCTTACCCAGGACGCGGATGTAGTTTATTGTCATACCCAGGATGATATATCAATCAGTTTTATTCGTGTCGTTACAGTTTTTCTTTTCTGAGGCCTAATAGTGTGTAGAAACTGTCCGTAGTGATTACTGTCCCATGTGATTTCGGATAATTTGTAGCCATTTTCAGGGGTTTCATTAATAGTATATGATTGTTAGCATTTCATGTATATAAAAATAGTATTAATTCTATGTTAAGGAGCCTTCAGAAAATACACACACACACACACACAGATATTTTCACCCAATACAAGGCCCGTGAGCCACTCAAGGTAGAAGGTTACTGTATAGTGTTGTATTAGCGTGAGAAAGGACAGGACAAGTCTTAGGAGTATAGAACATGATATGTCCCGGAAAGGGATATATTTGAACGAAGTAACTAAGTGGTTTGCTACTATAACCAAGTAGAATATAGTAGCAGTAATCGACTGATACGCGTCGTAGTCGCAGGTAAGAAGTGTAGATCAATGGCGTAGTCCAATGGGCGTCGTTATAGACTTAGCTCTCAGACTAAGGCTCTTTGACTCTCTCGTACCTACACGTCCGTCGGTATTTATGACGGACACCAGGCAATCATATTCCAGTGAGCGGGAACACAGGTGTATGCATATTCCATTATATCAGAACAGAAGCAGATTTTAGAAGAAACCGAAAACCCAATCCTAGACAGAAAACAAGGAATAAACTTCTACTCCTTTGCAAAAGACCGTGGAGGAGTGTGAACTGGACGATAGGCGAACCTATCAACTCCCGTTGGTGGAGGAGAGAAAAAAATAAAAATAAAATGAAATAAACATTTAGTGAATAAAATGTCTGTAGTCCTGTTCCGGGGAGGAATTGAAGTGGACCATAAGCGAACCTATCTAAATCAGTTTTAATCATTATTATATATCGCTGCTACCACTTTACAGCCACACACACACACACACACACACACACACACACACACATATATATATATATATATATATATATATATATATATATATATATATATATATATATCCCCTTATATATATATATATCCCCTATATTTACATATATATATATATTCAAAAGTGCATGACACAATTAAGAAGTACTTCCTTCAAATATATGGTGTTTGAGGTGTCTGATCATTTGATCAGATTTGTCCTTGAAAATCAGCATTCGAGTTTTTATCTTGCTGAGAACATCGAATCCTTGTATGGTTGGAACCTATGTAACTTTTTTGCTTTCAAAATTTTCACCTCATGCAAGGCTCAAGAGCCAATCAAAGTAAAGGACCAGCGTTAAGTGTATAGAACCGAAGCAGACTTTAGAAGGAATCGGAAACCCGATCTTAACAGGAAAGAAGGGATAAACCTCTACTCCTGTTCAAAAGACCGAGGAGGAGTTTGAACCGGACGATAACTATATAAACGGGGCAGACCAAAGAGTTTTCAATTTTTTGCATCTGTTGACCGAGCAGTCCATTCGTAATTATTGTCCGCAAAGGAAAAAGTGTAATTAGATCCTGGAATGAGATGCACTATCAATAAATCGAAATACTCTCAACCCCCGCCCCGCCCCGCCCCGCCCCCCAACCAACGAAAACTGTAAAGACCAAGCATGTAACAAGCAGATAGTCATGCCCCTGTCAATGTGTCAGGGTCTTTGCTATCTGATAGCATCTCAACCCCTGTTAGACACGACGAAACGGACTTGTTCGCGCCTCAGATGTCTGCCAAACACGCACACGCACTGCTGTCCACTTCATGTAACCATACGGGAGATCACCATTAATAGTGATTCCCTCCCCAACTTTTCCCTCTCTCTCTCTCTCTCTCTTTCCCTCTTTCTCTCTCGCTGTCTCTCTATCTCTGTCCTTCCCAATTCTTTTCCTTTTCAATCTCCCGGCTTTCGCTCTGCCAAGGGTCAAGCTCAAACACTCCCTCGGGTGAGGGTAGGAAGTCGACTGGACATTTGCAACGTAGCCACAATCAGATCAACATTAGTCGCTTTCATATGATTGTCTGGGTTCTATTAGTTGTGATCCTGTCATTATAACTGGACGGACAAGCGGAATGCGGCAGTGGACGCCGTTTGCGGTTTGCCGACCATTCCCTCACCAAAACATGTTTTCATCCAGACGATTGTCGAGTCCATTTCAAAGCAGACGTGTTATGATACAGATGTCGACTCAATTTTAACCATTAGCTGACCGTGGCCATTCTTTTCACTGGCTCAGTGCTCAAACAAATAACGGATGACCGCTAGTCTATATCCCTTTACAATATCACAGCTGTGTGTAATCAGTTATGAAGGAGCACTGATCATGATTGTATTTTACCATTGAGCAAATACAATCATCATCTCAGTCACCACCTTAGGTCTATCTCACTCACTCACTCATTCTCTCTCTCTCTCTCTCTCTCTCTCTCTCTCTCTCTGTATATATATATATATATATATATATATATATATGTATGTATGTATCATGTGAAAGTTTGTCACTTAGCTGATTGATGTTACCTTCAGCATCCCGACTCCAGAGTTTTGTACATTGTGACCCGTCTGTCCACTCGTCAGGGGGTATCAGCAATTGATTGCTTATACTTCTCAATTTTTGTTTTTTATACATTTATTATTAGTGCAAGATTTTTTTCTGTATTGCGTATGTGTGTTTGCGCGTGTACAATTATCCGCCTGTCTGTGTACATGTGCGTTCGCCCGTCTGCACGGATGTGCTTACTTATACTGTGACGTGGTCATTTGTCTTTTTCTTCGTTTTTTTCCCCATTTTTCTCCTTTTCCTCTTTTCTTTCAACTGTTACTATTCATTTCCGTTTATTTTTTTCTCAATACATGTTATCGTTTTTAATTTTTTAGCATTCTAGGTTTTTCTTGAGTTAGGAAAATTATATTTCATTTTTTACATAAATAATTGATAATAATGCTTAAATGATAAATATTTTTATATGTCTTCACTTGGCTATTATTTTGTTTTCTTATTTCGTTTGGTGGTATCTTAACGTATTAATTGTGGCATGTTAAGATTATAATTAATTTTTTATTTATTATTGTTTGAAATTATATACATATGCCTGTATTTATACACTTCCGCCTAGGGACACATGCCTGCATATAATTTTACGATTAAGCGTCATACCCACTAGACCAACGTCGTCGGTAATGAAGAGGTAACAAACTAGACTCGGTATAGCGCCTACACACACACACACACACACACACACACACACACACACACACACACACACACACACACACACACACACACATACACACACACACACACACTCATTATATATATATAATGAGTCATTAATATAAAAAGTAAATTAGTAAAGTTAATGATATAAAATGACGAAATCTCTTCGCTAACAACATTTTAAAGATGCATTAACCCACTAATCACACGATCAATATTATGACCCTTGATTTCTTTTAAAATTATAAGCTGTATAAGGTCTTTCTTAAATACGCAAGTACTTTCGACTGTACATTCAGTCATCTTCAGGCATGAAAATTATTTTGTTTTTGGTAAAATTCAGTTAGCATCCGATACGGGAAAATATAATGCGAATCGAAATATGCGAATATCAAAAATATAATGCGAATCGAAATATATATATATTAAATGTGTTGTTGATAACAGATACAAACTTTTGGAGCGTGCAGTCGCAAAGCTAAGGTTGAATTTTTTTGGAAAATTTAAGTGGGTGCGGTTTTTACTCATATGGCAATTTGCGAATTTTTCGTTGTAGGAGTTTATCAGTCAATGTGGTATGAACTAAATCAATTATACAGCTTATAATTAAAAAAGAACAAAAAAACAAGGATGATAATATTCATCGACTGATCAGTAGGTTGATGTATCTTTAATATTTTATTAGCGAATGGATTAATTAACTATTTAATTTACTTTTTGTATGAATGATTCATTGTAATATAAATTGGACTACACCACATATTTGATATATATATATATATATATATATATATATATATATATATATATATATAACGACATATACATCTGAGGTAAGTGGAGTTTTTAGGTATGATTTTTTTTTTGAATGGGTCCGACTCTAAAAAATTCTTTGGACAGACAAACAAGCACACCGCTCATTGATGGTCCGATAGGTAAACCGAATGTTTGCATATATAAATTTTTATTTGAAAATAAAAACCAATGGTTAGTAGTTTGGATAATTTTATGGACACACATACACACACACACACACACACACACACATATATATATATATATATATATATATATATATATATATATATATATATAATATAAAAGGCTTAAAAAGTAATATTCAATCGTTATAATTTATTACATTAAAAAATTCAAAAAGAAATCGGAAAATATAACTCCGAGTATATTATCCGATTTCTTTTTGATTTTGTAAGTCTGATGAATTGGATCCTGATTACGATTCCAATGTAACAAATTATAAACATGGAATATTAGTATTTGAGCCTTTTATATTATATTCTTGCTCTGTCCTGGGCATTGAGCTCTACCTGGATTCTATCCTCTTGAAAGTTTATATATATATATATATATATAGGACGAAACGGCCGTCCAGTGCTTCCTGAGGTTTCTGTCAGACTCGATGAATCAATTAATATATATATATGTATATACTATTTACGTTGTTCGGACCGTTGTCTTCATCTTTATTGTCGTATTCGCCTTCTTTAGACTTCTGAAACCAACCATTTATTTCATAAACGGGGCAGATTGTTCTCGTTCCACATGCCAGGATACATCAGTTTTAGTTATTTCCTTTAGTAACTCAATTCACCAAGTATTTGTTCACATCTGTTGTGACCAGGTATTGAACTAACAACTATTTGGAACAAGCTACTGGATTACTTCAACCAACGCTTTTATCCGTGTCCTTCGGGAAAATGTGTCCTTGTGGACAATAAAGGTGTGGACAGCAGTCTGAACAATGTAGATAGTGACATAGTTACAATACCTCATCTCATATATATATATATATATATATATATATATATATATATAGAGAGAGAGAGAGAGAGAGAGAGGAAAAATGTATTCCAAAGTGGAGGAAGTTTTCTTGTGGTGTGCTTTATCTTTTAAGTCTTTATCGAACTAAATTTCTTATATTGCTGCGACTACACATGCGCACGAACCAGGGATGCTGGGAATTTAATTTGTTTTTTTAAATCTAGCTGATTTCATTTAGATTTCTTCTTTTTCTTTTCTGTCAAGAATGATGAAATATTGTCAGATATGCACAGATTTACTGTAGATAACCTTGCGATCAAGGCGTTCTCTAGACATTTTCGTCGTAGTGAATTGTTTCCTCTTTTGATCAGAGTAGCATTTCTTTTTATATCAAAATTGTGATCAGTCTCGTTACGACGGGCAACCAACGCAATTGATGTATTATTTTGTAACATGTCCCTTTTGTGTTCATATAATCTTTTATTTAGATTCCTTGTGGTTTCGCCTATGTATTTTTGTGACAATTATTACGAGCGATGGAACAAATTCCTCTTTCAAGTTTTGTTTAGTATTGACTAAGTCTTTTATTGTTTTAGATGTAGCAGTAAAAAAAATTATGTTGAGTTTAGATAGACACTTTCCAGTTGTAGATGTGATAAAGTTAATTGGTAGAACGATATTTTTTACCAAATAATGTTATTTTTAGTGGATACCCATATTTGAGTAGACGTTCCGTTTATTTATTAAACAATATATTTATTTATTAACGTTTAAGTATTGGCATTTGTCGGATTAATAAATAAAAATCTTGATATATATGAATAATTATCGCCATAAAAACAACAGATGTAAACATCTTAATACTAAAATATATATGTTGAGGAGTCCACCCCTTTTTATACAAATGGACTCACCCAGTGTATACTTATATTACTGCTAATGAATACCCGAGGAGACAGAGCAAGACCGAGGAGTCGAGTCCAGAGTAAAAGGTTGTAGGTAACCGGAAGAGTGAGGGGGAGGTAACAGCGTTGTAGGAGTCACCGTGAGCGAGCACGTAGACTCAGTAAGAAGTCATTCAGCGATACTTCAATATCAAAGACTGTATATATATATTGCTACTAACCCGTATTCCTGGAACTACTAACCTGCATTACGAGTTTGTATTATTACGTTAATACATTATTTTCATATATTCATTCTTGGCGTTTGTTATTTATTGGTACCGGATTTCATCCCGGAATCCACAACAATATATATATATATATATATATATATATTCATAATTAAACGAACAATGATCCACGTATACTTATAGATTTAATAGGTCGGTTAATGAAATTTGGGGAATAAAAAGACAACAAAATGATAATAATATTGGCTATATAATTGATGATATATTAACCTCTTGATGAAACGGTAGTGCAAAGAAAATGTTTTTTAAAATCGGAATTTCTTCGTGCTTTAATTTAGTCAAAGGGCTAATAAATAACACCAGTCTTATTACCAATATTGTTATCAGATTCTCTTTTACTTTTTATTCCTCAAATTTCATTACCCATCCTATTAAATGTGACCCCTCCATATATATATATATATATATAGTTATTAAAGACATTTTTATGTTTAACGTTCTTTTTATAGATACAAGTATTTAAGTAAATGCTCTGTTTATAATAAACAGTACTAAATAACATTTACCGGCCTGAATGTCCGAGAAATTTTCATAGAAAATATTCGTCCTTTTTTCTATGAAAATTTCTCGGACATTCAGGCCGGTAAATGTTACTTAATACTGTTTATTATAAACAGAGCATTTACTTAAATACGTGTATCTTTAAAAAGAATACCCGCTCGGCCCGGTGGCTAGGATCAAAGTGTAGTATCTGTGCTTTGTGAGCTGCCGGGTCGGGTGTCTGTCGAACTCTCTGCTTGCAGAGAGGAACCCTGACGTAGCTCCGCCGAAGGGTAGGGTTGTGTTGGGGGAGGTTGACGGAACTGGCCCCCCTCGGGGGGTTTGATGGTTATTTATTTTTGGCTGAGCCTACGGGCTCGGAGATACCCACATTAAAAAGGCCTTGTGCCACATTCAATCCTCGTGGGTGGATTGATAAATACCATCTTTAAAAAGAATACCCGCTCGGCCCGGTGGCTAGGATCAAAGTGTAGTATCTGTGCTTTGTGAGCTGCCGGGTCGGGTGTCTGTCGAACTCCCTGCTTGCAGGGAGGAACCCCGACGAAGCTCCGCCGAAGGGTAGGGTTGCGTTGGGGGAGGTTGACGGAACTGACCCCCCTCGGGGGGTTTGGATGGTTATTTATTTTTGGCTGGGCCTACGGGCTCGGAGATACCCACATTAAAAAGGCCTTGTGCCACATTCAATACTCGTGGGTGGATCGATAAATACCATCTATAAAAAGAACGTTAAACATAAAAATGTCTTTAATAAATAAATTGTCGGACTTTGTCCATTTCTTAATGTGTGTATATATATATATATATATATATATATATATATATATATATATGTATATTTAATTAATTATCCCCTGAAAAGAACTGATGTAAACATTTTAATACTAAGTAAAATGGGATGGGGGAAAATATTTTAGGAACCTTTCGGTACCCACCCTCATCTGAGAAAAAATTCTTGGCCAAACAATTACTTATTATTTTTGTAACAGGAACAGTGAATTACACCTTAAGAGACTAAATTGGAAAATAAAACAAACCCTTCATTAAAATATAAAATCGTCTTAATCAAAATTTAGAAAATTTAATTCGTAAAATTAAAAACGAATGAAAGTGATAAATAAACCTGAAAAAATCCCTAAAAATAAATCAGAAAATAAAATTAAAAAAAAAAAAACGTTTTCGTTCAGGCGAAAAAAAAAAAAAATGAAAATTGTTTCCAAATAAACACAAAATTTTTATCCTCTCCCATGTTCTTCCCACTTTTTTTTTTTTTTTACTTCGGGGCGAAGTTTAAATTTTATTAAGGACAAATTAGTCATGAAATTTGAAAATAGGTAAGTAAAAACGATGTCTCCTGAAAAAAGCACTTACTTGTAAGACATTACATTGTATATTTAATGATATATTATTATTATCTCCTGTTAGTGTCAAATTTTCTAAGCACTCTTTTCTCATTATGTGGCCGAGAAATTTCAACGGTCACTATTTGATTCTAAGTATAAATGCCCTTTTCTCGAAGCCTCGTAGTTGGTCACATGTTCAATTTATGGCATTCTCAGCATCCTTCTGTAGAACCACATTTATATTGCCTCAAGTTTATTCTTTATCTGTTAGTCCAGTAGTTATTTTTCAAGTTTTTATTCAGGTGCAAAAAACACATTACTTTCCGGAGTACCACACTTTTTTTTTTTTTTACTTCGGGACGTATTTTAAATTTTAGAAGGAAAAATTAATCATGAAATTTGAAAATAAGAAAGTGAAAAAGAAGTCTCCAGAAGAAAAAAAAAACAAAAAAACACTTACGTTTAAGACATTACATTTTATATTTAAGCAGTACAGTTTTCATTTAAAAGGATTTATGAAGAATCTGCTAGTAGCGACTGATTTAAATCCCTTGAGGAAGGCAAAAGGGAAAAGATTATCCACTCCTTCTTAAAGATTAAATAATTTAGCATTCAGCTCAAAATATCAAATGACAAAGACTCAACTTAAATATGGAAGCCATGTGCTTGGTGCTTCTTACATTTCGAAAATAAATATCTTTTTAAATATAAAAATAATTGATAAATTCTTCTTCTGTTAACTTGTGGATTACAGCCACATCACGTTGAAACGCCGGTTTCAGGAAGAATTACCGAAGCAACGACGAGCCAGTTCAGTACCTAGATGGGTGACCACTTGAGAATATCAGGTGCAGTAAGGTGGGATGTGCGGGTGGCGTAATGGATTATGGCTCGCATTTGTTAATCGAAGAGCGGAGTTCCATTTCCCGTTCGGTTCGTTATATTCAATTACGAGCAAATACTTTTGGGAGAGGTATGAACCCATCTCTTTTCTTCCAAGCCATGAGTTAAATAGTAAGACTTGTATCACTAAACCATTATTATATAAAAGAAATTCTGATAATGTAAAAATATTTTCTGGCTTTAAATAACCTGCAAAGGGTTGATAAGCTATAAAACATGAATGGATCAATCACCATACTGCAGTTTTAGGGATTCAAGAGCAAAACTGATATTTGTAAAAATATGTCTCCCCAGTAGAACTCATTATGCACTACCTCCCCATAACTTTCCATTACATTAAGCAACAGAACCATTAAAAGGAAAAGCACGATTTAAATATTTACAAATTAATATATATATATATATATATATATATATATATATATATATATATATATATATATATATATGTATATGGTGACCCCCAAAAAAACGGGAACTTTTTAACAATCCAATAAAACCAAGAGTAATGGAAGAAAAATATTTATTCATAGTAATTGAAACCTTAAAATATGCCATTTAAGAAACAATGATGGAATTTTCATTTTTTTAAAATTACGTCCTGTAGATGGCGTCCTCCTGTACAAATGCATTCTTGAAATCTGCTGTTGAGATTCCTCATTGACTGCTGCAACATCTCAGCTGGGGTACTGTGAATTTCATCTTGAATTCTAAATGGCGAAATGTTTATTTGCTCAAGGTCACTGTCTCGCAGTGTTGCCACTTGCTCATGTCTGGCAATACGCACTTAAAAAATTCCCGTTTTTGTTTGGTCACCCTGTATATTAATATATATATATATATATATATATATATATATATATATATATATATTATTTATTATTATTTATAGATTGTGTATAATTATTATTTATAGATTGGGAATATATATATATATATATATATATATATATATATATATATATATATATATATATTCTCTTTTGTCGTTTCAAGTCTTTATATTCGATAAGCTATGCGTTCGTAGATTTGCATTTGCAAGATTTACAAATACTTTGGGTTTTTTAGATAGATAAATAGATAGATATGAATATGAGTGAGATAGATAGATAGATAGATAGATATTCACTTACGAACCAATACCCTTGGAAAAAGTATTAATCCACCTCTTAAAAATTAAACAGAAAAAAAGAAAACAGAAAAGGTCAATTTTTTTTTTGTTTGTTACTAACGGCTTTGAAAATTTTGAAATGGTTGATCTTTGCTTTTCTTCTATGAGCAACTCTAGCAGCCGTCGATGTGGGGATTGTGTTGCGGTCGATATTCTATAAATCAAAGCCTTCAAATTCGAAAAATAGAGACATACAAACGGAAGATACTACCCCTTTGCCTACGGGGAAGTTAGGACAAGCAAAGAATCGTCGGTTTTCCCCCAGGTGCTATAGATTGAGAGCTTTGATGGGTGACGAATATCACTAACTAAAATGTATTGACTGAAAAACAGCACAAAACACACAGCTATGTATGCGAAGATTCCAAGGTCGATTGGACGATTTTGTTTAGCTGTATATCAACACCTTTATGGGTTATTTAATGCTGAAATGTGAATATTTTGAACGCAATTGGATACCTTCACCTACAGATAAAATGTATTTTTAATAATTCATTGCTTAAGCCGTAAGTGGGTTGTTTGGTAGAGTGCATCGTTATTTACGGTAAGTCGCAAATGCCTCGGGAGATAAGATAAAGTGTGTTCCAATAACTTAGACCGATTTTAAATGTGAATTAAGTTTAAGCGTCTAATGATTTTTTTTTTCTTTTTCTTTCAGATGTAACAACTTAAGTCTTTGGCAATTTCAACCATGGAAAGATTAACAATCAAAAAACGTGTTAAAGTTTCAAGAGGGCAAATGGAAAAATTGTTCGTAAATTCAAACAAACTGGGTCAGTGTCAGATGTGAAAACACCATTGCTTGCTTGTTTGCGCCGTTTAGCTAAAAACATTGCTGCAGTGCTCGAGAATGTGGCCGAAAATCCAGACATCTTTATTTGTCATCATGCGCAGGAATTGAACCTCTCCACAATGTTACATCGCTTCCAATTGCACACTCGATTGGTTGATTATGTTGAACAAAAAAATCGCAAAGCGCGCGAAATGCATTTCCGTTTGAACGTCCATATTCGTAATAGGCTACGATAACTTTAACATGTTTGTTAATCTTTCCATGGTTGAAATTGCTAAAGACTTTAGTTGTCAAATCTGAAAGAAAAAATGATTAGACGCTTAAGCTTAATTCACATTTAAAATCGATCCAAGTTATTTTATTTCATGTTTTATACTTTAGGTTATTTAATGCCGAAATTTAATTATTTTGAACACAATTATACGGCTTCTACTAAATATATTTTGGACGCAATTATATGGCTTCTACTAAATATATTTTGGACGCAATTATATGGCTTCTACTAAATATATTTTGGACGCAATTATATGGCTTCTACTAAATATATTTTGAACACAATTATATGGCTTCTACTAAATATATTTTGGACGCAATTATATGGCTTCTACTAAATATATTTTGGACGCAATTATATGGCTTCTACTAAATATATTTTGGACGCAATTATATGGCTTCTACTAAATATATTTTGAACGCAATTATATG
The DNA here is from genome assembly GCA_963932145.1 of Acanthosepion lycidas. Classification (NCBI taxonomy): domain Eukaryota; kingdom Metazoa; phylum Mollusca; class Cephalopoda; order Sepiida; family Sepiidae; genus Acanthosepion; species Acanthosepion lycidas. The sequence continues at coordinate 56,154,597 of OZ010592.1, read as the reverse complement.
GCTTCTATTAAATATATTTTGAACGCAATTATATGGCTTCTACTGAATATATTTTGGACGCAAATTGTATGCCTTCAGCTACAGATAAAATGTATTGTTGATCATATGCTATAAATATGTATTGTTTTACATTTTTATACAGAAATATGTTGCCAATATTTTTACTATAAAAATGTATCTTCATACAATCACAGTGTTTTGTTTCTGGGTTCACCATTTGCCTATAGCTGGTTAGACTGATTCTTGTGTGATTTTGGTGATTGTATTCGACGTATAAAGGTCAGGCAGTTCAGCTCCTAGAAACCGACAGCCCGACATCAGCACATGTGATTTGATTATAGTGAATTGTAATGGATTCGACTGAAATTCGAATTCGGCTCTCCGATTCCTCAATCCAAGCAGCTATCCATTACTCCACCGTGCTTCTTGTCTATATTTTTTACTAGGGTACTAGCACGTAAGCGAATCTATCTATCTATCTATCTATCTATCTATCTATCTATCTATCTATCTATCTATCTATCTATCTATCTATCTATCTATCTATCTATCTATCTATTCTAAGACATTTTTATATTTATACATTCTTTTTTTAGATACAAATATTTAAGTAAATGCTCTTTTTATAATAAACAGTATTAAACAACATTTACCGGCCTGAATGTCCGAGAAATTTTCGGAGGATGAATATTTTCATTTTTCATTCAGGCCAGTAAATGTTTAATGCTGTTTATTATAAGCAGAGCATTTACTTAAATATTTGTATCTATAAAAAAGAATGTATAAACACAAAAATGTCTTAAAATAATTGTCGGGACATATATATATATATATATATATATATATATATATATATATATATATATATATATATATATATATATATATATATATATATTCACTTACGTGCTAGTACCCTTTGGAAAGTTATAATTCCTCGTCTTCTCCCTCCAGCTATGGGTATGGCAGGACAGACTGGGTTCTATAGCCTTGGATGGTAACTGGTCTAGGAGAAGGACAACTCTGAATTCAAAACCTGCAGAAGGTCCTTTGGTGATCTTGTGGCACGTAGTGCACTAGGTCTCTGTATTTGGTCCTTCAAAAAATGTGGATGGTTCTGCGCAAAGCCTTCATCACTATAATCAAATCATATGTGCTGGTTCATCAATGATATTCCTGATGTCAAAGTTAACCAAGCGATATGCGCATAACCCCGTCGCTGATTACGGACATCATTTCTAAATTAGAGTCCCATAAGGCAAGTTGAGGTGACGGGATACCGACCGTCGTTCTAAAGATATCTGCTCCCGAGCTGGGTCCAGTTCTCTTCAAACTATTGCTTCGCTGATTGCTGCTTTCCATCTTGCTGAAATCCTCGTCCCTTGTTTTAAGAAATCTTGAGAACCTTCTGAAACCTCTATCCAGCACCCTATCAGTCTCCTATCGCTTTTCGGTAAAGCATTCGAGGCATTAATCAATGCTGAAGTGGTTAAGCATTTTACTTCTCACGGCCTACTCTCTGACAAACAATATGTCTGGTCTACCGCTGACGTGTTTACGGCCATAACTGAATATGTATATCAAACTCTTGATAATAATGGCTAAGATCGAGGTGTAGCTCTAGATATCTCAAAGGTGTTTGACAGGGTTTGGCATGCTGGTCTTTTACGTAAGCTTCAGGACTACGGTATTACAGGACGATTGTTTAATTTAATCCAATCATTCCTATCAAATCGTGAAGGGAATGTCGTTCTTGCTTCCAGATCCTCTGACTCGAATGTGGGTGTCCCCAAGGCTCTATCCTGGGTCCTACGCTGTTTCTGATTTTCATCAATGATCTTTCTGATGTCCTCAGTTCCCAAGTAGGCACTTATGCAGATCACATAACCATTTACTCCTGTCTCAACAGTAAATCCATCATCGCTGACAAAGTTAACCTGGCCGTTGCTCTCAAAAATGACCTCCAATCAATGATTAACTGGAGGGGGAAATGGCTTTAAATTTTAATGCCTCCAAAATGAAACTGATCTCATTTAACCACCATAAAGAAACTTCCCTGCCCACCATCAGCAGGGGATGGGGTGATACTCGACTCCAGGAGATCGCTTCACTGCGACTTCTTGGCATGACATTTTCATCTGACTTGAAGTGAAACAACTATATTGAATCAATACCTAGGGAAGTTGGTTCATGGTGTCGTGCCAGAAGTCCATCTTACAAATCTACCATTCGACCGTGTATTGAATATTGTTGCCATATCTGGTCTGATGCACCTGCTGTTGATCTCGAAAGTTCTTGACAAAATCCAAATAAGGATCTGCAATATAATCAATCCTGACCTGGCATCTCGACTTCAGTCACTTTCTCACCGACCTAATGTGGCTTCCCTCTGTCTTTTCTACAAATATTTTCATGGCATCTGCTCCGACGAGTTTTGATGCCCACACTGCATGAATTTAGGCGTGCTACTAGATTGGCATTCTTTCTTATTTCCCTGACAACTACAATCTTCAAATTTTTTTTTTTAATTCAACGTCAATCGCCATCTTCTGTTGTCTTGAACCCCGTTCATCTTTTAACCTGTCCTTAGTCTCCGTGTATCCAACATTCTCTATCAATTTTTCTCTCTGTAAACCCTGCGTACCTTTGACACTCCCGCCTTGCTTGAGGTGAATTGCTTAAAAAAAAAAGTATTGTGAAAACATTGACTTGCATAATAAAACTTGATATATTCTATATATCCAGGGGCAGATTCTGCTGTTTGAGATAAAATGTCTAAACAGGAAAAATGATCACTTAAACTTCGGTTATTGCTTTGTAGCACTCTAGTTGACGAGGAAAGTAGATAAAATTAGAGAAATTTGTTATAGAACCTATAAATAAATAAAAACTTATAACGAATAAGATGGATGACATTTTACTTTGGAGAAGAAACAAAATAATTTTTTTTTAAAGATTAATTGCTATTCGGCTTTTTATAAAACTTTATTTATCTAGATATGAATTTTGTTTTCTTTTTAAATGTGTGTATATGCTTGTGTATGTGTCTGTATGTATGTGTGTGGAGATTCTGAGACAAAGTGGAAAGTTATAAACGACGCATTTCGCTGACGTCTGTTGGATTTGACATCTTTATGTCAGAATCAAAGACAAAACTGTGTGCAAGGAAAATGCGCTTAGTTTTTTTTTTTTTTTTTTTTTAGGATAAGATGGGCAATAAATTAAATTACCTGATTAGATCCGACGACCAGAAATCAGAATGTGCTTGTTTGCTTGTTTGTTATATCAAATAAAACCAAAATCTTCTTCGTTCACAGGTGGCTGTTCAGCTGCTATAGCCCATGAGAATCACTTTTTCCGGGTATCTCAGCGTGATAATTTTGCTCACAATCGACACCTATTTGTGACTCTTCGGAATAAATGCAAGCGTGTCCTCAAGTCTTTGTTTGCTGATATAATGAGGTACAATATAGCCAACAAGTTTGGTTAATTTGACTACCGGTGGGGTACTGCAATAGGGTCTTAAATAAGTCTTATCCGTTCATTCAATTTAACATTATCAGTTAATAAAACAGAATGTGTTGCTCGTAAATTCTCTTCAAATTCTATTCTCGACTCATCTGGAGTCCATTTGCATGACTTTCCACTCATAACTGAGCCTCTATTGAGTGATATGCATGTAACTCTGTCCATGGTTTCTGTTATCATTTTAAAACTGGATCCTCACAAAGTTCGTGAACTTGATGGTATCCCTGCAATGGTCCTCAAGAAATATTCTCCTGAATTGTCTCTTGTTCACTCTAAACTCTACAATAAATGCCTTACTGCTTCTTCTTTTTATGCGAACAATCTGATCCTTCTATCGGCTTATTAGCCTTCTAATATAACTTATTGTTACGGTCCAAATGTTAGGACTATGGAAGAACAACATGAAAAACGACAGTAGAAATAACAAAGAATATATTACACGAGAAATAATACAAGAAATGATAAGGGTTAGTAAGACTGTTCGACTGGTTTGGCGTGACTGCTATCAGCGCGACTCGATTCAATACCAAATCCGTCTAATACTGTTCTGATACATCTGATACTCTCCGTCTCTCTTAAGAGGCGTAGTAAGACTTCATTCTGTCGGTCTAGGTAGGCACCATGACACCTATGATACACAAACAAACAAGAATTATATACATAAAAGACAAATATACTGGAAAACAAGCAACACAACAGAGTTTTCTTTTCTCTTCTATATTTGATTTCTGATGATGCTTAAATAAAAGCGAAATATGTTAAATTTACAAATACTCACATTTGTTCTTCATCTCATCATTTGATTCATATTTCATCCCAAATCAAATATATATATATATATATATATATACATATATATATATGTGTGTGTGTGTGCAAATATATAGAAAATAGGAAAGAACTCGTTAGGTAAATAATCCAAAGTTCTTTAGTATTTTTGTTATTATTTAAAAAAAATAGTGCTCGATACAAAAGTAGAGCATAAATATAATTATTTATTTAAAAATATGATTCCAACACGCCGGTCCTTTACGAAGAAGAGAGAACTCTTCTCGGGGCTCTCGGCGAGCGACGTCGCCGAGAGCCCCGAGAAGAGTTCTCTCTTCTTCGTAAAGGACCGGCGTGTTGGAATCATATTTTTAAATAAATAATTATAATTGTATATACATATATATATATATATATATATATCAGATTAATAGTGGGTAACTGAATGACAAAATGGGAAAAAACATCTTAAATGAAACGTTTCACTCCGGGACTAGACATTTTCAGACTAATAATTGTGCTATTGATGGAGCCAGACTCACATATAAATGGTGGGAGATATAGAGAGAAAAAGAACAAACCTAAAACAGTAACCAGCTATTGTTGAATTAAGACATTATTATTATTATTATTGTTGTTGAATTTCCCCACAGTTCTTTATTTATATATAAGATTGATACCATCGATAAAAAAAACAAAAACATTTTCACTTTGGAAAAGTTCAATCACTTTATATGTTTTGTTCCATTTCGTCATTCTATTAGGTTGGTGCAAAAATAATGACGTAATAATGTCGTTTTTTGATGTATTTTTTAACATCAAAAACCGACATTATTACGTCATTATTTTTGCACCAACCTAATATCTATCTATCTATCTATCTATCTTAGTTTTAGTGATCAACTTTTCCAAATTTCGAATAATCCTTCTCAGACAAGGGCGAAAATATGTCACAAATTGTCCGAATTTCGTTTCGGAAGAGAAAAGTACAAGAAATCTGGTCCAATCTTACGACTTTCTTAAATCATTATCAGGGTAGGTAGAGATAAATGGTGAGTTTCGTAGAACTTGCGAGTGTTGTGATGTAGGCAAAAATGGTTGTGACGCAAGTGAGTTGCTTTTTTTAGTACTTATTTATTCTTCAAAAATAAACATTGGACAATTTCTGACGAAATTCCATGCTTGTCTGAGAATAATTATTCATAACATGGAAAAGTTGATCATTAAAATTAAAATACATAGTGTCTAATGCCTTTTATAATATTTACCTTAAAGAACATTTTCTGCCGAAAAACACTATATATATATATATATATATATATATATATATATATATATATATATAGTAGGTTGGTGCAAAAATAATGACGTAATAATGTCGTTTTTTGAGGTGTTTTTTAACGTCAAAAAACGACATTATTACGTCATTATTTTTCACCAGCCTAATATATCCGATCTTTTTGAATTTGTAGGTCTGATGAAGTGGATCGTGATTGCGATTACAGTGTGATAAATTATAACGATGGAATATTAGTGTTTGAGCCTTTTATATTATATTCTTACTCTGTCCTGGACATTGAGTTCTACCTGGATTCTATCCTCTTGGAATTTATATATATATATATATATATATATATTGACCACTAATATTATCTATCTATCTATCTATCTATCTATCTATCTATATATATATATATATATATATATATATATTCAGACATATTTAATTGAATAATATAGGCATATTATGTCTATTTATTTTTATAATAATCCTTTCTAGTTCTCTAATTAGCTTCTTGATGTTAAGTTGAAATTCATCAAGGAAAATCTCCGACGCCTTCCTTGATGAATTTCAACTTAACATCAAGAAGCTAATTAGACAACTAGAAAGGAACATTATAAAAATAAATAGATAAATATGTCTACAGTATATTATACAATAAAATATGTTTGAATTCTGCCTATATATATATATATATATATATATATATATATATATATATATATATATACTGTGTGTAACAGCAAAATTGTGTAACTGGGTTGGATAATTGTCCATCTCACAAAATGTTTAATTTCTAAAAAACAAAACTAAACTGAGTTTCCTTTTTCCTTGTTTTAAGATAAGATATTTAACCATCTTGACACCATTTGTCTTAAGAATCATTGAAAAACCCTTTGAGTTATTCAGATAAAAAGAGAAAAGATTAAAATTTTGTGTCAGCCTCACTGTCTTCCCAAATGAGAAATGGTGAGAGGAAAAAGATCATTCCTGCCTTCAGTAATGGTACCAACATTCATACTCTGGCTTCCATCTTCAAAGTCCATTCAAAAACCATTAAGAGAATGGTGAATAAATTTAAAAAGAGGGAACAGTAGAGAGAAAAATTGAATAAGGAGAACAAAACAGCAAGAGGGATCATCATTTCAACTTAGAACTAAATGCATTCTTATTGTTCAAAGTAGAGTCGAATACTGTTATAAAATCTCGGAGAATTCCAGTAAGACAGCTTTAATCATTTCTAAGATACAACGGTTCAAAGTTTAATCTACCAATTGGACAATTTTGCTGTTACACCCGGTATATATATATTAAGAAATAAGATACAATTATAGTTGCTTATATTTAAAAAAAATATATATACAGATTTTAATGATATTTTCCTTCTTGTAACATTGCAAGTTAAAATTCATTAATTTAAATCTATTAAATTCTACGCTTTGCCAACTGAGCCCGGTGCTTTGCCACAAAAAGAGCGAAAAATATCCCAAAAGTAAATCAAATAAATTTTCTAGACGCTTAGTTTCTTTGTGAATAATTGTGTATATTTCTATTTGCAAATATGTAATATCAATGATAAAGAAAGGATTTTTATTTCACTGTAATTTTCTCTTCAACTTTTTCCCCTTCGGTTCACCCCTTCTTTTATTGTTCAAATTGCAAGCATTTTAACTTTTCACCTCTGCCCAACAGGCGAGAAACCTCTTCCACTCTCTATTGTTGTCTTCTCTGACTGTTTTTAGACTGACCACTCTCTACTAGATATCATTGATATCTATGCTATGTGTAGTACCCCTAAATTCCTGCTCTTAATTGGTAATACGGTCTCCAAATCAGCACTTATGCACGGTCCTCAGCGATCTTGATTGACACAGCCACCTAGAGGGTTTGAATAGGGCTGCGGTATGGGCTTTCACCTATAGTAAATTTAATTAGGCGCTGTCTAGATTCGCCCCTTTCCTTTGTGTCAGGACTATCAGAATCTCTCAAGTACTATACACCAGAGCTCACAGGTCACAACCAAATGTCAAACATGATTTACGAAGACACCCAGTTTAGCAACTATTCAACTCGACCTGAGAAATCATCGCTTTTCCTTCCCATTTCAGTTAATAAGAAAACCATGAACCCCAGAATCAAGATTAAAGATATCAATAAATTGTATCTGGTTGACAATTTAAACTAAAGTTATTTGAGAAAACGTTATCTTGCCACAAATGGATCGCGTCGTCTCAACGGACAATTATAATTTAAACTTTATTTTTAACCTGATCGCTTTATTTATTTACTACAGTAAACAAACTTCACTTTTTCAAACTTCGGTTTAGATGTGTGTAGTTTAACGGATATCAACATAGAATCGTCGATAAAAATAATGCATGAATTCATATGAATAAAAGATTTTGCTTCAAATATGATGGAAACTTTTGAATCAACCTCATACGATGCGATACACAATTTATCTGAAAGGTGGCACAAGGCCGTAGAAAATGTGGAAAAATAATTTTGATGACTGAATAATGATTCTATGCGTTCATATGAATAATAAATTTTGCTTCAAATATGATGGAAACTTTTGAATCAACCTCATACGATGCGATACACAATTTATCTGAAAGGTGGCACAAGGCCGTAGAAAATGTGGGAATATTTTTTTTTGGCTGAATAATGATTCTATGCGTTCATATGAATAAAAGATTTTGCTTCAAATATGATGAAAACTTTTGAATCAACCTCTATGATAGAATATGCAATTTAACTGAAAGGTGGCATAAGGTCATAGAAAATGAGGGAAAATATACTAATGAATAATGATGCAATGAATTAATATGAATGGAAGATTCTGCCTCAGTTTTTAATCATTTCACCGCAAGCAGACACTAAGAATCAAGGGGTTATTGTGTGCGAGAATATGAGAAAACACTATTAAGGAGAGAGAACAATAAAATAACAGGAATTAAGAAGACAAAAGATAACGATTTATCTTCAAAATGTTTAATGCATTATCAATATGGATCGGAAAACAAGAAGCCGGAAGAGAAGTGCAAGAGAAGAAACTGTTAGCGTAGAACTTGCGGTTGCATATAGCCATTTCATCGGTAAGATGATAAGACCTACTACTGCGCTTTTTATGAAAGAAAAATATTATATCGAGCTCATATGATGAAATACAGATTATAACTGAACGATGGCGAAACGTCTTAGAAAGCCACGGAAAATATTTGATGGCTGACAATGATCGTACGAATTTATTTTAAACAATTTTTTATAAAAATGATCCTGGTATGTTTTATCAACTTAGTATTAGGTTGGTGCAAAAATAATGACGTAATAATGTCGTTTTTTGACGTTAAAAAATACGTCAAAAACAACATTATTACGTCATTATTTTTGCACCAACGTAATAGATGCACCCAAAATTGGAAACTTCTAGACCATTACTTTTGCGATGAGCATGGTCCTCATAGGGTTCTCCCTATTCGTGAACTTGTTATGTACTTATTCTTTTGTATCCTGTGACCCCTTAGGATGTGGGAGTTCACACCTCTTCACAGCTTCCTGTTCTTTCTAGCACTAAGCAACGTGTCTCCTACCATCACTCACAGTTCCTCCCCTGTCAACCATTTACATCAACACGTTAAGTAACTTATTCTCTATTTAACTTTGCTCCTCCTGCCTCCAGTATGCCCTGTGAGTTTTAAATTCTCCAAGCCATTCTTTTTTCATTGTGCTAAATTTTCCTGTACTGTCCTTTGATAAACTTAGCCAATAAGAAAACCAATATTTCTATTAAACTGTCAAAACAGAATTTTTAAAAGGATTTAAAAAGACTTTTCGAAATATAATGGAAAATTATTCATTAATAAGGTGGGTATTTATTAGGTTAAGCCACTTTTATCTAATTTTCGCATTTCTTTTATTACTGTTCCTGCTGCAATACTAGCAAAACGTTTTATTACAAAAAATCTAATATTGGGTATGACGATAAACTACATCCGGCAGCAAGGCCTCTGATCGGGAGATTGGAGATTTTGAGCAGCGTGGAACCACCTCTTAATTGCTGTTGTTCTCAGCTCCACCCTGACCCAAGGTGGTAGCATCTGTTAGGGTCCCAGCTATGGGCAAATAGTGAATAATCTATCGTCATACCCAAGACCGACATTATGAATTTAAGAGTAGTGGTAAATTAGCAGATAGATCTCGTCATTTTTTTACTGTTGAAATTTCCTCCTGCGGGAAAATCTTCAGCCTAGTCAGTCATAAATCGAAAAAGACATGATAGACCAAGCGTGTATGATGTATGGTACTTAACCGAAAGAGTCAGCAGTTATTTCGGTGAGGAAGTTGTGGAGAGACATGATCACTCAAGCGTGTAAGACGTATGGCACTTAACTGAAAGAGTCAGCACTTATATCGATGAGGAAGTTGTGGAGAGACGTGATCGCCCAAGCGTGTATCGCGTATGGCACTTAACTGAAAGAGTCAGCAATTATTTCGGTGAGGAAGTTGTGGAGAGACATGATCGCCCAAGCATGTATGACATATGGCACTTAACTGAAAGAGTCAGCACTTATATCGATGAGGAAGTTGTGGAGAGACATGATCGCCCAACGTGTATCGTGTATGGCACTTAAGTGAAAGAGTCAGTCGTTATTTCGGTGTGGAAGTTGTGGAGAGACATGATCGTCTAAGCGTGTATCGCGTATGGCACTTAACTGAAAGAGTCAGCAGTTATTTCGCTGAGGAAGTTGTGGAGAGACGTGATCGACCAAGCGTGTATCGTGTATGGCACTTAACAGAAAGAATCAGCACTTATATCGATGAGGAAGTTGTGGAGAGACATGATCGACCAAGCGTGTATGACGTATGGCACTTAACTGAAAGAGTCAGCACTTATATCGATGAGGAAATTGTGGAGAGACATGATCGACCAAGTGTGTATCGTGTATGGCACTTAAGTGAAAGAGTCAGCAGTTATTTCGGTGAGGAAGTTGTGGAGAGACATGATCGCCCTAGCGTGTATCACGTATGGCACTTAACTGACTAGTGCATTGACAAGGTGTCAGAACAGGGTTGAAGAGAGATAACAGAAAATATTACTACAAAGGACAAGAAATTGTGGAGAGCCATGATTGCCATCGTCCCGAAGAGACGCAGCAGATAGAAGAGGAAGTAATATTACTAGTAGCCTGAAGAGTAATTGAAACCTCTTCCCTATTTCGAATCCATATTGCTTAATAACGATCGTAGAATTACAGCCTGAGAATTGGAATGAAAAGCGGCAAATAATAATATTTAGCAAATAATACAAAAGAAATAATAGTCTAAAATTAATAATCCTAAAAAGAAAACATCATTTAATTTTGTAAAAATTTATAATTCCTTTAACATACAAAAGGAACCTACCTTTGGGTTCCAGGTCAGAATACCATCCTCTGTTGATTCACTGTTTTCTAAGAGGCGGCAAATGAACGGTTATGTTTTTTGTGTGTATATGTGAACTAAATATGTCGGCTTAAAACAGAATGCAGATGACTGTAGTACATGTTAATCTTCCTATAGCCAAGGGTTTAGAATAATTGAAAAGCTTTTTGAATATTTAACTGTTCAATAAGAAAAAAGAAACTTGCCATACACAACACGGTCATTATATAAGAATCAATCGGCCACAAAACGCATTTATTGTTTTAAGCAATCTAAAGAAACAAGGGAGCAGTTGTGATAGCAGAAATTAACTTGTCTGAAAGAGGAGTGAAATGAATGAAATTGCTCTTGAACCGCGCACAACAAACGAGAATGGCAGCCAAGTCTCAAGAAATTAAAGGTCCGTTAATTCAAAAGCATTCTACAGGGAATCGCAGTTACAAGACAACACTGGTCGGCTTTGAAAGACAGGACAATTGATGGTTTATGCAAAGCATTGTCAAAGAATATCTATGCCTCTGGGATCCTCTCAATTCAACAGGATATTGAACAGCATCTGGATAGTGAGATAATGGATAAAGATCTTGCCTACACTTTAGGAGACAGGGTTTTTACTCCACAGGGAACATCTTGAAATGGTGAAAGGGTTGGAAAGATTGCAGCAGACACAGGCGTTTGCTTAATTGAAATTGGCGGGAAAGTGTAGCAAAATCTGTATGTTGTGAAAAGCGTTCGCTCTTAGTTGATTTATGGCGGGGAAAAATGGATGGATTTTGATGACTGATGACGGGGATTCTTATGTAAGAGAATACGAAAGATTAAAGTTTACATAAACGGATAAGCAGCCGAAGAGAAGGTGAAGTTTTGGGAAGGTGTTAAACCGAAGATGAACAAAGACAATTTCCATCTAATAATCTGCCAATCCGATCTGAGTTTCAAAGATTCAAATAGAAATAAAACAGAAAACTGATATATAATTATAGGGGAAAAAATATCTATGACAAAGTGGAAAAAAAGTTTTCGTGTGTATTATTCCGTCCATCATTGGACTAAAGTGATATTTACGCTGATGCGACTACACATGCGCACAAAGGAAAGAAGACGCCGACAATCTTTAATTTAAATTCTTCATGTTTTGGGGTATATTCTCTAGCCGATTTCATTTATTTTCTTTTTCGATTTTGTTCATCTTTCATCCCAAGCAAGGCGAGAGTGCCACTAGCACGCAAGGGGTTACAGAGGATTGAGAACAAGAGTAAAGAGGCGTGTTTGAGGAAAGTACACAGAGAAGGACGGAGATCAAGCTCAGGGTGTCAAATGTTGATTGACATTACACTTTGAAGATTATAGTCATTGCGGAAGCAAGTAAGGGGAAGGGAGTTCCACAGACGGGAAGTGCGAGAGAAGAAGCTGTAGAAGAGACGGTTACGTTTAACCGTTTTGACAGTGAAAGGGTGGGACCGAGATGCCAGCCTGGTAGCTCGCTTAAATTCGTGCAGTCTGAAAACCAGTTAAAGTAGCTAGTCGGAAGAGTTGCTGTGAAAATACTTGTAATAGAGACAGGCGGAAGCCGCGGTACGTCTGTGGGATAGCGATTGTAGACTAGATGACAGATCAGGACCTATCATATTGCATCACTTTTGTTTTTAAATATCCCAGTGTTATGGGACCTTATCCATAATAACATAATGGACTACTCCATACGTAATAAATACTGCGCCTCAAGAAGAAGCAGAGAGTTCAGTCCGAAGTCGGGCGACCGGCTGATCGGTTGAACTCTCTGCCTGCGGGCGGGGAGGAACCCGAAGGATACTACGCCGAAGGGCGGAGTCTCTTTCGGGGTGGTAGACCGACCCTGAACTCGTTTATACGGGTTCAAAGGGCATATTTGTGCCCGAGCCCACGGGCTCGGAACCCCTCCCCCTCGTTAAACCGGCCTTGTCTACATGATGCCCTCGTGGGGGGAGGTGACTAAATACCGTTCAGTCCGAAGTAGGGCGACCGGCTGACCGGCTGACCGGCTGATCGGTTGAACTCTCTGCCTACGGGCGGGGAGGAACCCGAAGGAGGCTACGCCGAAGGGCGGAGTCTCTTTCGGGGTGGTAGACCGACCCTGAACCCGTTTATACGGGTTCAAAGGTCATATTTTTGCCCGAGCCCACGGGCTCGGAAACCCCACGGGCTCGGAAACCCCACGGGCTCGGAAACCCCACGTTAAACCGAGATTGTGCAACAAGATGCCCTCGTGGGGATGGTGGGGTGACTAAATACTGTTCAGTCTGAAGTGAGGTTCGTCAGAAGTCCGTAAGGAGTCAGTCAGTCAGTCAGAGCGAGCGAGTCAGTCAGTCGAGTCAGAGGCAGTCCGAAACAGAGTCGTGTTCTGACAATTACTACTAAACCTGATTGTTCGTACTAACACTTTCTACTTCTCTGTATATATTCCTGTTTGTAATATATCTGTGTTATTCCATATCCGTATTCGAGTTCTTCTTTATTGGTTCTACCTTGGACTATCACTGTGGTACAAGGAACCGGACCATAACACCCAATTTGCGATAACAGAAGATCTGCCAAGAAGGTGAAATTGTAGGAACCTGGACGTAAATTTTCTGTCGATGATCACTTTTTACACATTTTCGCCTTAATAAATTGCTTTCTCTTTTAATTAGAGTATTTTTAAATACGAATTTATTGTCACTGTAAACAACAATTAACTGAGTTGTTTTGCAAAATATCCCTTTTTTACACGTTATTGTGTTCCTAGAATCTTTTAATTATATTTGTTTTATTCATTTCACTCCAAGTAAGGCAATAATGCCACTAAGATGCAAGGAAGTTATATGGAATGAAAGAGAATAAGAAAACTTTAGGAGAAGGAACTTGAAACTTAATACTAAATAGGAAACAAGAGATAAACATCTACGCCTGTTAAAAAAAACGCGGAAGAATGAACCGGCTAATTTTATTTTGTATGTTTAAGAACACTCTTTAGCCAACTTTATTCAAAAAGGAAAGCATTTGTCCTGCCATTGCAACTGATTCCAATTGCCAAATAATAATTATATTTAAATTTCACGATTGTGTTGTCACATCCTGCTATAGCAACAGCCAACAACAGCATTGACTTAAATCGAGATCAATGCTAATGTAGTTTGTATCTGGGGTCATCATACATAGTGGAAGGTGAAATAATACTCATTAATAATGTAGAGTGCTAAAGGTTAATTAAGTCTTTTGTTTTAGAAGTAGTTGTAAGAAATTTTTATGTTGAGCTTAGATAAATTCCTTTCATTTGTGGTTTTGAGTCGGTAGGTAGAACCTTATATTTTGATTAGTTGGGTTCAACAAGAAGGTCCGCTTTTCTATTTTGAAATATTTTACGAGATTTTTTTATTTTGCGTTGAATCTGAAAGAATTCAGATATCGGAAGAGACTAACACTATTTTTAATGTATTTCTATTCTTGATGTAAATACTGAGGGCTACAATATAGTACCTTGTCTTCTAAAATTGTTCTTGATATATAAGCATTTATATGTCGTTTATCTATATAAAAGTATACAAACAAAACACAACTGAAACATAAAATAAATTTAGATAGTAACCGAGAAAAATCATTAATTTCATATTTAAAAAATTCTAGCAAAAAAGAAATCGAGTGATAAATAAATAAATAAAAGAATTTGATTTTAATCTCAAGCCTTATTTCAGAAGGGATTTGATACAGAGGAAAAAAAGAATGTTTATCATTTAATAATCTGTGAAATGGTGGCTTAGTTATCGTATTTAAGTCTTGAAAATGCGATAATTGTTGTATCACAATCCAAAAAACTAAAATG
>OZ010592.1:56112257-56137257 GCA_963932145.1 Acanthosepion lycidas | reverse complement strand
CCGCAATTTTCGACAGATTTGCACCAAAATTTACATGCACATGCTCCAAGTTAGTGGCAAGGCCAAGACCGATTTTGCATTTCCCAACTCACATTGATAGTGGAAATAATCGATTTTTTCATGCTTCTACGGCAGTTTTCATGTGGTTTACGGCCATTTTCTACTGGCCAGAATGAGAGCCTATAGCTGGCTGCCACGAATAGGCAGGAAGATTCTATTGGCCAGCGTGAGAGCCAACAGCTGACTGACACGAATGTTAACTAGCATGCTAGCATACAAAAATAATCGATAGCTGCATTCGTTACAAGTGGGAAAAATTTAAATCTGCATGGCAGTTTACTTCAATTGGCTCATTCGCTTGCTTAAACTCAACGTTGATTCTGATTCCGCAGAACTGGGTTGGGTGTGAAAAAGTATTTGTTGTTAACCTTCTTTTTTCATTCGGTTTTTCCAGTTATGAGTCCTATTTTTAAAGCTGATTGTTTTGTGTTCATTTTGTTTAGTTCTTTTTTCGTAACAGATTTAATGTATAGTATAGAGCTTCGAAATAATTCGCAGTGTGAGATAGGCAAGAAGTAAGTCATGTAGCAACATCAGCACGGCAAGGGCTCTCCTTTAAAGGCAAGGAAGGGAAAAATATTTTAAGTCAAGTGATAGCGATTGCTGTATGAGTCGTACGATTTTTGAATCAAGCACGGGCAACGCCGGGCCATGCTACTAGTATATATATAAATTATATAAAATTAAGACATTTAGGGAGGGCGATTTAAACAAACATACATGTTATAGTATCACCGTTATTAGTTCTTCTGACAGTCTAACAATACTGCCACTCCTCACTTAACGACCACTCCATTATGTTAAGTACATTATTGCCGTTTAAATAATTTATTCAGTTGATTTGCGTTTTGGTGTAATGGATATCGGCTCCGAGTTTGAATTCCACTCGAGTGTGTTAGATTCACTTACAATTCAACTTAGGAAAAGTATGAATCTATCACTTCTCCCTCCAGCTATGGGTTGAATAGCAGGACAGATTGGGTTCTTTAGCCTTGGTTAGCAACCAGTCTCCCGCAGAATTGTCAGTCGATGTCGGACGACAGGCTGATCGGTTGAACTCTCTGCCTACGGGCGGGGAGGAACCCGAACGAGACTACGCCGAAGGGCGGATTCTCTTTCGGGGAGGTAAACCGGCCCTGAAACCCGTTTATACGGGTTCAGTGGGCATATTTTTGGCCGAGCTAACGGGCTCGGAGATCCCACGTTAAACCGGCCTTGTGCCACATGATGCCCTCGATTGGGGGTGACTAAATACTAGTCTCCCGCAGAATTAAGTGGCAACCTATACGTCAGTCCTATATCGAAAATATACATGATGGCCCAAGCGCGTATCACGTATGGCACTGAGGTCATTGAACATAAAGGAGGCCATGAAAACAAATTAATTAATAATTATTTGACTAATTTTGTTTTCATTCATGGAATCTTCGGACTGAATACTAAAAAAAAAAAGCCTCCATATGTCATGTACGTCACATAAGATTGACTTAAATGCTCTTCCTAATGGCAACACTTAACACTTCCGATCCAAATGTGATATATATATATATATATATATATATATATAAAGAATATATCTGTAAATAATCCCAGTTGTTTTTCATTCATAATTCGGTTGGGACATTTTTGCTCCACCCCTAACATTCTCATTTGTATTAAAAAACAAAACAAAAAAAGCATATCATATCTAAATATGACTTATGGAAGGTCTTATGGAGTCATTAAAAAATATTTGTGGAAAAGTCGTGTTGGGGTGTCAGGTTTTATAGAAACAAACTAAGCTTGATTTATAAATAACCCCAGAAAATACAGGCCATAGTAACATATATTTTATTAGTAAAATGTCCTATACAACCAAATAAATATTTCATTTTAGCATTTTTTACGTATTTGTATGGCCTTTTTTTATGTTCTATGACCTTCGTCATTCTTTCAATCATTGATTTTGTTTACTGTTCTTTTAATTTTAACATTCCGTGCGAAAATCTTGTACAGCTTTCTAGAGATATTATTTACGCGAATATCGTTCTCCTTTCTTATATATTTCGCTCATTTAATGCTAGACTCCATTTTTTTTTTGTTGGAGTGCGACACTGAAATCCAAAGGTTCATGGGATCGCAAAAGATGCCTTCCAAAGGCCAAGCAGAGTATTGGGAAGCAGAAGAAACTTCGTTAGAAACAAAGAAAAGAGTATTAAACAGTTATGTGGCATATGTCCTCTTATATGGTAGTGAATGCTGGACAATCTCCTCAAAGATGAAGAAGAGACTTGAAGCAACAGAAAAAGGGTTTTACTGACGATACTATGGACTGAATATGTGAGCAACGACGACGTTTTAGAGAAAATGGAAGCAAAACGGAAACTTACAATAAACATCAGGAAAATAGTTGAAATTTCTAGTGTATATGATGAGGAAAGGGTATCTAGAAAATCTGATACTCACAAGAAAGATTGAATGCAAGATCTATAGAGAAGAACAACATGTAACTATCTTAGTGAGCTTAAGTAAATGGATGGCGCAACAGGGTTTAGAAGAAATAACAAGGAGGCAAAATTTATTAAGAGCTACAAAGAACAGGAATTTGTGGAGAGCCAAGTGCCTGAGGGGACATAGTACATAAAGAGAATTAATACATGGAGAAGGTTTGGACTCATTTCTTTAGTTTGATCTTTATTGAAAAATCGTTTTGGCAAGGTGGGCAAAATTAGAATGTGAAAAAGCAGTATTCAACATGGATATATTCTTAAACTTAAATCTTTTTAGTTGTGCCCTGTACCAGTGCAAAAAAAAAAGTATGTCCAATAATTTCCTATAATTATCCAAGACGCAAGGAGTTAATTAGCGTGAAAGAATCTAAGAAAAAACATTGTTAAGGAGGAGGAGAATAAAATAATAGGAATTGAAAAGAGAGAAAATGACAGAAAATTCCTAATTTAATCTGAAGTTGATTAACATCTGCTAAAGGGAACAACAGTATAACTTTATCAGGAACAAGGCCAAATTTCTGGAGTACTATTGAAGAAGATATAAACGATGTTGCTATTCAAGACCTGACGTAATATATTCATCTTACACCATTCTTTCGCACCCACTTTTGAGCTTTACTTATATAAGAGTATATCTATATGTAAATTAATTTAGCGAATTCTCAGCAACTGGCTCACAAAACATTTTTTAATCATTTCACCTTAAGCAAGGCAGGAATGCCAGTAATACACAGGGGATTACAGAGAGTGAAGATGAGAGAAAAGACTGGATATAAGGTGGGGGTGAGGAAAGGATAAAAGCTGAACGGGGTTCAAGAAAGTAGAAGATGACTATTGACATTGCATTTACATGTTTGAAAATCAATGCTGACTGGAAAGCAAGAAACCAGAAGAGAGTTCAACAGAGAAAAAGTGCCAGAGAAGAATGTTAGAATAGAAATTACGGTTACAGCTAGCAATTTCATCTATAAAATAATGAGACCTAGCTGCCAATCTAGTACTGCTTTTAAATCTGTGAAGCCGAGAAACATAAACAATCTCCTCAGAACAATTACTATGAAAATATCTATAGAAAAGTCACACAGGATTTACTATTACAGCAGGTGTCTGCAGTCGAAATGCCGGCTTAGGACCGATAATATTATAGATTCTTCGTTGTGTTGTACAAAGAATTTCTAAATACACGACAGAAGGACTAAACCAGACGTGACAGAAATATACATTGAATGGAAGAATGGTAGAATTATAAAAATGTAAAATAGATTCTGGCGCGATAAATTTTCTAGCACGACACATGGAAGGAACTTTCCTAGAATCCAACCTAGAAACTGATTTAATACAATCATTCCACTTCCTATCAGCGAAAACAGTTAGCCCGAGAAGGGTCAATGAGTCAATATGCTATATCTAGCAACAGGACTTTGAACCATACGACACAAGGAAAAGTACCCACTCATGTCTGTCAGACAATTTCTGTGACCACATCACCCCTTACATCTTACCCCTTACGTCTAAACCTTTAGCCTGCAACCTCCTTGATTATTATGTGTGGGACGCAGTTGAACGAAAGACCAATAGAACTCCAGTTTTTACACCAAAGATGAAGGCAAGGATTATGAAAATATTCACTAAATTAAATAAGGAGACCATCCAGAAGAGTTGCAGGAGGTTCCGATATTGTCTGGAGGACGTGGTCGAAGCCAATGGCGATTTTATTAAATAAATTTACTCTTTAGATTTTCAAGATATTTTTGTGTAATTTTCGTAAATCTATCTTAAAATGCCAGTGTTATATTCATTTTCGCGTAATTTAGACGACAATTTATCCATCGCGCACTATAGATGCATTTGTGTATCTGTGTGTGTATGTAGCGTCAGGCTTGAATCCAAATTCCCTTATATAACTCAACAACCAAAATGCGCTTTCGAATACTGGGCGTGGCTCAGACTCCTGAAATGTAGGAACATTGAAATGGACAGATTTCGCCTTTTTATGATTGATTTAAAAAACAAACAAACATTTTTTTTTTTGCTTTCTGCATCAACAACAAGGAACAAGAGACGTTTCCCCGAAGAAATATATCAAAGCAGATGCTTACAATTACTTCACTCCACCTATTGTACGCTGAGAAGTCGTTTGGAAGCAGAAATATATTTATCTTTATTACCGAACTTTCTCTCTCATCTGTCTTCACAAAGTGTCTACTTAGAGTGTTTACTTTTTTATTATATATATATATATATATATATATATATATATATATATATATATATATATATATATATATATGATATAACGATATATAATTTTGTATAATTTTCCATATCAACAAACAGTATTTAGAAAAATATGACAAACTGGAAAATTTCTTGTGACGCGTTTCATCCGTTAGGATTTCATCGGAATGGGTTTTGTTGATGTTGCCACGTCTACACATGCGCACGAAACGTGAGACGCAGGTAGTTTCAATTTTTTTTTTCCGTCATTTTTTGCTTTAATCTAGCTAAGTTCATCTGAATTATTTTTCTTTTTCTCTCTATCACCTTTTCCCCTGACTATTCCACACTGTGACAATAGAAAATCTACCAAGAATAGTGATATATGGTAAGAAGATATAATGGCAAGAGCCTGGACGCAAATATAACGTGGCTGAACTAGACATTTTTGTCTCAGTAGATTATTTATTCTTTTAATCAAAGTAGCATTCCCTATGCCGAAATTGTGATCCGTTTTGTTACGGTGAACAACCAATACCTTTTGTGTATTGTTATATATATATATATATATATATATATATATATATATAATTTTAAATATACTATATTTATAGTTAAAAGTGCTCAATGTCAGAGATAGTGCATATGTAAATAAAAAATATAAAATTGGACACTGAGATCAAAAATTATATATATGTGTGTGTTAATGTATGTAAATATATATATAAATTTTAAATATATATCTATATATCTATATCTATATCTATCTATCTATCTATCTATCTATATATATATATATATATATATATATATATATATATATATATACTGTTTAATAAATGAACGGAACGTCTACTACTCAAATGCGAGTATCAAGCTTTTAAAGTGATTTATATATATATATATATATATATATATATATATATATATATGGTGGACTTTCATATCGTAAACGATAAATGAGGGTCAGCAGTGGATGGTGCCTTTCGTTTTAGACTTATGCATGCTAGCAGTGGCTATTGTTGAGAAAATCAGGTAGAGGAAAGACATTTGATTTTGCATTTTTAAATGCTTTTTTCATTGATATATATATATATATATATATATATATATATATATATATATATATATCACCTGGGGATGGTAGCGTAATTAGTTGATCACCTATTATTTGAAATTTAAAAGCTCTACACGTGAAATTTAAATTTTTTATTTATGTGTATTGAGCACTTTTTAATACAACTGTTTCCTCGTTTCATTTAAGTTTGAACAATAAATGTTTTACAATTATATATATATATATATATATATATATATATATATATATATATATATATATATATATATATAATTTTAAAAGTTATTTTTACTGGATACTCGTATTTGACTATACGCTCTGTTTATTTATTAAAATGTCAAGAAATTAAAATGAATTTTATGCTTTCTTTAATATGATTTCTGAAACATTCAGGCCGGTAGACGAAAAATAAATAAATAAATATACTGTTTAATGAAGCATCTACTCCAATACGTGTATCCCTCCCAAAAATCCATTTTGATATATATATATATATATATATATATATATATATATATATATATATATATATATATATATATATATCAATCTCAGAGAATGTTTTATGTATGTTGTCAGCTGATTGGCCCAAGTCTGAGCTATTGTACCAACCATGTCTGATGGGGATTTAAAAGATGTCTATCATTTTTAATCACCTGACCATCTGGTGAAAATTCATAAAGATATAATTCAAATATAAACTTGATTGCGAATTATTTGTAGTAGATGAAGACAGATTTATGCCTTTCCCAAGGGCATTGATGAGAAAAATAAAAATGCTACAGAATCACCTGGAATTTGAACTCGGTATGCCAATTTCACTTTTCGGGCTGATATTGTGATTTTCTAAGCATAGCTTATTTGTGGCACAAGGCCAAAAACATGGGGCACACTGTGAGGATCGAACTCACTATTCAGCCGTAATTGCTCTAGCAGGACAAGCTTTCTAACCATTACACCACGTCGAAGTGGCTGAATGATTTTATAAGTATTGCTTAGATGTGGCACAAGGCTCAAATTATGTGGCACCCAGTAAAGATCGAATTCACTATTCAATCGTAACTGACCCACGAGACAAGCTTGCTGACCATTGAACCTCATAGAAGTGCACTTTTCGGGTTCATAAAGGGTGTTTCATTAAGACGGATCAAATTCAGTGTTATTGGTGAAAATTTATTTATTTCTCTATTGCATCATGTTATTTAAGTCCTGACAATTATGTGTGAAAAATAATATCGACCAAATATCTGCCAAGGGTTCGGCGGCACAACTCTACTCGATCGCTAAAATTTTTGATGACGTCTCTGTATAGTTGCTCCTCGATCTTACCAGTATGCCTTATTAACTCATCCTTCAGTTGTTGAGTTGTTGTTGGCTTGTTAGCATTGACCTTACTTTTGAGATGACCCCAAAGGAAGAAATCTAAAGGCGTCAAGTAGCACGATCGTGGTGGCCAATTGACTTTGCTGTTTCGAGTGATGATGCGACCTGAGAACTTCTCATTCAAAAAAGCCATTGTTGCATTGGCCGTGTGACATGCAGCGCCGTCGTGTTGGAACCATTAATCTTTGACATCCATAGTATTCAATTCAAATTGAAATTGCCAAAGACTTAAATTGTTAAATCTGAAAGAAAAAGAAAAAAAAATCGTTAGACGCTTAAAATTAATTCTCATTTAAAATCGGTCCAAGTTATTGGAACAACCTTATAAACAAGAAATTAATATTTGATGATAAAGATTTACTTCCTGATTTTCTCTCTCTCCTAAAGAATTAATCTGAAGTTGATTAACATCTGCTAAAGAGAACAAAAGTATAACTTTATAAGACACAAGGCCAAATTTCTGGAGTACTATTGAAGAAGATATAAAAGATGTTGCTATTCAAGCCCTGACGTAATATATTATTCTTCTACGATTCGTTCGCACCCACTTACTTTACTTATATTAGAGTATATCGATATATGTGAATTAATTTAGCGAATTCTCAGCAACTGGTTCACAAAACATTTTTTAATCATTTCACCTTAAGCAAGGCGAGAATTCCACTAGTACGCAGGGGATTATAGAAAGTGAAAACGAGAGAAAAGACTGGATATAAGGTGGAGGCGAAAAGAGGATAAAAGCTGAATGGGGTTCAAGAAAATAGAAGATGCCGATTGACGTTGCATTTAAATTTTTGAAGATTGTAGTTATCAGGCAAGTAAGGAAGCAGAAGGGAATTTCGCTGGCGGGAAGTGCGAGAAAAGAAATTGTTAGAGTAGAAGTGGCTGCTATATTTAACTAGTTCAACAGTAAATGGGTGGGACCTACATGCCAATCTAGTATCACGTTTAAACTCACGTCGCTCATGTACCAGGAGAAAAAGCAGTTGCCGGGAAAATATTTATAGAAAAGACACTTTTAGGCTTCTGAACGCATATCGTTACACTATCGAGTTATCCACTAAAATATCATTATCTCTTAATTTAAAAATATCCTTTTCTTTACGAGATCTTTATGGTGGAGTAATGGATAGTGGCTCGGATTGAGGAATCGGAGATCCGAGTTCGAATTCCAGTCGAATCCATTACATTCATTTACGTGTTAATACCCTTGGAAAAGGTATTAATCCTCTTCTACTCCATCCCCCCCATGGGTAAGTAGCAGGACAAAGCGGGTTCTATATCGGGTCCTTGGATGGCAACTGGTCTACCGCAGAAAGAAATGGCAACCTACTGCGGGGAAAAAAGATCTGCCTCGTCAGTCATGTATCGCATGGCACATAACTGACTGTTAGAGGCTGGGTGGAGGAATAGATGCCGTCTCGGATTAAGGAATCGGAGAGCCGATGACTCGGAGAGCCGAATACCAGTAGTATCCATTACATACACTTATGTGCTAATACCCATGGGAAAGGTATCAATCCTTTCCTTCTCCCTCCAGCTATGGGTAAATAGCAGGACAGGCCGGGTTCTATATTCTACCACAGAAAGAAATGGTAACCTACTGCGGGAAAAAATCTGCCTCGTCAGTCATGTATCGAAAGATACATGATCGCCTAAGCGTGTATCACACATGGCACATAACAGACTGATTGCAAACTTAGTGAATAACTTTAAAACCATATAATTACAAAAATAAATCTAAAATATAAATATGAGAAAGTTTAATTAATTACTGTCCGCTATTTTAATCTGCTAGCAAGGGTTAATGGATTTATATTACTTGAATTTGTGCAGTCAAACAATATAAATCATCCAGTTAGCCTTTAGTCTAAACTTCTAGCCTGTTTTATGAATTTTTAATTTACACCTCATAAGTAGATACGACTTGCAACTTTTTACCTGGCTATTTTTTCCAAATTTGCCATCCTTCACTCTCTTGACATATCTGATGTTGCAAATAAATCTTTATCTTGACAAATATACATTCGTAAAAAACAAATATGCTAGCCAAAATCTGAATAAAGCAGACGATTTTTAAAATATATGTTTTATTTTTGTTTTTATTGTAAGCAAAGATAATAAGAATATTTTTTCTGTGTAAAACTTTGATTTTTGAATATTTTCTTAAAAATTTCAATCAATTTTTTGGGGGGGGTCCTTTAGTTCTTGATTGTAGGATTTAAAGATTTTTATTATTTTTATTTTTGCACAAAACAGAAAGTTCCATAATCATCCATGACATCTTTTGTCTTATATATATACCTACGATAAAAAATGACACATTGCCGGTAGTGTTTTTATTTTCACTTTTAAAGAAAGACAATTTAGAAAAAAAAAATCCTGATTGCCGTTTCTGTGTTGACACTATAGCAACATTTAAATTTGAATGCCTGTTTTACAGAAAAATAATTATAAGTTATGATTTTGTTTATAATATTTCTTATCTATCATTCTCAACTTACAAGTTTTTTTTGTGAGACTATAATTTTATTTTTCCCTCCATTTTGAAAACTCATTTCAGCAAAATTTTGTAATACTGGCATTTCTGTATTGTTCTTTAAATTCGCGCGCCAGGTTAAACTATAAAGTAATCAGAATTAGTATTTTACAGGCACACCATTAAATAATCTTTTGGTTCTTATATTTAGTATCAGTTTTACTTCTCCAAAATACTCCTTTCTCCCTATCTGCTTATATTTCCTCTGTCTGCCTTTCCTACTCTCTCTACCCGTTTTCTATATCCCCTCTTTCTCTCTCCTCTACTCTCTTTTCAACATTTCTTTCTTTCTTTTCTATACATCTCTTTCTTTTTCTCTTCTTCTCTCTTCCTTCTCCTCTTCTCATTCTTCGGCCTTTTCTTTATCTTTCTTTCTGTTCTACCCATTTTTACCCTCTTTCTCTTACTTTTCTCCCCTTCTAACTTCTTACTCTTCTCTCCCCTATATTTACTTCCCCCGCCCATCTTTATTCCCTATCTCCTTCAACATCTCTCCCAAATTCACTCACTACCTCCATTTTTCGCCTTCTTTTCCTTTTCGTATATTTCTCAGAGAAAATCTCGCCACAACGTCAGTTTTTTTTTCCTTCTCTTAACTTCTCCTTCTCTTTCATTCTTCTTTTCCTTTTGGTTTTACTTTTTGCTTCTACTCCTTCCCACTTCTGCAGCCTTCACCTTGTTTCCATCTCTTCTACCTCTCTTTCCAAGATCCTCATTTTTTTCTGCCTCTCTGTACTTTTTCGTTTCCATCTTCTCACCTCCCGCATTCTTTCTTCCCCACCCTCTCTATTTCTTTCAGTTTTTTTTTCTTTTTATTTCTTTCTTCCTTTCTACCTACAATCTTTCTAATTTCTTTAAACTCTCTTTCTTTTCATATTTCTCTCAGCCTTTTCTCGTCTCACAATCTGGATTGCGTATTATAAAGACATTTTTTTCTACATCATTGATTTTGTATTTTCCTGTTTCATATTTACTAAACCTAGTCATATAATATTTACACTGTTTGCATCGTTCGGAAATGTCCTCATCTTTATTGACATATTCACGACTTTTCGACCGTTGTACGCACCGGCCTTCGTCAGGTGATATAAATAGTTACATTACCGCATCTCAGAAATATAGACAGATGGAAGGCGAATACAATGAGAAATGTAGATTGTATTGCGTCAATAACAATGGACAGGATGAATGCCACCATCCTACGTGTTTATTTTGAACAGAACATTAATGTTAAGTAAAATGCGACTACTTTAATCACCAAACAAACTATTTTCACAAAGGTATATAATAATAATAATAATAATAATAATAATAATAATAATAATAATAACGAGGTTTAGTCTGTCACAAGGTCGTAAAAACAGGGCAGCCAATGAGAATCTAGTTCTTAAGAAGAGCTAGATTTTCACTGGCTGACAAATTTTTATTTTATATATGTTGCCTGTAGTGTTTTTATTTCCACTTTTAAAGAAAGACAATTTAGACAAAAAAATCCTGATTGCCGTTTCTGTGTTGACACTATAGCAACATTTAAATTTGAATGCCTGTTTTACAGAAAAATAATTATAAGTTATGATTTTGTTTATAATATTTCTTATCTATCATTCTCATCTTACAAGTTTTTTTGTGAGACTATAATTTTAATTTTTCCTCCATTTTGAAAACTCATTTCAGCAAAAACTTTGTAATACTGGCATTTCTGTATTGTATTTTATGTTCAAATAATCCCCGGAAAACAAAAATGGTCCAATTCATAAAAAAAAAATAAGCGCAAAAAGTCTCAAATAAATAAATTTTGTTGTTTTCAACCAAACTTGTATAAAAGAAAAATTGCTCCCAAAATACACCAAAATATTAATTGTCATTGACGCAATACAATCTTCATTTCTCAATGTATTTGCCTTCCATCTGTCCATATTTCTGAGATGCGGTAATGTAACTATTTATATTACCTGACGAAGGCCGGTGGGTACAACGGTCGAAACGTCGTGAATATGTCAATAAAGATGAGGGCATTTCCGAACGATGTAAACAGTGTAAATAGTATATGACTAGGTTTAGTAAATATGAAACAAATATTTGGGTGTATTCTGAAAGCATTTTTTCTTAGTAAGATATTAGTATTAAAATAATGATTTATGTCAATAAACGTTTTTAACTTTATTTGTAAAAGGTCGACAAATAAGGATACTGTTTATATTTATATATATACAACCTTATGTATGTGTAAAATTATTGACTTATTTAAAGTATGTATCGAGATTGGTCAGTACCTAGATGACTGACTGCTTGGGAATACCACATGCTGTAAGCTTACATGTAGGGTTGGGCTAATGGTTAATTGCTCAGATTTGTTAATCGGAGAGCCGAGTTCCAATTCTTATGGGGTTGGTGATATTCACTTAAGCTCAAATACCTTTTAAACAAAGT
This sequence comes from Acanthosepion lycidas, assembly GCA_963932145.1. Lineage (NCBI taxonomy): Eukaryota > Metazoa > Mollusca > Cephalopoda > Sepiida > Sepiidae > Acanthosepion > Acanthosepion lycidas. The sequence continues at coordinate 56,125,061 of OZ010592.1, read as the reverse complement.
ATGAATCCACTTCATCTTCCCTCCAGCCATGGGCTAATTAGTAAGACTTGTATCACTAAATACACAATTATCCCTCCACCAAAAACTCAAAGAAAAATTACGTAGAAAATATTTAGATTATAGAAATTAGATTAGAAATATTTTAGATTTTAACATTCATGAGCTAATTAGTAAGACTTGTATCATTAAAAACACAATTATCCCGCCACCAAAAACTCAAATAAAATTACGTAGAAAATATTTAGATTTCAACATTAAATAACCGATAGATATATGGTTTGACTTTTTTGGTTTAGCAGCAAATCAACACTTATATAAGTTATTTAATGCCCATGTCTAAATAATTTGTACGCAATTTTCATGTTATTCTTTGGAGATAACAATGTTTTTAGCTATACAAGTTTTACTAATTAACCCATAGCCGATGGCGAAAAACTGAATTCATACCTTTCCCAAGGGACTTGCGCGTAAGTGAATATAACGAACCCAGCTGGAATTGGAACTCGAATCTCTAATTAACAATTCCGAGCCATTAACCATTACATCACCCACGCATCCAAATTTACTGCACGTGGTATTCCCAAGTGATTACCCATCTAGCTACTAACCAGACTCGCTTAACTTTGGTAATCGCATGCGAATCGGTGTTTTAAGCAAATATGTATGGAAAACACAGGTGGAAGCCACGTAAAGACGGTGATAAAGTGACCGAAGACAAGATGCCAGGTCATGACCGAAAATATTACAGACCCTGCTTTGAATTTTCACGAGAATCTCGAGATATATAGCCGGAGCAACCGACCAGATATGGCAACAATATTTAATGGATGAACGGATGGTAGATTTATAAACTGTACAAGATGGCTTCTGGCATGTCTCATTGAATCAAACATGTCTACATGAGGTTATCACTTCCTTCATTCTCTAACTGTGGTTAGCGGAGAGGAAAGTTTTTAAAACCCACCAAAAAACAAAAAACAAAAAAAATAATAAAAATAGCATTGTTAAACTAGATGCATAATACTATATTAATACTATTTACCAACACAATAACGAGTATAATTAAAAAAAAAATGATTTTAATATAAAATTTGTCACAACTTCTAAAACAATAAGATTTAATCAGCACAGAACAAACAGTAGTATTATTAAACCTAAAGTAAGGCGATGCAAAATACTTTGCAGAAGTGTCTCATTAAATACATTAATTAAACATCTAAAAATTTAAATGAAAAATTACATGAACACAAAAAGGGGTCTTTTAGAGGTCAATACTTTTCGCGTTAGGCGCTTATCGTAATAGGTCGGTCCGTAATTTTGACTTAAAGAAAGCGGTTCTGATTAAAAAATAAAGGAATTTATGATGGCGAAAACGTTACAGAAAGTACATTAGTTTATGCGTTAATAGCGAGTAGTGAATTCTATCTTCATTTTTATAGGACACGATCTTAACCACATGAGATACGCAGATGACATCACCGTAATGATAGACAGAAAGAAAACCGCAGGAATTCCTGGAAAAGTCAATAAAAGAAAGCGAGAAGAAAGGACTAAGCATCAAATTTAAGAAGGCAGAATGCATGGCGGTTAGAAAGAGGAGTAGAGCCTAAGATGAAGACGTCAAAAAAAAAAAAAAAAAAAAAAAAAAAGAAGCAACTGCAGACATTTAACTATCTGGGAAATGTTTTTAGCAGACGAAGGGAAATATGACAAAAGTTCGAAAAGATATTTGGATAACGAAAGATAGAGGACCTCTACAAACTCATAATTCCACTGTCATCAAATAAATTTTACAAGTTAAAACGAAAGTTTTGTTCTATGTTATAATCAATGAACAGTTTTTCTTTATTTTTTAAGAAAGTTTTGGTCTTTCTAGCAAAAACAAAAAGAATTTCTAAAAGCATTATAACATTATATATTAAGAATTATAACATTATAACATTATATATTAAGAATTATATCATTATATATTAAGAATTATAACATTATATATTAAGAATTATAACATTATATATTAAGAATTATATCATTATATATTAAGAATTGCAATATTATAACATTATATATTAAGAATTACAACATTATAACATTATATATTAAGAATTATATCATTATATATTAAGAATTATAACATTATATATTAAGAATTATATCATTATATATTAAGAATTATAACATTATATATTAAGAATTTCTAAAAGCATTATAACCTTTTTAATAAAAGGATAATATTTGCAGACGATTTTTTTTAGCTGATTCAATTTTTCTAATCATATCGTGAAATGAAAGTTATCTTGAATGGCCAATCTTCTAGATCTTTTTGTATTCATGCAGGAGAGTCCCTCAAGGTTCTATCCTTGGATCTACTGTGTTCTTAATTTTCATCACTGATCTTCTAAATGGCAGCATCAATTCTCAACTCCTTATCTATACTGATAATACAACTATTTACTTCTCTCTTACTAGAAAGTTTCAGTGTTTCGATAAGATCAAATTGGCAGCTGATCTAAAAAAAAAAAATACCTACATTCTGTTGTTAACCGAGGCAAGAAATGGCTTGTTAATTTTAACGCCTCCAAAAACGAAACCGACCCTTTCTGTCTTCCATTGGCCGGATTAGTGATAATCTCCAGGAGAGTCCCTCGTTGCGTCTTCTCGGGTGAACGATTTCTGTTGTTATGAAGTGGAAAGACTTTGTTGAAGCCATTGTTAGTTCTGCTACTATGAAAGTTGGTACACTGTGTCATGCTAGACAATGTCTATCGTCAGAATCTATCTTGCATATTTATAGTGATTTTCTAAGCCGAAAGTATGGGGAACTCAGTGAGGATCGAACTCACTACTCAGTTGTAATTGTTCTAGAAAGTCAAGCTTTTTAACCATTGCGCCACGTCGAGGTGCCCTATCTTGCATATTTATAAGTCTACCATTCATCCATGCTTAGAATATTACTGCAACATATGGTCCGGTGCTTCTGCTATATATTTAGAGATTACTGATAAGATCCAAAGAAGAATCTGTAATGTTATTGGTTCTGACATCTCGACTTCAGTCCGTTTCCCATCGCCGTAATTTCACTTTTCTGAGCCTTTTCTATAAATACTTTCATGCTAATTATTCTGATGAATTTTCATCTAGGGTACCTAGAAGTTATGAATGTAAGCGCAGTCTTATCAGTTTATAGTTGATATGGCTAGAGGTAGGCGAAAGTTCTATGCTAACAGTTTCTTCTCTCGCACTTGTAAAACTCTCTTACTGCTTTTTGCTTTCCAGTTAACTTTGATCTTTAAAAATTTAAATGCAATGTCAATCATTATCTTCTGTCTTCTTAATTCCTATTCTTTTATTGTTCTCTCTCCTTAATAGGGTTTTTCTTTCTCACATACTCTCACACTCAGTAACCTCTTGCGTCTTAGTGGCTTTATTGCCTGGCTTAGGGTAAAATTATTGAAAAATAAATAGATAAAAAGCTAAACAATACATTACGAAACAGTAAAATTTCGTTAGAATCAAAAGGAAGGGTGTTGCATGCAATGTAATATCAGTCTTCCTATATGGTCGTTAATGCTTGACAATTTCTTTACAAGTGAAGAATATAACTGAGGCAATAGAGATGTGATTCAACATGTGAGCGATGAGAACATTTAAACGAAAATTGAAACAAAAAATATATACTTATTAGGTTGGTGCAAAAATAATGTCGTTTTCTCACATAGTAACATATGTGAGAAAACGACATCATTTTTGCACCAACCTAATAGAATCAGAGAGTGGATGTTGAATATTCTATGGCGCATAATTAAGAAAGACAGCTCAGAGAATTTAACACACCCATAAAATATATGTCTTCAAAGCAAGTGAGAGAATAAGATACATTCAGTCAGTTATATGCCATGAGTGATCTTTCGATACATGACTGATCAAGCAGATTTTTTTCCGGCCGTAGGTTGCCATTTCTTTCTGAGGTAGACCAGTTTCCATCCAAGGCTATAGAACCTGGTCTGTCCTGCTATTTATCCATAGCCGGGGGGGGGAAGAAGAGGATTCATACCATTACCAAGGGGGATACATTGCTCAACCTATCTAACGAACTTGTGTAAATGTATAACAGAACATGGTCTTTGAGGGAGTAAATATTGCTTAGATCTTGCCAAAGATAGGAAGTTGTGGAGAGCCATGATCAACCACGGCCTGAAGGGACACGGCATATAAAATATTTATTTTTATAAAAGCTTTGATAGTTGCACGTTTATAGACATATTAAATAAATATGGCGTATGAATAAATGTAATTTGGCCCTCGGCAACATTAGGTTACCTGACAAGTTATAAGTAAAAATAAAATAAGAGAATAATACATACAAATAATTAAATCAGTAAAAAAATAACAGTTTTTGCATAAAATATCATATTTTGAATATTTGTGAAAAAGCGTTTTTTTTTTTTATTTTGTAATTATTCTTGGGACAAAAATTTCATAATAAAATCCTTCTTGGAGAAATTGATGTTGGATAAAAGAAAAAATAATTCCTCTTCAAAATGTACATTTTGATAAAGAACTATTTCATAAAATAATCTTCCTGATTTATAGAAAGTAAAAAAAATATTTTTCAAATTTTGTCAAAATAAAATTATTGTCTGGAATTCTCGTGTTGTATAGAAAACAAAACATTTCTTTTTATTAAATTTTTTTAAAATCATAAAACGCAATATTTTTTCCTCGTATTTAAGCAAAAAAAATATCAGGTAAACTTGAAAAGAATTTAATGAATTTTCATCATAGCAGAAGGTTATGCATCTTTACACATTTTCATTGAATCATATTTAAAACGCGGTCACTTTGAGAAAAAAATGGTGTGTTTTTATGAATGACGCAAACCAGATACGAACAAGATTTTAATTATATTTGGGATTCGACTAAATTTTCTTTAGTATCCAAGAAAACATTAACAAAAAATGGCTATAATTTATATTTCATGATAATTTATTTTTAAAGATGCATTTGTTTTATCCCTTAAAAACTTATTCAACAAATATATAAAGAAATCCTGTAATTGTTTCAGAATATTTTTTTTTGTTTGGGCTGTGTATGTGTTTGCGTTGGTAGGAAATGTATGGGTGTGTGTTAGTGCGGGCGTGTGTGTGTTAGTGGGCGTGTAGAGGTACACGTATTATATATGTAGATATATGTATATATACGCATATTTATGCATGCATGCTTATACACACTCAAACACACACACACACATACATATATATATACATATGTTTGTATACGCGTATATGTATAAAGATATGTGTTTGCATGAGTTTCTGTTTGTCTCTAACATTCTCGCTCTTTCTATTAGGTTGGTGCAAAAATAATGACGTAATAATGTCGTTTTTTGACGTTAAAAAATACGTCAAAAACCCACATTATTACGTCATTATTTTTGCACCAACCTAATATATATATATATATATATATATATATATATGTTCCTTATTTTCAGTATCTCTTTTCTTTTCAGTCTATCTGTTTGTCTGCATGTCTCTCTATCTATGTCTCTTACCCTCATGCTGTCTTTCTTTCACTCTCTCTCTCTCTCTTTCTCTCTCTGTGTCGGATTATGTTTATTAGGTCTTTCTCAAAATTATTTAGTTCTTTGTGTTGTGGTGCGCATTTTTTGCCTTAGTGTTCCTGCGAAGAGAATATATATATATATATATATATATATATATATATATATATACGCTTGCACGAGAGCGTGAAGCTTAAGTAGCATCTCGAGCTGTGCCTCGTTGAGGGTTGACGTTGTGAAGCGTTTTTGGCTCTGTCTGAATAGCCTAGGCATTGAGCACTGCTATTTAGTACTTCAGTAGGTTTTTGTCTTTTCGTCTTCATTCTCATTTTGATGTTTTTTGTGTAAATTTTTTTTTTTGCTTTCTTAAAAAATTACTATCGCCCTCTTTTTGGCAGGTAGTCATGTCACACAAACATTTTGTAGTTTGTGCATATATATATATATATATATATATATATATATATATATATATATATATATATATCTGTGTGTGTGTGTGCGTGTATGGGAGTGTTTCCAAGCATGTAAGCATATAATAAGTATATACGACGAGGAGCTAAATTTCTCGGCCAGCTCACTTTCAAAAGTCATGTCTATTTGTTGAAAGGGCTTCTTGGTCGTGTCAAGAAGCTTTTATCACCCACTGAAACGTGACACACAGAAATACACGTACACACATGCACAGACATACACACACACGCACACAGACATACACACACACGCACACAGACATACAGACACACGCACACAGACACCCCCCCCCACACATATATATTAACTTTAAAGCTCTACATGTTATTTTTACATTTATTTTATTTTTGACACGTGCATTGACCATTTTTAATACTACGGTTTCCTGGTCTGATTCAACCTTTTATGCATTATATATATATATATATATATATATATATATATATATATATTAGCAGCATGGCCCGGCGTTGCCCTAGCTTGATTCAAAAATCGTACGACTCATACAGCAATCGCAATCACTTGACTTAAAATATTTTTGCCCTTCCTTGCCTTTAAAGGAGTGCCCTTCCCCGTGTTGATGTTGCTACATGGCTTACTTCTTGCCTATCTCACACTGCGAATTTTTTCTAAGCTCTATACTAAACATTAAATCTGTTACGAAAAAAGAACTAAACAAAATGAACACAAAACGATCAGCTTTAAAAAAGGACTCGCAACTGGAAAAACCCATTGAAAAAAGAATGTTAACAACAAATACTTTTTCACACCGAACCCAGTTCTACGGAATCAGAATCAACGTTGAGTTTAAGCAAGCGAATGAACCAATTGGAGTAAAGTGCCATGCAGATTTAAATTTTTCCCACTTGTGACGAATGCAGCTATCGATTTTTTTTGCATGCTAGCATGCTAGTTAACATTCGTGCCAGTCAGATGTTGGCTCTCACGCTGGCCAATAGGATCTTCCTGCCTATTCGTGGCAGCCAGCTATTGACTCTCACTCTGGCTAGTACAAAATGGTTGCAAACTACATGAAAACTGCCGTAGAAGCATGAAAAAATCGATTATTTCCACTATCGATGGGAGTTGGGAAATGCAAGATCAGTCTTGGCCTTTCCACTAACTTGGAGCATGTGCATGTAAATTTTGATGCAAATCCGTCGAAAATTGCGGCCGTGCATTCGTTACACACACACACACACACACACACACACGCACACACACACACACACACACACATCCTGTCTTTTATAGATAGAGATATATTTCGGACGCTCATCTCTATTTCCACAACTTTGCTTTAAAGTAATCCTTGACCATATATACAATTCTCTTACAAAAGGAACTGAACACAAAGAGTAAAGACAAAAGTAGAGACATTCAGTATTGTTTACAACTTACTGAATATCCGTGCAATACTTTGTATACAGGCATTACTACTGAGTAGCGAATTTGCTTCTTACGGCGTGCGTATGTCTTTGTACCAAATTAACTAATCACAGGAAGAAGTAACAAAATATACGAAGGTGTGTTGAAAATTTCCTTGACCGACGAAGAAGGATTTCAGAAATAGATATTTATTCATTTGTATTTGGAAAAGGATGAACTAAGAACTTTTCAGCACAGCTTTGTGTTTTCGTAGGGGTATATAATTGTATTAGAATGATAAAAGCAAACATATTAAAAAGCAACTCATAACAAAAAATAAACAATTCATAGCAAAAATAAAAGCCATAATAAAGATAAACAAATCGTAACAAAAAATGAACATTTCATAACAAAACGAATGAATTCATTGCAGAATTGTTTATAATTCATGAAAAAAGTAATAATAATAATAAAAATAAACAATTCATAAAAATTAACATTTCATAACAAAAATAAACAATAGCAAAAACAAAGAACAATAATAAAAATAAATAATTCATAAAATTAACATTTCATACAAAAATAAACGATTAATAGCAAAAATAAAGAACAATAATAAAATAAACAATTCATAAAAATTAACATTTCATAACAAAACGAAAGAATTCATTGCAAAAATAAAAATAATAATAAAAATAAACAATTCATAAAAATTAACATTTCATACAAAAATAAACAACACTAAAAATAAAAAAATAAACTAAAATTAAACAATTCATAAAAATAAAAATTTCATACAAAAATAAACAACTACGATAAAAAATATAAGCGATAATAAAAATAAACAATAAAAAAATTAACATTTCATAACAAAAATAAACAATTAATAGCAAAATAAACCAAAAAACAATTCATTAAAAAAATAACATTACATAAGAAAAATAAACAATTAATAGCAAAAATAAAAACCATACTAAAATATACAATCTGTAAAACAAATTAATATTTTATAACAAAATTAAACAATTTATAACAGAAATAAGCAATTCATAAGAAAACTAAACAAGTCATAACCAAAATTCATAATAAAAATAATCAATTCATAACAAAAGATAAACAATTCCTATGGAAAAAGATACAATTCATAACATAAATGAGGTGGTAACTAAAATATTTATAAATTACCGTAATATGGTAATACTGAAATACAACAGCAATTACAAAACAGCTTAATCAGTTGGTCAGTCATCTCTCATCAGAGCAAAAATCGGCGATATAAATGCGGATAGCGACTAAAAAGATATACAACCGGAGACAAATGACACACAAAAAATATAGCATTAAAGACTAATTACCTTTAAGCTTACCGACCGCCTCACCGCTTACAGAGAAATGGCGGGTAGAACTTAATGTACACTGATTTTAAAACATCCAACAGATAGTCGGAATTAATCCTACTCAGCACTGAAAACATATACAGGCTATAAGATCGAGTACACTAAATCAAATGTTCATCTATGGCTGAAACTGATATAATAATATACCGATGTAAATTGTCTAGCTTGTTGAATGCTCCGTGTTGGTTGATCCGTGCTTCCAACATTTGAGCCGGCCTGCCTTCATAGTCAGCATACACTGACATCTAAACTGATAAATTAATGAATATGATGGGCAGAGAGAAGATCCTTCCGAATCGGTTGCAATATAGACCGAGTATCAAATACAGTACGGAGATTGAGAGATAAATAACAGCTTCTTACACCAACTGAAATGTGCTGGGGGGATTTCACGTGTTGGTTGATCCGTGCTTCCAACCTTTGAGCCAGCCTGCCGACATAGTCAGCATACACTGACATTTAAACATACGTATCTGGGGACCAATCGGTCTGGGCGAAGTTGTCGCATTTTTCTCTAATACTGGACTCCACAATAAATTCAATTTCAGAATTTAATTTCGTTACCGAGTATATTACGAAAGCCTAATAGGCCAAATTGATTTTCTGTTGTCTAGAACAGAAGGAAATCCGAGTATATGAACCCGTTTACGTTGGTTTCCGGTACATTAATGTTAGAAATCCGTCATCTGCTCTGCGTACTAACGCATCGAGAAAAAAGAACGCCTTTTTACATGTGTAATGCAACGCCAGCAGCAACGTATTATATGCTTGATGAAAAACCCCAGCTTCAACATTATTTTCGACCCCATAAAAGGTTTCATATCCTTATCTGGCATAATATTTGGGCCCTTTAATAAGTGCAAGTATATCGTGCTGGAAAGAAAGAAACAACAAATACATTTGCCATTGATGGTCTGAGAGGACTTCCCATCGCTATCCCGTCTATTCGCTTAAGCATGATTTTCGTAAGACAAATTTCCGAACTCCATCAATTCCATAAAGGTCCCGGTGGCTCAATGAAGAAAGGATAGACTTTCAAAATTCAATACGGTCAATACCAGTCTAGAAATGTTCTAGCACCATTGAGCAGACCCCGAACTTGATGCACGGAAGTTCCTCGTCTTGAAACTCTATTGGGCCTCAAGTCCGCTCTAGACCTCAATTGCAACTCATATATCCGAACTATTGCTAATAATGCTGGAATAAAATGGTTGTTTCGTTGTACCGCTCCGGTAAGTACCTGACCCCCCCCCCACTGGTGTACTCTCTCTTTACAAGAATCATATCAAACCAAAGATGGAGTATTGCTCCTATATTTGATTTAGAGCTACCCAGTCTTCATTTGCCTGACTTGATAGAGTTCAAAAGCGTCTTCGCGGCTCTGTGGATGATGGATTATTTTCCCCTCTCCAATCTCTTAGTCCTACAGACTAAACGTCGCGAGCCTTTAGCTGCTCTATTGCTATATCCAAGGCCTGTTTTCTGACACGCTACATTCCTTCATCCCACCGGACTGGATCTTTACAACTAGGACCCGCCATACCACATACCTTGTTGTGTTTACTGTTCACATTTAGTTTCATGAAGAGTTTGTGAAAGTAGATATATTTTTAAAATACATTTATTTGCAGTTACTGAAGTTGCTTTCAACATTTAAAAAAATTGTCTGTTTCAAGTTGAACAATAAGAGTTTGGAATCTCAAAATTCGTAGTGTTGGGATTCTATACAAAAACAAAATATTGTTGCGGGGCTGCATGTAATTCGGCCGTTTAGAATAATCAAACGATTTTCATTGAAAGAATAAAATTCAGTAGAAAAGACAACGTAGTTTCAGCAAATAAACATTAATTTAATATAACGACAAGAATACAGGCAATTGGTCATAGATTGGAAAGTAATGTTTTTTGTTTGCGTTAATAAACTTTTGAAATAAAATATAATTTTTCTTTGGGTATGTATGTGAGAAACAATGTAATGTTATTATATGTGTTTGTGTGAAAAAGTCAACAGGTGAGTGCGTGGTTCATAGTAAAGAAGATACAAGAGATAGAATTTGTTTCTTACTGTGGACGGTGTTGCCGTAGTTTGAAACGCTCTCTTTGAAGTTTGTCAACGCTGTCACTTTTAGCATGAGGTCGTGAAGTTCAAAAGCAAGAGTGGCGTAGACCTTGATGACAGCTATGCATATCCTGTTTGAAGCCGGATTTCGTGTGTTGCATAGACTTTCTCGTAAGAAAATCGGTTCCATCCCCCACTTCCTGCACGATAATAAATTTACAGCTTTCTTTTCTCAACTCTTTCTATATGACTTGTTTATATCTTTCTTTCCCCAACTCTCTATATATGACTTCTGGCAAACACACAAGTTACAAAATTCGCAGACGAATAATAAAAAAAGGTTTCTTGTTCATTTCTTTTTGAATTGATAAATGATAAAAATTGCATTGTATTAAATGGTTCGCATTTTTATGTTTCGCATTTTTAGAAGAATATATATATTCGCTGGTTCCCAGACTTCATGAGTTCAAGCGCCCTACGAGGCTGGCATCTCGCTCTCACCCTTTCACTGTTGAAACTATAAAATGTAGCCGTCTCTTCTAATCCAATAGCTTCCTATCTCGCACCTCTCGGCTGTGGAACTCCCTTCCCTATTCCAGTTTCCCTGAGAGCTATAATCTCCAACTATTCAAATGTAATGTTAATCGACATCTCCAGTTGCCTCAAGAAAGAAAATGTATAAATTAAGTTTTCATGTTTTGGCTTTATTAAAATTCTAATGGCGGAATAGAAAAACATCTACACGATCTTAACAACCAAACCGGCGGAAGAGGGCAGCGCCACTCGGACTGGCGTAACGAAGTCCGACCTTGACAGACCGAGCATCCGACAGCCCGGTGCAACCAGGTTTGTCAGATCTCGCCTGTCTCAATCCCCTTGGAGCCGCGTGGGAGGCGGGTGGTTCTGGGCAAGTGTGTGGGCTTCTCCGTCGCGCATGAGCCGTCCGCTCCCAAATCAAATTCACGCGCAGTCATCTCTGACACGGATACAAGAAGCAGGGGGAGAAAGTGAATAGGGAGAGAAGATAACGATCCCAACATTCGGATGTGAGCGGGTGTCGACAACGACAATTAAAATTCTAATCACTTTTTAAAACAACACAGATTACCGAGGGAGTGAGGGTAGTTAAAAGAATAGCGGTGTCAAGGGAAAAACTGTCCTTTTGACATACCGTTTTATTGAGGACACAAAGCGGAAACTTTGCTGAAAATTGTATTAACGGGGCGCATTGGAAGAACGAAAGCTGCCTCCTAAAAACGAAACAATTTAGAAACAAGGAAAATTAGTTGGAAACAAAATTCCGTTACTCAAGTTTTATGTACGACTAGCAGCATGGCCCAGCGTTGCCCGTGCTTGATTCAAAAATCGTACGACTCATACAGCAATCGCTATCATTTGACTTAAAATATTTTTTCCCTTCCTTGCCTTTAAAGAAGTGCCCTTTGCCGTGCTGATGTTGCTACATGACTTACTTCTTGCCTATCTCACACTGCGAATTATTTCGAAGCTCTATACTAAACATTAAATCTGTTACGAAAAAAGAACTAAAAATGAACACAAAACGATCAGCTTTAAAAAAGGACTCGTAACTGGAAAAAACGAATGAAAAACGAATGTTAACCACAAATACTTTTTCACACCCAACCCAGTTCTGCGGAATAAGAATCAGCGTTGAGTTTAAGCAAGCGAATGAGCCAATTGGAGTAAAGTGCCATTCAGTTTTAAATTTTTCCCACTTGTGACGAATGTAGCTATCGATATTTTTGCATGCTAGCATGCTAGTTAACATTCGTGTCAGTCAGCTGTTGGCTCTCACGCTGGCCAATAGAATCTTCCTACCTATTCGTGGCAGCCAGCTATAGGCTCTCACTCTAGCCAGTAGAAAATGGCCGCAAACTACATGAAAACTGCCGTAGAAGCATGAAAAAATCGATTATTTCCACTAT
>OZ010592.1:56102257-56107257 GCA_963932145.1 Acanthosepion lycidas | reverse complement strand
TTGGATTTTTTGCTATATATATATATATATATATATATGTATGTGTGTGTGTGTGTGTGTGTGTGTGTGTGTGTGTGTGTGTGTGTGTGTGTGTGTAAATAAAAAGATAGAACAGTAAGATATATAATCCGGTGTTCTTATTAGTATTTTTATTTTTACAAAATAGTGCTCAATGTAAATTTACAGAGCATTAATATTATAATTTAACTGGTTTAAAATATTTTTTTTGCTACACAGTAATAACCATATTTCAAAAATGGAAGCTAAAAGCTTCGAATTTAATTTTGTAATTAAATTAAAAAGAATACTTCCCTTTCACCCTCAAGCGAATTTGGGAGTTCGAAGCTTTTAGCCTGTTGGCAGAGGGGCGAAACATATTGAGAGCTACAAGGGATAAGGAGAAATGGAGAGCTATGATCGCCTACATCCTGAAGTGACACGGCACATAAAAAGAAAAGAACACAAACACACACACACACACACACACACACACACACACACACATATATATATATATATATATATATATATATATATTATTGCTATATATAGAGAGATATTAGATTTATTATTACTAACGAGAATTAAATAGGCAGTTCCGCATTAATCGCACGCTCGCCCAATGATTGGTGAAGCCCGTTTTTTTTAGGCAGCGAGTTCAGTACTAAAATTGGTGGCTGGAATGGTCGTCTGACTTTACGGCGTCGATTCTTCTCCAAAGTGGTTGCCTTGAAACGGTTGCGAAGCGAAAAATGACTAAAATCAGCCTCAGTTACCCATTTGCAATGAGTGATACCGCATTAGACGAGAGTCCTCTTTAGAAATCCACCTCGATCTATTTCATGGCACTTCCTCTGTTGCTTTGATTGAAGCCAGTTCACCGTACAATCGTGTCCTTCTGGAGTCGATACTGTCATTTTCGATGTCATTTTCCAAATACTACGGAGGCAGCGCTGATAGAATTGTTCGAGAGCAGGCGCAGTTGGTACTAATATATGATCCGAGATTCAACACAATTGAGGATGGTTCGATGGTACGATTATACGTAAATATATATATATAAATTAATAAACATTATTATTACTGGGGTGTTAGTATAATTCTTACTATGAGTCGAATATTTTCTTACTCGTGCCAATATATTTTAAATTTGCAATACCTTCTTACTTTGATAGTTTTTTCTTTCCTTTATTTCTTTCGTTATTGTATTTTGTTAAAATGAAACCTGTAAAAAAAATACTACAATTGGTAGAAATTAAGGGGAACAAAGGAACCCCACCACCACCCGGCTGCTACGGCCTTGTCAAAGCTTTACTGTTTTTGTATATTATTTTCTTCCTATTTAACAGTTCAGATTGCTATCAAATTCAGAATTGAAACAGTTTTCATATGAAAAATGGCACATTCTAGTCACAATGAAGAAAACTTTTATTCAGTTAATCCTTTCCTGTTCCCTCGTTGTATCTGCCTATTCTGGGGAAAATAGGAAACTGCCATTTACTGGAAGTAAATGATTATAAAGATGCTGCCAGCGATTTCTCATGGGATCATTATTTTGTTTTGAAGTGGATATTCTGCAGTATAGACAAGCTAAACGATACTCCAACATAGAATGGAATAAAATATACCATAAAACATTATACCATACTATTTGCTTACACTAGTTTCGAAATAACACTAAGTGATAATTTATAGCAAAAGCTAAGAACAAACATTGTCCTGAAAATATCACCGCGAGAACCTTTTTCTGTCAGTCATCAACAGGAATAATGGTAAACCCCAGGAACACTCTTTACCATTCTTAGGACTCACATTTTCCACTGACATGAAGACGAGTGACTACAATGAATCAATTGCTTGGTCGACTGCTAGGGTTGCTTCATTTTGTTATGCCAGAAATGTTTTCTCGTCAGAAATTGTTTTGCATATTTATAAATCTACCATTCATCAGTGCATTGAATACTGCTGCCATATCTGGTCTGGTGTTCATGCTGTATATCACGAGATTCTTGACAAAATTCAAAGAAGGGCTTGTAATGGAATCGACCCCGACCAGGTATCTTGATTTCAGTCACGTTCTCAATGATGTGGCTTCTCTCTGCCTTTTCTCCAAATATTTTCTTGGCAACTGTTCTAATGAGCTTTTCTACTCTAGTGTCTCGACTAAATGAATTTAAGCAGTTAGATTGGCAAATAGGTCCCGCCATTTTACTGCTGAACTTACTTGATGCATAAACCACTTCTATTCTGATAGTTTCTTTTCTCGCACTTCTCACTCCAGGAGAGCAACACTATACCATTCTTAGGACTAACATTTTCTACTGACATGAAGGCGAGCGTCTATAACGAATCAGTTGCAAAGTCTCCTCTAGGAAAGTTCACTGGGTTGTGCCAGAGAATTTTTCTCGTCAGAATCTATCTTCCACATTTATAAATCTATCATTCGTCCGTACATTGAATATTGCTGCCATATCTAGTCTGGTGCTCCTGTCAACTCGAGATTCTTCCATTTAAGTTAGATTCAGACATCCTGTATATTTTATCAGAGAATAATTTCCGTTGAGTTTATTTCCTGTTAACTTGGAAAAGTTATTTAGAACATTCATTTGGTTGGATTAATTAATTGAATATAACTTTTTCATTAAACAGAATCCACCGTTAGCACGTACATTGAATCCTGCTGCCATATCTGCTCTTGTGCTCCTTCTATATAGCTTGAGATTCTTGACAAAATCCGAAGAAGGGTCTCTAATGGAATCGATCCTGACCTGACATCTTGAGTTCAGTCACTTTCTCACCTATGTAAGGTAGCTTCCCTCTCCCTTTTCTCCAAATATTTTCATGGCAACTGTTCTAATGAGCTTTTTACGCACTAGTGTCTCGACTACATGAATTTAAGCAACTACATTGGCAACTGTGTGTCGCCATTTTACTGTTGAACTAGCTAGATGCAACTGCCACATATTCTAACAGTTTCTTTTCTCTCACTTTTCACCTGTGGGTCTCACTTCCGATTTATTGCTTCCCTGACAGCAACAATATTCAACAATTTAAATGCAGCCTCAATCGCCATCTTCTGTCTCCCTTAACACTGTTCCTTTCTTCTTCTTTTCTTCACTTCTCCACTTCTTCACATTCTCTTTCACTTCCTGTAACCAGCCTCCATCTTAGTGGCATTATCGCCTTCCTTAGGGTAAAATGATTAAAAAATATATATATAAAATAAATTTTTATTCATAAATATGACCAAACGATATAAGCCATAGGAGTTGATAGGATCGCCTATCGCCCGGTTCACACCCTCCCTGGTATTTCGAACAGGGGTAGAGGTTTATCCCTTGTTAGGTTTGGGTTTCTGGTTCTTTTGAACGACTTTTCATATTTTTTTCACTCCCAGTATCACCTTGTGTGTTTAATAGCATTATTGCCGTGCATGCGGTGAATTGATTAAAAATATATATGCAAAATAAATGTTTATTTATAAATAAGCACAAAAAGATATGTCATAGGAGGAGATAGGTTCGCCTATCGCCCGGTTCACACTCCTCTAAGGTCTTTTGAACAGGTGTAGAGGTTTATCCCTTGTCCCCTGTCTAGGATTGAGTTTCTGGTTCTTTCTACCGTCTTTTCATTGTTTTTCACACCTAGTATCATCCTCCATCTAAATGAGTAAATCAATTAAAAGACAACGAAAACATATATTTTATTAACCCTATATCCTATATGCCGAAATAAATAATTTTATT
This sequence comes from Acanthosepion lycidas, assembly GCA_963932145.1. NCBI lineage: Eukaryota > Metazoa > Mollusca > Cephalopoda > Sepiida > Sepiidae > Acanthosepion > Acanthosepion lycidas. The sequence continues at coordinate 56,103,511 of OZ010592.1, read as the reverse complement.
ACTGTTATGGGACCTTACCCATAATAACATAATGGACTATTCCATACGTAATAAATACTGCGCCTCAAGAGGAAGTCCGAAGTCAGGCTGACCGGCTGATCGGGCGGGGAGGAACCCGAACGAGGCTACGCCGAAGGGCGGAGTCTCTTTCGGGGAGGTAAACCGACCCTGAACCCGTTTATACGGGTTCAAAGGGCATATTTTTGCCCGAGCCCACGGGCTCGTAGATCCCACGTTAAACCGGCCTTGTGCCACATGATGCCCTCGAAGTCTGGAGTGACATCCAGTCAGTCAGTCGAGTCAGAGGCAGTCCGAAACAGAGTCGTGTTCAGACAATTACTACTAAACCTGATTGTTTGTACTAACACTTTCTACTTCTCTGTATATATTCCTGTTTGTAATATATCTGTGTTATTCCATATCCGTGTTCGAGTTCTTCTTTATTGGTTCTACCTTGGACTATCACCGTGGTACATGGAACCGGACCATAACAATTACTTTAGATGATGACATGGATCTTTGATAATCTATAACCTTCATCAATCTTTCAACTTTTCATCTGTTTCAAATTTAACATTGCTTGCAGCATTTTTTATTGCACCCCCCAAAGAACTTCTCTGCTGAAATATTGTTTTTCATTCTCTTTTTTCATAACTTTTCTATTGGATTAATATTTAGGAAAACAGAAGGCATCGTAAAATCTTGGTGTCTTTGAAAACTTTTTGGTGAAATTGACAAAATGAGAAGACATTGTTTTGCATGAATATACTCTCTAACTTACTGCTTCATGGTTTTAATTAATAAAATGTCACGGTGAGAAAATTAAAATAATTCTTTGCATTTGTGTTGGTCCCATTGTAAATTTATAATTTAAACTTTATCTTCAAATGGGATGATTGTCCTGGGTATAACAATAAACTACATCCGGCAGCAAGGCCTCTGATTAGGAGGTTCTCAAGAGCATGGAACAACCTCTTAATTGCTGTTGTTCCTAGGTTCACCCTTACTCAGGGTGGTATCACCTGTTAGTGTCCCAGCGATGGGCAAAGAGTTAACCCCAAAACTGGGGTCAGAACACTATGAATGTATAATTGATTTTTAAAGTAAAAACGGCATTTTTGAAAAAAAAAAAAGAAAGAAAAAACTAGCAATACATTTGACTCTTGACAAAAACCTCTTTACAAAAATATATCAATGAAACTGATTTCTTACAAAGAATATTTATATGAACCTATCCTAAAAATCTATTGAGGT
>OZ010592.1:56059757-56097257 GCA_963932145.1 Acanthosepion lycidas | reverse complement strand
CTCCACTGGGCCATATATATATATATATATATATATATATATATATATATATATATATATATATATATATATATATATATATATATATATATTGTGTGTGTGTGCATGGGCGAATGCAGTACTAAACAAATATTTAAATGTGGATAATACTAATGTCATTATTATTTTATTATTGTGGGTGCAAACCGTACATAATTATTATTATTATTATTATTATTATTATTATTATTATTATTATTATTAATTGTATCTGTTTTTGCAATTTTATGTCGAATGGTTTTTCAATTTTGAACTATTACATTTGATAAACTGAAAAGATTCCTTGTTGGAATTCCATATGATTCCATTATGTGTTTGGATGCCATCAAATCTCACTTCTTCATGACCAAGACTGAAAAATATGGCACCAAAGGGGCTTTTAGACATTTACCTTCTGATATGACACCCTTTCAAACCGAAATCAAGAATCCCTAGAACACAGAATCCATTCTTTGAGATCCATAATCTAAGAAGATGCTAAAAGGGACTGGACAAGATAAAAGGGGGAAATCAAAAATAGATAAAAATCATAAATAAGCGTGGAAAGAAAATGGCATATATCTTCTCAAGACGCCCAAATATGAGATGATTACTGCAATTCCCCATTTTTGGAGCTCTCTAATACAAGAAGACCTAAAAGTAAAAGGCTTGTTTGATCATCTACTTTCTTTGTTTTCTGTGAGTTTTATTTTTGTTTAAAGGTATACTAACTTGTCCATTAAGCTTATGCCACAATATATACCTTCCTTTTGTGACTTTTAATGTAAAACAGAAACAAACTCTGTTTAAAATGACAAATGCCTTGATAAAAGAAAAAGAAGAACAGTTATTAAGAGTTGCCTACACGATTTTCTTCTTCCACATCTTTCAGCTCAAATCAGCCGAGATCTAAATTATTCCCATGATAGTTTTATCACAAACAAGTTCCATTTGGAAAAAGCAAAAACTAAAGTTCAAATTTAATTAAAGTTGTATAATTGAGATTTTATTTTGATTGAGATCTTTCTAAAACTCTACTGACAGAAATCATGTAACTTCTCTAATATATTTTGAATTATACTTTTATAAATTAGGAATATTAATCAATTCTTTTCTTAAATATTTCACATTGCCTTAAAAATATTAAAACTTTCTCTTATATGCCTTACTATTCAAACTAGCATGAATATCTTGGTAATTATGCTCACGGCATTTCGTCCAGCATACTCTACATCCTTCTTAAATTTTTCAGAATTTTGAACTGAGCTCTTTATTTAATGCATGACTTCCATGTCTAGGGGATATTTCATTTCTGTCTGAATTTCTGTCCCACAGGGCAGTAGCCTGTAAAAACTGATTGCATGAACTCACAAATATTAGGTTGATGCAAAAATAATGACGTAATAATGTCGTTTTTTGACGTTAAAAAATACGCCAAAAAACGACATTATTACGTCATTATTTTTTGCACCAACCTAATACCAGTGAATCAGATACGTTTTAATATACACTATTTACATTAATCGGACTATTGTCCTCATCTTTGTTGTCATATTTATCACAATGTTTCGGTCATTGTATGCTCCAGCCTTCTTCAGGTGGCTGGAATGTAGAACTGAACCCTTTATTTCGAAACGTTGTGATAAATATGGCACCAAAGATGAGGACAATAGTGTACATATTAGGTTGGTGCAAAAATAATGACGTAATAATGTCGTTTTTTGACGTTAAAAAATACGTCAAAAAACGACATTATTACATCATTATTTTTGCACCAACATAATAATACCTCATCTCAGAAATACAGACAGATACTGTTTTAATATGTTTTTATATTTTCATTACTTCAAACATTATTTTTATTGAATACACATACTTGAGTAGAATCTCTGTTTATTTTAAATGGTATTTATTCCTTCTACCTGTCTGCGTACACCAGAAAACTTAATGAAGATAATGTGTGCTCTGGCAGGATTCGAACTTGCATCGTTTTTTCAGGAGGATAAACAACAAAGTTTGTTAGACTTGTTTTATGCACAAATCTCTAAAAACATCACAAACTTGATTGGTCCTTGTACACTGAATAAAGGGTTCAGTTTGATACTCACTAGTCTTCTTGACCATCATGTAACTTACCTGTTTCTTCCACTGAACCAGTGAATATGACCTTTCAGCACTACCGGAACCAGGTCCTGATCTCACAATTGTTAGGAAACCATGCTTAGGGTAGATTTAATATCAGTCAATACTCACCCGTCTTATTCTCTTTTGTGTTACTTGTTCATTTCTTACACTAAAGCATTCAGTCAGTTATGTACCATGCGTGATACACGCTTAGGCGATCATGTATCTTTTGATACATGACTGACGAGGCAGATTTTTTTCCTGTAGTAGGTTGCCATTTCTTTCTGCAGTAGACCAGTTGTCATCCAAGATTATAGAACTCGGTATGTTCTGCTATTTACCCATAGCTGGGGGGGGGAGATGAAGAGGATTCATACCTTTCCCAAGGTTATTAGCACGTAAGTGAATGTAATGGATATGACTGGAATTCGAACTCGGCTCTCAGATTCCTCAATCCGAGCCGCTATCCATTACTCCACCATATTACTAATCGATAATATTTGATATTATGTGAATCATAGAAGTTGTTGATATAAAAAGAAATGGTAGCTTTACTACCTTTCTGTTGTGCAGAAATAACCTATCAAAAGGAATTGATTTCTGTCAAAGCCCTTGGATTAAACATACAAAACTACCCCTATTACTATATATATATATTCCAAGATCGGACGAAAAGGTTATTGGTGAGAGGAAATTCCAAAAAAAATTTGATTGTTCATTTGGTTAGATTTTGGGAAATGAGTTGAACTTTTTTTTTATTCATTTCACCTCAAGCTATGCAATAAAGTCACTAAGACACAAGAAGTTACTGAATGTGAAAGAATATGTGAAAAAGAAAAAAAACATTATAGGCAGAGAATAATAAATAAACAAGAATTAGGAAGACAGACGTAAATGATTGTTACTGCATTTAAATTTTTGATTATCAAAGAAGAAAACAAGAAGCCGAAAGAGACTTCCACAAGTAAGAATTCCGAAAGAAGAAACTGTTAGCATAGAACTTACGGTTACATCTAGCCATTTCAACTGGAAAATGATGAATCTAGTACTGCACAAATTGGTTATGTCAAGTTACCAGAGAGAAGCTCATCAGAACAATTACAATGAAAATATTTGTACAAAAGACACAGGAGAGCCAGGTTACGATGGTAGAAAAGTGACTGAATTCGAAATGCCAGGTGAGGACTGATAACATTGCCGATTCTATGGATTTTATTAAGAATATGTGACAGTAATATTCAATGATTGCTAGAGTTACAAATTTTTAAGATTCTGGTTAGAAAAATTGTCTAGAAGAAAAGAGTGTATCAACTTTCTTAGCAGCAAACCGAGCAATCAATTCAATATAATTTTTCCGCTTCATGTCAGTGGAAAACGCTAGCCTGATAAGATAAGATTATAATGAATTCCTTTCAAAACATACTAGTCAGTTAAAGGAAAACTTTCTTTCATCGTCTTTGTTATCGTCTAATGTAGATTTTGGACTTCGTTTTTGAAAGGTCGATTGTCAACATGGCCGATGCTAATCTCCAGAAGACTGAATCGGCCTTTCAGAAACGAAGTTCAAAAACGACATTGGGCGATAGCAAAGTCGATGATAAAAACCTGAAAAAATGTTTTCCTTTAACTGACCAGTATGTTTTGAAAGGAAATCATTATAATCATAAACTATCTCAGAAATAATGTTATATATATATATATATATGTGTGTGTGTGTGTGTGTGTGTGTCTGTGTGTGCGCAATTTGTTTGACGTGATAGTAAGGAAACAGATTAGCTATTCTGTATCAGGACAATGTTAGAAATTTACTGAAATTTTTATAAGGTTTGGAAATTTATTTAAAAATCAATTCACCCCAAGCAAGACGAGAATGCCACTAAGATGCAAGGGGCTGCTGTCGTTGAAAAAGAATTCAAATATTTTAGAAGGAGCTGGAAACCCAATACTAAACATGAAAGAAAGGATAAACCTCTACTCCTGTTCAAATACCAGGAAGGCGTGTGAACCGGACGTTAGGCAAACCTATGTACTACTAACGAGGAAAAATAAATAAATACTAAATACGATTTCGGAGTTTAGGCTGAAACGTTAGAAGTAGAGAGTTGAAGTAGTATTTAGAAGGAACCGGAAACCCAGTTCCGGAGCAATATATATATATATATATATATATATATATATATATATATATATATATATATATATATATATATAAAGGCTTAAACACTAATATTCCATGGTCATAATTTATTCCATTGGAATCGTAAATACGATCCAATTCATCAGACCTACAAATTACAAATTTTTATTAAATATAAATAAATAAATATATATATATATATATGGAGAAAAATATTTGGAAAAAACAAACAAAAATCCTTAAATGCAATTATGTTGTTTTAATAATTGCATTTAAGGATTTTTGTTTGTTTTTTCCAAATATTTTTCTCCATTCTGTCGGATTTATATCCATTTATATTTGCTTACATATATATATATATATATATATATATATATATATATATATATATATATATATATATATATATACGGGTGTGTGTGCATTTGGTATACACACACACATCCACGCATATATATATATATATATATATATATATATATATATATATAGATATATATATAGATATAGATAGATAGATAGATAATATTAGTGGTAAATATACACATACATATGCAAAATATATAAATATATATACATAGATGCATACGCATACATATATAATTTGAATAAAAATTTCCAAGAGGATAGAATCCAGGTAGAACTCAATGTCGAGGACAGAGTAAGGATATAATAAAAAGGCTTAAACACTAATATTCCATGGTCATAATTTATTCCATTGGAATCGTAAATACGATCCAATTCATCAGACCTACAGATTCAAAAAGAAAACAGAAATACAACACTTTTGTGTTACTTGTCCAGTTGTTTTTTTCTGTTTTCTTTTTGAATTTGTAGGTCTGATGAATTGGATCGTATTTACGATTCCAATGGAATAAATTATGACCATGGAATATGTTATGGTCCGGTTCCTTGTACCACGGTGATAGTCCAAGGTAGAACCAATAAAGAAGAACTCGAACACAGGTATGGAATAACACAGATATATTACAAACAGGAATATATACAGAGAAGTAGAGGTGATAGTATGAACAATCAGGTTTAGTAGGGACAACTATGTAGTCTCGACCAGTATCACTATTCCAATGTCTTGCAGTAATTGTCTGAAAGCGACTCTGTTTCGGACTGCCTCTGACTCGACTCTTGACTCGACTTGAACTAATGACTCGACTTGAACTACTGCTAAAGTATGAAATAGTCCATTATTATTATTATTATTATGGGTAATATCCCATGACAGGATATTAGTGTTTAAGCCTTTTTATTATATGCTTATTCTGTCCTGGAGATTGAGTTCTACCTGGATTCTATCCTCTTGGATTTTTTTTTATACAAATATATATGTATGTGTATGTATGTATGTATATATATTTATATATTTTGCATATGTATATGTATATTTACCACTAATATTATCTCTTTCTCTCTCTCTCTCTCTCTGTATATATATATATATATATATATATATAGAGAGAGAGAGAGAGATAATATTAGTGGTAAATATACATATACATATGCTAAATATATATACATACATACATATATATATATATATATATATATATAGAGAGAGAGAGAGAGAGAGAGAGAGAAAGAGAGAAAGAGAGAGAGAGAGAAATATAATAGGAAGGCTGAAAACAGTCGCGCCTAAAAGTTATAGTCAACAAAAAAGTGCTCAATGCAAAATTCAAAGTCGAATATGTAGAGCTAAGATATTTAAGAAAAAGCAAAATGACAACCAACCTCACAACCCAGGTTTCGACCGCAAGGTATACTCAGCCAAGTGGAAGGATGCACAAGCCAGAAATCTACTCCAATATACCAGAACACCGGAAATGGGGGGGGCGGGGTAAAAGTATGAGGATGAGAGGAGGAGAGAGAAAAAATTTAAACATAAATAAAAGAAGAAAAAAAATATGAGGATAAAAGGAGGCGAGAAAAAGAAAGAAAAAATTATTTTTATTTTTTAGTTCATAGAAAATATTTAAATGCTTGCACCCTAGCATAATCTCGGTTCTCTCATTTAATAAAATACCTTTATCAGGATATGTAGCAATGGTCAATTTCTTTTCCTGGCTCAGCCGGCAAGAGTTACCACGAATTCTGTCAGGTTTTACCTTCATTACCATGTTCCACTTCATACAAGGTCTCCTGCCATACCTCACTCTGTATTCCCAGACACAATCGGCCAGCTTGGTGTCATTTCTATGGTTTTTCAACCTAAAAGACAAAACATGATTATATAATCACTTTTTGAAAAGACCCTCTGTACATCCAATGTATAATTTCTTGAAACCATTATTATCACTGACCTCAGCAATATAAACGATGCCTTCAGTGCAGCATTCCCCATCCATGGACAATTGATTTTGTTTCTGCAGTTACATTTCTTCTTTTCTTCCCTTCCACATCTTCCTGTCTCTAAAATTTTAACATTATTGTTCTTAATTACATTCTCCAAGATATAATGTAACTCAGTTTCACCGTATTTTTATTAAACACCTTAGCTAATAAAGAATTTTTAGAAAAATGTTTATCCAATAACTTAAAAAAAATATCTTTCTAATTTTGGTTCTTAACTGCAAATTAAAAAGTGGCGTTAAACCAGATCAAATCCCTGCTTCTGAATTTACATTTAGGCTGGGCACGAGGTGTGAAAACCAAGTTGGTAATATGCCCTTCCGCTCTCAAATCATTTTCATATTCTATTTTTCTCATAATTAAAAATCTCACCTGTGGACAAATTTCTTGAGGGCCTACATTCAACCCCTCTGGGGATATGAGTAATTACACGCACGGGATGGTTGAACCTGGTGTTCACATATTTGAAGACAGCATTTGGTTTCATGTAAGGCGAAACAGTACCAGCAGTGAGGTCAAATTCAACATCCAAATACTGGACAATTTGCTTGTCTACCTCAGCCGTAGTTTTGAAACCTAATTCCTTAAAGCTCTTGAAAAGTTTCTTTCGAATGGTATCGTTGGCCCTTCTATTATCGGTAACAGTCATCATGCCGTCATCCCTGTATAATTCGTAGCTGTCTATATGCACAATTTTATTAACTTTATTCAATATATAAATGCCCATATGCTCAGAGATTTCTGCCCCGTTAAGAGATCCTTGGGAGACATCAATGCCGACATTATGGGATTTTTTTTTTAAACTATGCCTCTCCACCATGAAATAACAGACTTTCTACAGTAGAAAATAACTTCCAAATATAAAAAGAAAATGATTTATGTATTAAATACAATGATCAATGCTACTTGTGACAAATGTCTTTAACTTTCTCTCAGAGTAAATTGGAATGGCATAAAATCAAGTAAAAATATATATATCCGGTATTATGGGTAACTTACACTCTTGTGCAAATCAATTGAAACAAAACGAATAATTCCGTTAATATCTACTTTTTTTCGTATTTTTCCAATAAAACATAATCCAATGTACATGTTAGTACTTCGTATGCCCCTTGCACGAATCGTTCCTTGCAGATTGACCACAGATTGCCGATTGGATTTAAATTAGAAGAGTTTCCGGGCCAATCTATAGTACTTGGATTTGCTCACTGATAAGGCTTGCCATTGTGTTCATGTAGCGTTACAATTTTCGAACACTTCCTTGGTGTAACGTCCATTGAAGACAATGTTTTTAGGACAACTAATCGACAGCCGAGACAATAGTGTCTGGGCGTGTCTGGAAATTTTGATACAATCAAGGATGACGTAATATTTTTCAAGGCCAAACAAATTTCATCATACACACCAAAAATAGATTCATATTACTGCACACCACTGAAAATGACCTAACCTGAGAAAAAAATAGAAATCGATTACACCATGTCACTCCAGTGGGTCATAGCGAAAGAACGGAAATTAAAGCAGTTGTCCCAATTAATTTGCACAAGGGTATGTTTTTATCTTATTTTTACGATTTATCGCCCAATACAAAGCCCAAGGTAAAGAGTTGTTGAAAGAGACTGTTTTTTTTGCTCGTAAGAGTAAGAAGTACTAATTACATATTATGAGTCTATCTAGAATAGATAGCGGTTAACATTAGACTTCTTCGTCAGGATGTAGGTGATCATGGCTCTCCACAACTTCCTGTCCTTTGTAGACTTTAGTAAAGTTTATCTTTTTGCTATCTCTCCTAATCTCTGATGTGTCAACTAACTTGTTAGGTAGGTTATGCGTTGTTTTTCTCTGTCCCTCTTACCTTCCATGTGTCTTGTGAGTTTCAAATTTTCAAAGTCCTCTTTCCTCCTTATATACCTTAGAAATTTCAATTGTCTGAGATTGAGTGAGTGTATTGAAATAAGGACAAACACATACGTAGGGAAAAATACTGGTATATTCGAAGAGGTATTTACAACAGAGAGATTAGTAGTCAAACGAACGCAGGTTAGTCAGTAACAATCAGAAAGAGTATAAAGTCCAACTGTATCTTCCGGTAGAGAGACGGATGTGTGATGGTCACCTGATCTCCCCAGAACTCTATAGAACTGTCCTATTAGTAGTAGAGAGATCAGTCCATTCTGATGAGAAGGTGGGTGCGCCCCAACATTGTATTTTTCTGATGCTACGCATAAGTGATAGAAAAGTTAGGCATAACAGAAAAATAAATGCGTTTTTGGAGGATGGGATGTATTTTATATAGAGAGTGAATCCCAGCCAGTCCAACATTTATTTGCGACGCCTTCATTTAATTTGTGACGACGAAGACATGTGAAAATGCCGAAGAATTTTAACGATGTACGTGTCAGTTGTGCGTAGAGAGTCCTGTAATTTTTCCTTTTCCATGATTGATCTAGTGCGTTCTATTTCCTGTAACTGGGGTTTTGCTGTCTATATAATGCGCGCGGATCGTGGTGTCAGCAAATTGGCTCGTGACGAAATCTGACTGAGTGACTGGAGAATTTGTGCTTCTTAAAAATTTTGTTTGCATTTCTACAGACATAGAAAAATTCTTAGCTTATTGTAATTTTACATCGAGTTAGCCTTGTATAGATTCTATAACATTGGTTCGCAATTTTTTTTTTATCCAATACCCTCTTTTCATCATAAGTCTGGATGTCATTCCTCCGATTTCTAAGATTGTCCGATTCAAAAAATGCATTCCAAATAATATGCAGATATTATTGAAAAACTTCATTCTTTTCCATGTTAATACATATATATTTACATCGATTATTTTTTCATTTTTTTTTTTACACTTATGGGCTCCAAATTCTGCGAAAAAAAAAAAGAACACTTAACCCCGCTCCCGAAACCCTCACATCAGTTCTAGAAGGTGTGCAAATTTGCTTTGAGTTTTTTGTAAATATCAGGTCATCCCATAAGTTCTGTCCGAATTTTAACTTTTTGTTAAAATGAACAAAATTTAAAGAGTATTTTATAATGTCTAATGGAGCTGAACATTATTTTTATGTTTAGATGCATTTAAACTGATCAAATTTTATTTCAGAGAAGAATAAAATTAAATTTTGTTTGATTAAAACCCTGCTAACATGGAAGTACCCAAAAATCATTTGGGGCACATAATGCTTTATGAGTTCAAGAAAGGAAACTCAGCAGCCGAAGCGGCTAGAAACATTCACTCAGTTTATGGAGAGAAATGTGTGAATGAAAGAACTTGCAGAAGATGGTTTGCAAAATTCAGAGGTGGAGATTTCACCCTTGAAGATGAAGATCGAACCGGACGTCCAGTTGAGTTTGATGAAAAGCTTCTTGAAGCAGCCCTTGAAGAAAATACTGCTTTATCAGTTGAGGAATTGGCAGTGGTTCTCAGTTTAAACCATACAACTGTTCATCGTCATCTTCAACAACTTAGAAAAGTTCCTAAACTTGGAAAATGGGTGCCTCATGAATTGTCTGAAAACAACCTCAAATCCCGAGTTGACATCTGGTCTTCTCTCCATTCTCGCCAACTTGTTTCATCTTTTTTGGATAGACTTGTGACTGGCGACGAAAAACGGATCTTTTATCGAAATGTTAAGCGTCGTAGACAGTGGCTTGGTAAAGGGGAAGGACCCCAGCCACAGCCAAGAAGGGAACTTCATGGGCAAAAAGTTCTTCTTTCAATCTGGTGTGATCACCAAGGAATAATCCACTTTGAATTTTTACCAACTAATGCAACAATTAATGCTCAAATATACTGTCAGCAATTAGAGCGTTTGAACCAAGATTTGAGGAAAAAAAGACCTGTTCTAGTGAATCGAAAAGAGGTGATGTTTCATCAGGACAATGCGCGACCCCACACAGCACGAATCACGTCACAAAAGATCGTAGAACTTGGTTGGGAGAAAATTCCTCATCCACCTTATTCTCCCGATCTTGCTCCTTCAGAGTACCATTTGTTTCGTAGCTTACAGAATCATTAGGAAGAAACAGCTTTTGTAACACAGGAAGAGGTTAAAACTGACATTTGTGAGTTCTTCGAATGAAAGCAAAAAGAATTTTACAGTAATGGAATTAGTAAGCTTGTAAATAGATGGAAGGAAGTCATAGATAATCAGGGAAAATACACTGTTGATTGAATCTGTAATTAAATGTAACATTTGGTCACTTGTTTTCTTTATTCAAAATTCGGACAGAACTTATGGGATGACCTGATAGTTATTTTTAAGTATGTGAGTCACATACGTTTGTACTTATTTTCTGTAAGACTATCACATCTCTTTTTCTTATTAAAGTTCGATCGTCACTGGACGATACATACTTGTGTCCTTGGGGTACATCTAAGGTATACTGAGATGTTGTGGTTGGAGACGCAGTCGTAGCATATTGGCAAGAATCTTAAAAATGACTCTTACAAAATATAATTTTTAGTGTACAAGCTGTAATGGCTTCACATAGAAAAGGAATGGTATCTGACTGGATGGTATCTGATATTTCTTTGCAGAAAATAGTACAACGGCTGCAAAAATCTGCTATATGTCCCAGGCTGAACAAAACACGTCAAAATTGTGCTTCTTCATAACAAACGTGACAATTTCGGAGATACAAAGAAGCAATATTAACTTTGAGGATGAAATGGAATTAATGTCTTTAATTTAATTACAAAATTATATTCGAAGCTTTTAGCTTCCAATTTTTGAAACATGGTTTAGCGAAAAAAACATTTTAAATCAGTTAATTTATAGTGTATATATATATATATATATATATATATATATATATATATATATATATATATATATATAATTCTCAAAACGTGTGTGTGTATGTATGATCGGATGCTGTTTATGCATTTCCACAGTTTTCATCCGATTTTGATGACATTTTTTTGTTTCATAGATAATTCTTTAGTGCCGGTTTTGAGTCCATATTGTTGGCGACAATGGCTCTCCACCACTTCCTGTCCATTATAGCCCTCAGCAACGTTTTACTCTTTACTATCTATTCTTGGATACATATCCTTCATAAAAACTTTAATAAAAATAGTTTAAATTGTTACAATAATATTTATTATTATACAGTTCCCTTTTCAGAGCCGCCCCCCTTCAAAGTGTTAACCCCTCATTTGGGGATATGCCTCAGTTGCACCCAATTGTTGTTTCTAATATTAAATTCAGGTAGGCTGACTTTAAGCTTAAACTGCTCCAAATGAGCGGCAAAAATTCCCAGTTATGAAAGACCCGGTCAAAGACGGGTTATACCACTAGTGTATATATATATATATATATATATATATATATATATATATATATATATATATATATATATGTATATTAGGTTGGTGCAAAAATAATGACGTAATAATGTCGTTTTTTGACGTATTTTTAACGCCAAGAAACGACATTATTACGTCATTATTTTTGCACCAACCTAATATATATATATATATATATATATATATATATATATATATATATGGAAGTCTCTCGATGTATGAGGGTCCAGCAGCTTGGTCAGCCAGACAAACCGTCCGTATAATTTGATTATACTGGAAGAGACCAATACAGAGAACTGGTGCACATGGTGTACCACAAAGTCTCCACACACACACACACACACACACACACACACACACACACACACACACACATACATATATATATATGTGACAGGAAGGTCAATCCTTTATATTAAATGATTGACTCATGAAAATCCGATTAAATCAGCTGAAGATGTTTCTCATGTCGTGGAATATATGTAACGTAAAATATGCCTGCTAAACACAGTATCTGGAATACTTATATATCGAAAGTTGCGTAGCCAATCAAGATGGAGATTGGGTCATATAGGTTCGTTTAAAGAGAATGACGATAATATTCAAGGTTTTCGTATAAAAGATATTGGAGATATCAGACAAAAGCAAATACAGAAAATTAACTCTCAGCGAAATGTTATGAGAAACGATAGAAAATGCTTTTTTTTTTAAATCAATTCATCCCCAAGCAAGGCAATAAAGCCACTAAGATGCAGGGGTTACTGTGTGTGAAGAAATATGAGAAAAAGAAAACATAATTAAGAAGCGATAACAAAAAAAGAAGAATCAATAAAACCGCAGATAACGATTGACATTGTATCTAAAATTTTGAACATCAAAGTTAGCTGAAAAGCAAAAGTCGGGAAAAAAGTTCCATAGGCAAGAACGCGAGAGAACAAACTGTTAGCGTAGAACTTACGCCTACATCTAACTATTTCAGCTGTAAAATGATGAGATCTTGTTGAAATCTATTACTGAGCTTAGATTCATAAAGTCTAGGTGCCATAGCGGAATGTAATATTTATTTTGTAAATACAAAAATGTGGCACAAGGCCAAAAGGTGGGTGGGAGGAAGGCTGGCTTTCAATTTGTCTTATCGTAAACTTAGCTTGCCACGATTACTGACCCAAACATAGGACAGTAACCCTTATACCAAAACAACACATTCTTACTTAAAATTCTTACTACATTCACTATAATACCTCAAAGTCTCTCTGGAGTCCTAAATAGTTCCCAATTTGTCTCTAAAAATAACAACCGTAGAGGAATATTCATTAGAACGCTTACCATGAAAGTCTATAAAAAATACACAGAAATAAAAATTACGACGGTGGGAAAGTGACTGAAGCCCAGATGCCAGGTCAGGACAAATACTATTGCAGACTCTTCTTTGGATATCTGTCCATATTTACATTATTCGGACTATTGTCCTCACATTTATTACAACGCTTCGGCCGTTGTACGAACCGGCCTTCTTCAGGTGGTTGGAATGTCGAACTGAACCCTTTATTTCGTTCACTGGGTAGACTGTTCTAGTTCCACGTGCCATGTCTAATGGATGTCAATTGTCAGTTATCTCCTGTTAATTCCGTTCTCCAAGTTCTCCACTGCCTTAACCGGGTATTGAACTCAAACTCTTTGGGTCCTGTCACTGGATCTAACCAACGCCTTTATCCACTGTGCGATGTGTCCTGGATAAAGGCGTTGGTTAGATCCCGTGATAGGACCCAAAGAATATAAGTTCAATACCCGGTTAAGGCAGTGGAGAACTTGGAGAGGGGAATTAACAGGAGATAACTGATAACTGACATCCATCAAACAAGGCAAGTCGAACTAGAACAGTCTACCCCAGTGAGCGAAATAAAGGGTTCAGTTCGATTCTTTGAATTTTATCAAGAATTTCTAAGTATATAGCAGGAGGACTAGGCCATATGTGGCAGCAATATTCAAAGCATGGACGAATGGTAGACTTTGGTCTCAATAGTTAAGTATGATAGTCGAAACGTCATGGTCTGGGTTGTTTGAACTTCAGTGATACTAGTGACCTGTAAAAAGACACTTAGGAAGAAGAGTATAACAAAGATCAGTCAAACACCGCATGTAATAAACGCTTGAGCAAACCATGCCACTTTCGATTCACGACTGACTAAGTAGAAGATATTCCCGCAGTAAGCTGCCGTTTCGTTCTGCGGTAGACTGGTGGCCAACCAAGGCTGTAAGATCCAGTCGATCCTGCTCTTTACCCATAGTTTTAAGAGATGGATCTTTGCCAAGGTTATTTACGCGTAAGTGAACATAATGGAACCGAGTGGAATTCGAACTCTGATTCTAATTCTGGGCCATTATCCATTGCATCACACCACATATTCTCGACAACAAGCATGCTCCTAAAAAATCAAAAGAATACAGTAGTTTCTAAAGAAGCAAAATATTACAAGTGTTCGATTGGTCTAGCATTTTGTCGGATTTGAATCCAATTGAACATTATGAGAATACGTTGAAACGAAAAGTGGATGATTAGACAAAGAGAATTTGCATGAATACATACTGTCGCAATGGAAAACACCGTGAAAAATATATTGAAGTCAGTATTATTAAGTTGTAGTCTATTCTCTAATAAAAGTGTTCATCTGTACGTATGTGTATTTGGTTTAAACTCCTAAACTACAATATTTAGCATCAGGATAGCCGATGCTAAACTCCAGGAGAGTGACACGCTATGCCTCACATTTTCCACTGAAATGAAATGGAAAAACTATATTGAGTCATTTGCTACGTCTGCTGCAAAGAGGGTTAGTTGACTGTGTCGTAACAAAAGTTTTTTCCCGTCAGAATCCATGTGACACATTTACAAATCTACTATTCGCCCGTGTATTGAATACTGTTGCTATATCTGGCCTGATGCTCAGTAGGAGCATCACAAGATTGTTAACAAAACACAGAGAAGGGTTTGCAGTACAATCGATCCTGAACAGATACCTCGTCTCGAGTCCCTTTCTCATAGAAGTGGCGTAACTTCCCTTTGTCTGTTCTACAAATATTTTTTTTGGTGTCCCATGAATTTAAGCGTGGCAACTAGGTCTCACCGTTTTATTGTTGAACTAGCTAGATGAAACTGCCATTTCTACTCTGTATTGTTTTGCACTTCCCAACAGTAGGACTCCTTTCCGATTACTTGATTCTCTGATAACTGCAATCTTCAAAAATGTCAATCGCCATCTTCTGTCTTCATGAAGCCTGTTCCTTTTTGGCCCTTTCCTCAATCCTCCCCATTTTCAATCTTCTCATTACTTTTCACCCCTCGTAAACCCCTGCATTTTAGTGGCATTGCCACCACTAGATTACGAAGAATAGATTCTGATTCAGTGTGTTCTAAAGAAGGTTTTGATAATTTTTTAAATTTTTGTATCAGCGAAGATCTTTGTAAATTAAATGATATGTAATATTTAGCTTTAGAAAACGTAGCAAAAAATATGCCGATATTTTATGTTAGCATTTTTGATTTAAACATTACCTCATTCAATTATTTTATGAATAAACAGTGACAAATTAATAAATAAATAAATTCAATGACAATCAGAACGTCTTATTTGTTTTAAAATTACAAATATTATTCCATGAAATTATTTCCTGATTCAGCTTATTATCCATGATAACAATATCAAGCTTAACATTTTTTTTTTTTAACAATAATGCAAAAATTATTGATTGGTTTCGTTTTTTCTTTGTTTTTTTTATGGCATATTAACCTTAATGGGTTATTTAATGCCGACAATTTTTATTGTTGGTAATAATTTTTCTTCAAAAATGTATCGTTGCTAATATTTTTTTCAAAAAATGTATAGCTGGTAATATTTTTTTTTTTTTTCGAAAAGTATTGCTGGTAATAATTTTTTACGTAATATTTCTGGCTTTAAAACTTATTTTTACACTTTCATGTTGTTTTCACCACAGAGGCTTTGCTGCCGGACGTAGTTTATCGTCTTGACCATGACGCCGATACAGTTTATCGTCATACTCAGGACGGAAAAATTATTGAATTAAAATGAAAAAAAAAAATGTTTTAATTTACAAATATCTTCACTTGTCATCAGTTTTCGATGTCATTATTTTTTCAACCGTGTATCTACGACAGCATAAATATTAGGTTGGTGCAAAAGTAATGTCGTTTTCTCACATAGTAACGTATGTGAGAAAACGACATTATTTTTGCACCAACCTCATATGTACTTACTCGCGTAAGTAATGGTAAGTCTGGTCGGTTCCATGAGGTCAAATTGGCAGCTGATCTCGAAAACGATTATAACGGGCGGTTGCTAATGTAAGAAAGATTTATTCGCCCATTTGAATTTCCCCCCGTTATTGAGATTATTATATTCGTGATATAATAACACTGGAACAGAATAGTTGAATGGAAAAAGAATATATATGCACGTGTCCCACGCATAGAAATTATAACATATATGCAACAAAAAAACGGTGTGTATTAAAGGAGAACTTGTAATATTTCCCAAAGGGAGAACAGGATTTACGGCGGTTTCTCTACGAACCTGGTTAGGCCATGTGTTTTTTTTTTTTTTTGTCTTTTTTTCTATAAGACCTACCGCTGTGGGCTAGGGGCGTCCTTTTTCTTTCGGCTCTACATCGCAACTCTCTTCGTCACTCTATCCCCTGACGTCATTCACCGGCCGTCACGTGACCGTCGTGATTATCTCAAAGAGTGAGAGTCATTCGCCGTTTGGATCCCTACACGATGTTCAATCTGTTATAAACTGGGGCTAGAAATGGGCTGTTAATTCTAATGCTTACAGAAAGAAGAGAGAACAATGTCTGAGAGAACATTTTATTGCCTTCTATCAGCATGGCGAGTGCTAACATCTAGGAGAGTAACTCATTGCGCCTTTCTCGATCAAAAAAGGTTTTCCACTGACATGAAGTGGAAAGATTATTGCTAGATCTACTGCTAGGAATGTTGCTTCACTGTGTCGTGCTAGACAATTTTTCTCGATAGAATCTATGTTGCACCTTCATCTTCTCTCATTCATTCGTGCTTTTAAGATTGCTGCCACATATATCCGGGGGCTTTTGCTATGTATCTAGAGATTCTTGACAAAATCCAAAGAAGAATTTTCAATCTATTGGCCTTGACCGGGTATCTCGGTTCAGTCACTTTCCCACCTACGTAACGTAGCCCCCATCTGCTTTTTCTATAAACATTTTTATGGTAATTGTCCTAATAAGCTTTCCTCTCTGCCGCCTCGACAGTTAGGTTCCACCGTTTTAGTGTTGACTTAGCTAGATGTAACCGTATGTTCTATTCTAATAGTTTGTTTTCTTGCAATTCTCGTCTGTGGAACTCTCTTCCAGTTTTTTATATTTCTGCCACCTACAATCTTTAAAAAATTAAATGCAACGCAACTCGCCATCTTCCGTTTTCCTGAAGCCTGTTCTTTTATTGTTCTTTCTCCTTAGTAAAGTCTTCTCATTCTATTAGGTTGGTGCAAAAATAATTTCGTTTTTTCACATAGTAACATATGTTAGAAAACGAAATTATTTTTGCACCAACCTAATATTTCACTTCCAGTAATATCTTGCAACTGAGTGGCATTATTGCCTTTCTTGAGGTGAAATGATTAAAAAAAAAAAGAATATTTTTATTGTATAATGTTCGAACATACAACGAGGCCTTCTCTCGGCTTTTCACCGCCCGATCAATTCGCCCCACGTTGTGTTTCGTGTCCCGGCTACGTCAATCTGCACAAAACAAGAAAAGATTCGCTGCACGTTCACAGGAACAGAATATGAAATCAATGCCACCGTAAGAATTAAAAACAAGAATACCACTTGCAGTAAATTTAGTTATTTGTTCCCTGGCCAGTTTTCGAGTCGGGCCTTGCATCTTCTCTGAGACTCTGTCGGTGGCACATAGGTCCTGTCATCCCTTCTGCTTACTGCCGCTAAGCAACTGCTACTGACGTGATTGGGTAGGCAGACAACTCCCTTTTCACTCATCCTAATCGGGACTTTACTTATATGTATACAGGGAGATGTAAAAGGAAGTATACAGTAAAAAACGTGCGTACAAAGCGTATTGCATTGATTATACAAACATCAATAATAACATATCAATAATGTTATAATACTGACTGTATATCTACTTCTACAGACGCCACTCTGTTCAAGGCTGCTAGCGGAAAATCTCTGACTTCCGACCAAGTGTCACTTGAACTCACAAGTTTTCATTAATTTACCGTATTTTGACGGCATATAAGACGCACAGGTGTATAGGACGCATCCCAATTTCAGAAGGGTAAATTAAGAAAAAAATAGTAATTAGTAAAATTTGTAAACCTACACGTGGCATAAAAGGCGTAGGGGAAATGTAAAAGATATTTTTCGTAAAAAATGGTGCGCCTTATATGCCATCAAATACGGTAGTTATTATTTCATCCTCTTTCGGTCAAGTAGATGGCTGCTTTCAAGAGCATGTCTCGCAGACCTTATCGCTAGTCATAAAACACGTGACATTTTCAGATAACATCATTTAGGGTCCACATGACTTCGTGTGTGTTCAGCCGATCTTGTGAGGGACCTATTATACCACAATGCACCTGAATCAGAAGGTTCTGCAGTAATAACCAAATTGAAGGTTCCATTTGAATGAGGAAAAAAATTCTAAAAAAGGAAAATCGCTCTCAAATTAAGATAGAAATATACAAAGACACTGTTTCTCTGGGCTCAATAAAATTTATTTTATTCACTCTGTTTGTTTGAAGGGAAAGTTGTTTGCTGAAAGATTTAGCAATACATATACACCGCCCGAGTGATCGGGAGCTGTTGGCAATTGTAATACACATCTATTTACAAAATCAACACAATAAAATTAATTTACACACACGCACACACACACTTATATATATATATATATATATATATATATATATATATATATATATACTGTAGCATCTCCCCAGCCACGGTATCCCCGAGAATAAGGATCTGACTAGCCACAGAGTCGACAACCACTGTTTCACATATAAGCGATTCGCCCAATCAGAAAACTATCGTGTTTCAAGACATTGATCACATTAAATCAACTTTGTCAACTATATTGCAAAGAATATAAAGTAAAAAAGAACAGGGACAACGTTTTTAATAAAAATTGTATTTTGGAAATTGTTGTAAACAAGTAAATGGTTAAGTAATAACAGAAACCAGGTTTGCAGATATATCGTATATTAAACAGTAAGTACACCAGAAGAGTATTACACGACTAGTGAGAGTGTATCGAATGAACTAGCGCTCAATCTATTCACAGTTTCCCGAAGCCTTCCGTCCTACTAATCTTTTAGTAGGCGGAAGAGTCTAACATAGATTATTTAGAGGGAGGACACCTCAACAGAATATAAAACACCATTTAAATGTTTTCAGAGCATTCAAACTCTGAATTATCAAAGAGTATCTGATTATTGCTGTTGTTATTTGGTAGTATTTTGTATGTTTTGCTATCCGAACCGGCATGATTATCTTGGTTGATATACTCACAGTGTTTCGGCTTTTGTAACCTGCAGCCTTCTTCAGCCTTTCGGCCTCCTTTGGTGTATTCGGCTTTCTTCTCTACTAGGGTTTATAGCAATTTATTCTGCTATTTAGTGTCATGAGACTTTCTTGATATATAAGCCAGCAGTAGGTCTTGATACGGTGGTTTCTATAGCAAATAGGTTTATATGAGTTGGAGTTGTTAACCATCTCGGCATATAGTTGGAGTATAGTGCCACAGCCTCACCACACTAGGTGTTGCTGCGGTGATTTCTGTAATAAGTAGGTTTTATGAGTTGGATTTGCTAACTCTGTAGATTTCTCTTTGGAGTGTAGGACCACAGCCTCAACACTTTAGTTGTTGCTGCGGTGGTTTGTACGGCAAATAGGTTTTTAATGGTTTGAGGTGCCGGCTCCGGGCCCAGCTGGTTTTTCATTTTAAATTGTCCTTCTCCCTGACTAGTTTCCAACCAAGGCTAGAAATTTCAGTTGACTCTGCTATTTAATCCATGGCTTACTGGGTGGGGGTGAAGAACATTCATACATTTCACAGTGGTATTTGTGAGAAAGTGATGCAATGACCTCAGCCCAAACTCGGTATTTTCAGCGCAAATAACCGTGAACTTTAAGACCCCAAAACATTGATTATGAATCTAATTAATTTGTAAAATATTTTAGACGTATCTTATTATAAACTCTATTTAAACTAATCTCTTTATCCTTTCTGCTTTGATATTTTTTGACGTGTCTGACATTCCTCGTTTAATATTTGAATAGAGTCTTTCCTTTCTTAATATTTCTATTTGAAGGACACCTCACTACATGTCAATGGTTTGGAAATATTGCATAGCAGATCATCAATACTCTTTAGTATGCTTCACTGGTAACCCTGTACTTTTGGTATTGCACCAGAGCAAGCCGTCCTGGGTATGACGATAAACGACATCCGCGTACTGGGTAAGACGATAACTACGTCCAACGGCGAGGCTTTTGATCAGAAGGTTTTGAGGAACGTGGAACCACCTCTTAATAGCTTGTGTTCCCAGGTCCACCGGGACCCGGGGTGGCAGCGCCTGTTAGGGTCCCAGCTATGGACAAATAGATAACCCCTAAACTAGGATCAAAACATTATGAAAGTGTAAAAATAGATTTTAGTACCAGAAATATTTTGTAAAATAATTATTACTAACAATACATTTTTGAAAAACAAATTTTACCAGCTATATATTTATGAAAAAAAAACAAACAAACAAAAAAACACAAATTACCAGCTATATATTTTTCTAAAAAAAAAAAAATATTACCAGCGAAGGATAATTATTATCAGAAATAGATTTTTTTGATGGAAGAATATTATCAGAAATAGATATTTGGAAAAAAATATTACCAACAATGAAAAATTTATCAGCATTAAATAACCCTATTTACATTATTCGGACTATTGTCCTCATCTTTGTCGCCATATTTATCACAACATTTCAGCCGTTGTACGCTCCGGCCTTCTTCAGGTGGTTGGAATTTTGAACTGAACCCTTTATTTCGCTCACTCGGGTAGACTGTTCTAGTTCCACGTGCCATGTTTGATGGATGTCAGTTATCAGTTATCTCCTGCTAATTTTCCCTCTGAAAGTTCTCCACTGCCATAACCGGGTATTGAGTGTGAGTTCAATACCCGGTTAAGGCAGTGGAGAACTTTCAGAGGGAAATTAACAGGAGAGAACTGATAACTGACATCCATCAAACATGGCGGTCGAAACGTTGTGATAAATATGGCGACAAAGATGAGGACAATAGCCTGAATAATGTAAATAATGTACATAATACCTCATCTCAGAAATATAGACAGATTAAATAACCCATTGAGGTTGATATGGCGCAAAACAAAAACAAAAAACAAAAAAAACAAAAAACAAAAAACAAAAAACAAAAACAAAAACAAAACAAACAAAACCAAACCAAAGCAAGCAGAGCAAGCTTATTAAAAACTTAAGCACCTCACTTTGAATTAATGGTTAAAAATCGAGTGTATCGTCAATTACTAATATGTAATGAGTTTGTTATTCATTGAGTATTATGGTGTTGTGCTAAAGAAAACTTATTAAATAGCTTGGGTACCTCACTTTGTGCTAATAGTTAACAATCGAATCTAATCGCCATTTACTACAATTAGTGCAGAAAAACGAGAAGAAAGGATTAAACATCAATCGCAAGAAGACAGAATGCATGGTTGAAACCAAAGTGTGAGGTTCAAATCGGAGATACCAAAATCAAACAAGTGCGGAAATGTAAATATCTGGGAAGTGTTTTAACAGAGGACGGAATGTGGGACACTGAAATTCGAAAGCGAATTGAGATATCAAAAGATGACTTCCAAAACTGAGCACAGTTCTAAGAAATAGAAAAAAATAGCTAGAAACAAGGAAAAGTGTACTAAACTATTACATGATATCTGTCCTCCTGCATCGCAGTGAATGCCGGACAATCTTCTCAAAAAGGAAGAAGAAACTTGAAGCAAAAGAAATGTTCTAAAGAAGGTTGCTGGTCATACTATGGTTCGAACATGTGAGCAACAGTTGAGTTTTAGAGAAAATGGAAACAGGAAGGCAAGTTATAATTAACATCAGAAAGAGACAGTTGAGGTTTCTAAGGCACATAATGAGGACAGAAATCTTGGAAAATCTGATACTCACAGGACAGAGTGAAGGCAAGCGAGACAGAGGAAAACGTCTCATAACGTATTTTGTGACCTTGAGTAATTTTGATGGTGGAACAGGGTTTTTTTTTTATGAATTTCACCTCAGATCAATGTGGGAGTGTCACTAGCACGCAAAGGGTTACAGAGAGTGAAAGTAAGAGAAAAAAGTGTCTTTTGAGGAAAGGGTAAAGAGAAAGATCGGGGATCAAGATTAAGGTATCAGAAGATGTCGATTAACATTATATTTAATTTTTTAAAGATTATAGTCATCAGGGAAGCAAGTAAGAGGAAAGGAGTCACACTGTCGGGAAGTGCGAGAGAAGAGGAGGTTACATTTAACTGTTTAGACAGTAAAAGGGTGGGACGGTGATGCTAAACTAGTATAAATGCTTAAATTCATACAGTTGGGGCACCAGTGAAAATAGCTCGTCAGAGCCGTTGCCATGAAAATATTTGTAGAAAAGACAGAGGGAAGCCACATTATGTCTGTGAGAAAATGACTGGAGTCGTGATGCCAGGTCAGGACTTATCACATTGACAGAAATAAAAAAAAAAAAGTTTATTAAAAGGTACACGGGACAGGAAATTGTGGAGAGCCATGGTCGCCTACGTCCTGAGGGGTCATGGCCCACAAAGAAGAAGAATAAGTTTATTACTCGTTAAGTATCCAACATGGTGTTGTGATAAAGGATGCTTATTAAATAGCTTAGGCATTACGTTTTTTTGTATTAATAGCTAACAATCTGATCGTCAATTACCACTGTGTAATGAATTTGGGTTTCATTGAGTATCCAACACTTATGGTGTTTTGCCAGAGTTAGCATGTAATCTGTCTTCTCTGCCATTTTCGTGCTTATAACAGTTATATCTGTCTGCATTTTCACAATATTCATTAATGTCATGAAATTATTGATGTGAATTTCTTAATTTCCTCGACATCTCTGCAAATGTAACAAATATGCTTCAATTTCGTGTAGGTGTTTTGGCTTTCATTTTTGTTTGACTTAATTATTCATTTGTTTTTGCCTTTTTTTCCTTGTTTTATTTTTGTACTTTTCGTTAAATTTCACAAGTTCGTGAAATGAACTTTGT
The DNA here is from genome assembly GCA_963932145.1 of Acanthosepion lycidas. Lineage (NCBI taxonomy): Eukaryota > Metazoa > Mollusca > Cephalopoda > Sepiida > Sepiidae > Acanthosepion > Acanthosepion lycidas. The sequence continues at coordinate 56,073,941 of OZ010592.1, read as the reverse complement.
ATACTGTCAGTAAAACTTAATGCTGTCGACACGACCTGACAATCATGGAAGAAAAGCTGATATTATTTTTTCTCCCTTCCAAACAGTATTTATTTATTCTGTTTGTTTCTTTTCTTTCAATTTGTTTTTCCCTAAGTCACACTTGCACATGATTAAAGAAATAAAACGCAGATTGGAATGCCAAATATATAAGGGAAAGGAAGGGGAAAGAGAAGAGGCGTGGTGGTTATGCAGAATAATGCTGAATTAAATGCAGCAATGTTTTGTTTCTCAGCCTTGTAGCACTGAGCAACAGAGGGCCATTAATACTATGACATAGTTCATTCCCTTGTCATTCTTTTGTATGAGCTGATCGACAAGGTTCATTTCAAACTCTTTCTGCTTTTAATCATTAAACTCTTTTTCGTTCAATATTTTTCTTTCTTGTGATTTGTTCTTTCAGATTTTCCCGCCTCTTTTCGCCTTGCTTTTTTCTTCTCTTTTCCTTTTTGTTCCTTCATATTCTTCTTTGATCTCTTGCTCTTTGTTTATCTTAATTTTTTTTTTTTTACTTCCGCTTTGTTTTGTTTTTTTATCATCGTATCATTGTCTTTTCTTCCTATGAGGATTTTCCATTGTTTTCCTTTTTTATTAGGTTGGTGCAAAAATAACGACGTAATAATGTCGTTTTTTGACGTTAAAAATACGTCAAAAAACGACATCATTACGTCATTATTTTTGCACCAACCTAGTAACAGACTTCCTTTTTTTCGTTTCATCTTTTTGTTATAATCCTTTAATTTTCATTCTTTGTCAAAATTTCGTACACTCTTTCTCTTTTCGTTCTTAGAGAATTTTTGTTCCTTTCTTGTCATTTATTTTCCTCTTTTCTCTTCCTTTTTCATAAAATTACCTCTTTTCGATCTTTACTTCCTCGTATTGTTTTTTTTAATACACTTTTTCTTTTAATCAATTTTTAAAAAATCTATAAGTCTTTGTATCCTTTTTTTTTTACTTTCTTCGCCTTTTTTCCATTTTGTCTTTAATCATTCTTATTTTAACATTACATCTTCATATTCATTCCTTTCGTCGTCTTTGACTCCTTCATCCATGTTCTTTAGGTCTTGCATTTACCTCTTTCAGTTCATTGGTTAATCTTTCATTTATTTCGCTCATCTCCTTCATCTCACTTATTTTGACTCTCCCTCATTTTATTCATTCATCATTTGTTTCAGTTTCGACGTTCACATCTCCCTGAATTCATTCAATCATTTTCTCCATTTCTGAAATTTCCTTCATTGATATTTATTTCCTTCCTTCCTTCTTCTTCATTTCATTTATTCATCTCATTCAATTCTTTTGCGTATGTCTTTCATTCGTTTCCTCCATTTCTATCATTCGAATTTATTTCCTTCATTTGTTTCATTTCTCTTTATGATAGAATTTCATTCTTTTTAAAAACATATTTTTATTTCATCTATTTTTCATTCCATTGCTTTTACACACACACACACACACATCTATCTATCTATCTATCTATCTATCTATCAATCTATCTATCTAAACACACACACACACACATCTATCTATCTATCTATCTATCTATCTAAACACAGACACACATCTATCTATCTATCTATCTATCTATCTATCTATCTATCTATCTAAACACACACACACACATCTATCTATCTATCTATCTATCTATCTATCTATCTACACACACACATCTATCTATCTATTTATCTATCGATCTATCTACTTTCCTATGCACTCCTTTTCTTATTCTCTTTGTCCGTCTATCTATCTATCTATCTATCTATCTATCTATCTATCTATCTATCTATCTATCTATCTATTCTTTCATTTTTCTTCATCTTTGACATTAGATTTCTCCTTCATCGCTTACATTTAATTCTTGCATTATTTTTCAGCTTCTCATTTAATCTTTAGGTTACTTCTTCGTTTTCGTTTTTTTCTACTTTTTAAAATTTTTTTTAAAAAGCCGTCTTTCTCTTTCTGTAAAAGAGAATGAAAACGATTCTTTAAAAAAATATTTGCTTTTTTCTTTGTTTCTTGCTTTGATCTTTTCTGTTTCATTTTCTTTCTTTTTTTTTGGGGGGGGGAGGTTATATACTTTCCTTCTTTTCTGTTCTTGTTGAATTTCTTTATTTCCTTCTTTTATTTTCTTCTTGAATTTCTTTATTTCGATTGCATTTTCTCTTCATTTTAACCCTTTTTTTATATTTTTCCGTTTTAAAATTTTTAGAATTCCTTTCTTCTCTTTCCACTTCCTGCCATTCTTCCTTCTTATAACCTTTGCCCGTAACTTTTCTTTCTACTCTTTTCCTTCGTTCTCCATTTTATTTTCCTTTTGTGTCTTTCAATTGTCACCTCTTCTCCCTTTTCTCTTATAATATATTCATTTCTGCCCCTTTTTCTTTCTTCTATTTCCTTTCTATCGCCTTTTCTAAAATGTATTTCTTTTCTCCTTTGTCTTTTACCTGATGTTATTCTTTTCTATCTTTCCTTTTCCTTCCGCGTTCAACTCCTACCTCTTTTCCTCTCACTTTCCCTTAGAGCGTATTTATTTCGAACTCATCCTTTCTTTCTTCCAAATTCCCCTCCTTCTCTATTTCATTTTTTGTCTCTTTCAACTCCAACATCTTCTCCTCCCACTGTTATAGCATATTCATCTCCATCTCATCCTTCCTCTCTTCCAAGCTCCCTCCTTCTCTAAATTGCCTTTTTCAACACCGACATCTTCTCCTCCCAATTTCTATTATAACATATCCATTTTTGTGTCATCCTTTTTTCCACACCTTCTCTATTTCATTTCTGTTGCCACTTTCAACACTCAAGTCTTCTTTCGCTTTCTCCTTTAAAATTAATAATTTCCCTCTCTTCTTTGTCTTTGTCTTCCATTTTATTTATTTTCTCTCTCCTCTCTTTATTCTACCCTCCTTAAGATTAAGTACCTACACCTCTTCCTTCTTTTGCTTCTCCATCTCCCTCATTTCAATTATCCCGCCTCTACCTCCTCCCCCTGCTCCTATTTTATCGTCGGCTTCCGATCATCTCCTTCCTCCTCATTTCAACCACCTCCTCCTCACGTTCTTTCCTTACTCTTATTACTCCTTACACCTTTAGATATCGTTCCTCATCCAATTATTTTCATCGTCTGTTGTAGAAGTTCTGATGTACAAAACAAAATAATATTCTCTTCAGCTATTTATTATAAATAACTTTTGGCAACTTGAGAACTGGTTTCATGAAAAAGCATTTGTTAGAATTCCTTTGATTGACTTAAACGCTGAACGAAGATTAATAAATCAATAAATTATTATAATATAATGAAAGAGTCATTTTCTTTTGAATATTAATCATGCGTGTACTTAGTTACCTCTGCTTTTCTTTCAGATTTTCCGAATAAGACGTTGATTTAGTAGCCTTTGGTATCGTTTTACAAAAAGTACCTCTTTACATTGGACTTCGTGTAGGGTTCTGGCGGGAAATTATCTAAAAATATTGATAGCAACTTGTTGATTTGGTGTTGCTAGCAAAAAGACAGTATTATAAAACTTTGATATTAAAAGTTTCTCTCAATTTAATATCTAATAATCCCAGTTAATTAAATTCAGTAACCCCATTTTAAAGAATAAAACGTTGATTTGGTGTTTGCTGTAAAAATTTCGTTTTATAATGAATCCTGGTTTTGGCTGGATTTCGTGTAGGATTCTGGCGGGAAATCATTTTAAAATTTTGACTGTAACTTTTTGATTTGGCGTTGTCTTCAAAAATCATCGATTTTATTATAAATATTTTTTATAAAACGAAATCGACACAATAAAATTTGCAAATGATTAAAAAATTGATTTACTTTTAATATGTTTAACCCTATTACAATGAAACCTGTCCATTTTTGTCGCCTCTCGTTTTATTTTCTTTATCCCAAATATCTTTACAATAAATGAAGTACCCCACATTTTTACGGGTGTACCATTTACTTCACGAACGGCAATACACCACCATCTTGTATGATTACGTTTTGTTAACTTGTAAAAATGTCCCCTAGAAAGCGTAATTAGAACAGTCTACCTCCGTGGATTAAATAAAGGGTTACTTATTGAATAAAGGAGGATCGAAAAGGCTACCAAGTACTGAAGAAGATCTGTGGGTACAACAAGTGAAACGTTGTGAGTATTATTAGGTTGGTGCAAAAATAATGACGTAATAATGTCGTTTTTTGACGTAACGTCAAAAAACGACATTATTACGTCATTATTTTTGCACCAACCTAATACAAGCAAGACGAGTTTGGCGAATGATGCTTATTGGCTGGCATCAATATGCTAATCGTTATGATTACGTTCCTAAGACGTGTTAGTATATCAGTAAGGGCAGGTTCCTAAGACAATTTATATGTTAATCGGTAAGTGTAGTTTCCTAAAAGGATGACTGCAAGTTCAAATCTTAGTGGGAACTTATTCCAAATTATAAGGCATAATTGCTTCATTTCATAAATGAAAATTCTACCACAAGCGTTGATAATTTGAAAATGCATTCTTATAATAAAATCCTTTGTTATTGATTCCTCTTGTAGAATAAAAACGAGCTGTAATATGGTTTCTATCTTCATTCCTCTGACCTGGAGTAAAAGCTACAATAAAAATCTTTACTAAAACTCCTATTTATCATGTCCATTCAGGATGTGGACGATCATGGCTTTCCATAATTTCCTTTGTAGTCCTTAATTAAGTTTTTTCTTCTTGGTATCTCTCCTAATCCTTGTTCTGGCAACCATTTACACAAGATTATTAGGTAGATTCTGTATTGATTTCCTATGTACCACTTGCTTTCAGTATGTCCCGTGAGTACCAAATTTTCTAAGCCCTCTTTTCTCATTATGTTCTCTGGGAATTTCAATTGTCTCTTTCTGAGTGTAAGTATAAGTGTTCGTTTTGTTTTCATTTTCTCTAAAACGTTGTCGTTCCTCATATGGCTTGTCCATAGTATCCTCAGCATCCTTCTGTAGAAACATATTTCTGTTACTTCATCTGTGATGAGATGGCCCAGTATTCAAAACCATAGAGGAGGACCGATATTACATAAGAGTTCAGTACTCTTTTCTTGGTTGCTAACGATACTTTTCTGTTTCTTGTACTTTGCTTAGCTTTTGAAAGGCATCTTTCTTGATCCTAATGCACCTTCGGATTTCGGTGTCGCAATTTCCGCCCTCGATTAAAACACTTCTAGATATTTAAATTTTTGCACTTTTAAAAATGTTGGGATGACCAATTTGTAATTCTTATGTTGGAGTTTTTCTTTTGATGACAGCCATACATTCTATCTTCTTATAAATACTGTTTAGTCCTTTCTTCACACTTTCATTTGCTACTGTCACTATAGTTTCATTTCCGTATCTGCTATCAACACTGTGTCGTCTGCATATCTACATATTGTTAAGATTGTGGCAGCCATTAATGAATTCCAGTAAAACTCCTACTTATCTTGACACTGAAGTAATCATGGGGAAATTAGATTCCTACCAAAACTACAGTTACGTCTTATGTATAAAGGTTTTCATTTGATAGATTTTAATAGTATATTTCTGTGGAAAATCTGTACAAAACATTTTCTTTTACATGAACTATATATGTCTTTTCAGTCTAAAAAATAAAAGACAGTTTTCTTAAGTAGTTAAGTTAAAGCATTTTGAATTTTGTATTTGAGTCAGTAAATATGAATCTGATATCATAGCCGTCAGCAAATATGGACGTATACAAGCATTTATATTCGCTTAGGAATATAAGAGACCAATCTTTCTATATGATAGTGAATACTGGAAAACTTCCTCACAGAGGACGAGAGAACGCGAGGCAAAATATATGTGGTTCTACAGAAGGATGCTGAGAATACCAGGGATGAAACATGCGAACAATAAGTAACTTTTTAGGAAAATTCCAACAAAAAATTAAGCGAAAAGAAAAGTCTAGCGTTCAATTGTAAGAAGACAGACTGTATTGGTTTTTTGCAAAATAGGCGACCCAAGTGGCGAGCTACGAATTGGAGACACCAGAATCAAGCATATACATAAATAAATTTAACTATCAGGGAAGTATTATAGCAGAGAACGAAAATATGACACAAATATTAAGTAGCAGTTTAGAAAAGAGAATGATGCCTTTCAGAAGCTAATCAAAGTATTAAGAAACAGGAAAATTCTGTTGGAAACAAAGAAAAAGCCTTGTGCTTCTATTCATGTAGTTCTCCAGGAAGATGATGAGAATATTATGAAGGAAGCATGCTGTTATGTACCGTACCTAGTAACACTATTAGATATGTCCCAATCTCCATAAATATGTTTAACACTATTGTAAGTGGGGTTAACATGCTGTTTAAGTAGTCCGCCACTAGCAGTGGTTTACCTACTTCATGCTGCTGGCGAGTATTGTATTTTGTTGATGTTATAAAGATTACCATTTCATTTCCAATCTCCGTTTTGGTTATTCCTCATTTAGTAACTCTTTCTAGGTTATAACACATGTGATCAACGAGGAATGTTTTAACGGAAATAAAAAGTAGACTTAGAATCGGGAAGAATCAATCAAACTTTCTGGCTTGGAGAATGCAACACTCCCTGAACGCATTGGTGGCAAGAGGGACAGAGTGAAACAGCGAGTAATCTATCAAACGACTTTGTTTAAATAATAGGTTGAGCAAAAATAATGTCGTTTTCTCGACATTATTTTAAGCCTAATAAATGGTAGAACAGAGATTAGAATACAGAAACGACAAACCTTACTAAGAGCTATAAAGGACAGAAAATTGTGGCGGGCTATGATCGCCTACATCTTGACGGAACAAGGCACATAGAATAAGTTTTCAAATTCCTTGATAGACCTGTTGACTCAGTACACAATGATACTTGGAGTTAAACTGGGTGGTAGACTAAGAGGGATAATAAAGAAACAAATATTTATGGGAAGGAAGTTGTGGAGAACGATGATCGCCTACGTCCTAAATGAAAAGTTCACATAAAAGCAGACCAAAACATTCGGTCAGTTTTCATCATTATAAAGTCGGCATACGTGATTTTCTAAAAGATAGCTTTCAAAAGTGTTCACCTTGTGTTATCCGTCGATTCTGGCACTATGGATGTTCGCCTGTGATATTTTTTATTGTTGCTGGTGACAGCGCAGTATTTGTTTTATCAGTCGACCACAACCCATTTGACACTACTCTCCTAACAACCAACACACTACCTACAGTATGTTCAGTGAAACTAAAGTGACCATGCTGTTAAAAAACTCGTAAAGAACTAGTAGGCATTTATGATGAGCAACTGAAGACTTGTAGTGACCCTGATACGCTTCAAACGTGTCAAATGTATTAATGTTAATGTTGGCCACTAAAAGACTGAATGATATAAAACAAATATACCACAAGAGTATCATCGGGTGGCAAAGTTTCGACCATTTGAATCTTGTATGGAAACATTTTTAAAGTCAGTCTCAAAATCTTTTGAAGCGATGTTCTTGCGATGCTTAGTTCAGCAGAGCGACGACAGTAGAAGCTGACGGATCCTCAATGTCACTTTGGCCTACAGCTTCCACTGCTACATCAGTGAGCACAATGCGTTTAGGACCTCTTCCGACTGATCTTAGAACCTCCTCGCCCTGATTTTAGGACTTCTTCGCACTGATCTTAGGACCTCTTCGCACTGATCTTAGGACCTCTTCCGACTGATCTTAGGACCTCTTCCGACTGATCTTAGGACCTCTTCGCACTGATTTTAGGACCTCTTCGCACTGATCTTAGAACCTCTTCGCACTGATCTTAGGACTTCTTCAGACTGATCTTATGACTTCTTACGACTGATCCAGTTCTTTCAAACCGGGCGAATATTTACCGAATCATAATTATCGCTGAGAGATAGTCTGACATTAAGATGTTGCTGGTATTTTCTCTGAGCTTGAATAACTCATCTTTCATTGAAATAGAAAACTCAATGAGTTTTACTTGTTGCTGGATATTATACGCTGCTATTCTAATCTCCAAGGGATGCTCCATAATCTCCAAAAATTAAGATAAAATAAAAAAGATTGAGAACAAATATGACCATTTCAAACTCTTCCGTTTTACAATGGCCACCCTATACAAGCGAAGACATTTTTAATGTCAGTGTTTCATGTTTTTAACCAATGATAATTATGCAGCTTTTCTTTTTGTTTATACATGCAGTACGAAATATATGGAGTAATGGATAACGGCTCGGATTGAAGAATCGGCAGAGCCGAGTTCGAATTCCAGTCAAATGCATTACATTCACTTACTTACCTCTACTTCTCCTCCACCCAGCTATATAAATAGCAGGACAAACCAGGTTCTATAGCCTTGTATGGCAACTGGTCTACAGGAGAAAGAGATGGCAACCTACTGCGCGGGAAAATTATGCCTCGTCAGTCATGTAACGAAAGATACATGATCGACTAAGCGGCCACTTTTATTACCTTTCATTTTTTCTCTCAAATCTCTTTTTGTAACAATCTTACTGTTAGTTTTTACCGTTGTATTTAATTTGTCAATGTTTTAAATCTATTTTTTGATTGTTCTCTGATCTCTGTTTAACTTTTTCACAATTTCGAATATTGTGTTCCCATCTTTCAATAAGTACAAAAATTTGTTTCAGTTTTGTGGTCTTATCTCTCTTATCGCTGATATTGATATTTTTTTCCTGCATTATTAAAAAAAAAAGAAAAAAGAATGACTTTACTAACATGTATATTTGTTTGCAATATGATAAACAACCTTTGATAAGAAAATCTTATATAACAAAACATTTTATTGTAATTTTTTCTAATACTAGCCAAATATCCGTTCTACGAACAGAGAAAATTAATTTCATAAAAGGTTTCTCTTTCCTTTATTAAAATTTCTGTATAAGCAATATTTTCCGTATAACACAGTCTCTAATTTTTTTTTCATTGTGCTAAATCGACTTGAATGTTATGCTCTAGAGAAAAAGGAAGAGTCCAACGTGCACATTACACATTATCAAACAGGTTCAACAAATTAGTGAGAATCGTATGGACAGAGGGCGGAAAGTGCAACACGAAACTCCGAAAGCGCATTGGTATAGAAAAAATGCCTTCCAAAAACTGAGAAAAGTATTAAGAAACAGGAAAATATCGCTAGAAACAAGCAAAAGAGTACTAAATTCTTATGTAATATCGGTTTTCCTATATGGCAGTGAATGCTGGTCAATCACTGATGAAGAGACTTGAAGGAATAGAAATGTAGCTCTACAGAAGGATGATGAGAATACAATGAACGACGAAGATCTAGAGACAATGGTAACAAGAAAGGAGGCATAACATCAGGAAGATACAGTTGAAATTTTGGGGGCAGATAATTAGGAAAAAGGGTTATTTACATTATTCGGACTATTATCCTCATCTTCATTACCATATTCACAACGTTTCTGACGTTGTACACTGCTTTCCCTATGTGAAGGAATTATCAAAGAAGATACAAATGATCAAAAGTGGTTCAACATTTTGCAGACACTTCTTTCGGGTAATAAGGAGTGCTAGAGAAAAGTAATGAATAACAACACATAATTGCAAGATAAGCTCTTGTAAAAAAATATGCAATAATAATAACGGAGAAATTGCAATATGAACACTGGTAAAAAAAATGGTTACTGAGACATTAGGTTTATAAGTCCCAGAAATTTATACACAGATCTCCTGAGAGACACATAGCTCAGTAGATAAAGACGTTGGTTAGATCGAGTGACTAAACTGAAAGAGATGGGAGTTCAATACCAGGCTGCTGTTTGGTAGCTTGGAGAGTTCAGTGAAATAACAGAAACATTTGGAAAAGTCATGACACGGTGAGCGAAATAGAGGGTTCGATACGAAGTTCCAATCACCTGAATAAGGCCGCAGCGAATGGCGATGAGGATAACAGTCTGAATAATGTAAATAGTCATAATACCTCATCTCAGATTGGAAAATTTGATACGTTATACGTAATGAATTTAATACCAATTTTATTGTGAAAATATTGAATTGCATAAAGCAACTACAAGATATTAAGCAAGATAGGAAGATTTGAAGGAACTGCAATATTAATATAGGGTCCGCTAACCAATGATATTCTTGTGGCCGTATTCGTTAAGGCAACTCTTTAAAAGAGAAGCTCAGTAAATAAGGACGCAAATTCTGGTTTCACGAGAACCTAAATCAGATCTGGGATGTTAGAATAAAAGATGAAGAAAGATTGAAATTATTAGGTTGGTGCAAAAATAATGTCGTTTTATCACATAGTAACATATGTGAGAAAACGACATTATTTTTGCACCAACCTAATACTAACGAAAATACTCATAATTCAAGCAGTAATTAAAGATGTCCCACGGAACTTTGGATGTACCGAAAAACGAGCCTTATTGGCTGCATGATTTGGGAAGTTGCAATAGGAAGAGGGTGACTGGTGGAAAATTAAAATGAATGTAGTCATAATTTAAGTAATAAGTTTAATATGTCCCCCGAAGCTTTCAGTGTGCCGGAAATTGTGCTTTCATAGCTGAATGAAGTTACAATAAAAAGAAGAAAGAATGGACTGGTGGAAAATTAATAAAGAAATGCTCCTAATTCAAATAAGATAACCCATGAAATTTTCAGTGTGCCATAAATAGAGCTTTACTAGTTGCCTGATATTGGAAGTTGGAATAAGAAGTTGAAGACTGGTGGAACATTAATAACGAAAATACTCATAATTCAAGTGATAACATAAAATGTCCCACGAAGCTTTCGAGGTGCCGGAAATAGCGCTTTATTATCTTGAAAGTTGCGTAATCTTAAAAGTTGCAATAAAAATATTAAAAAAAAACGGACTGGTGAAGAAATAATAATGAAATACTCCTAATTCAAATGAGTTAAGATGTCTCATGAAAATTTCAGTGTGCCGGAAACAAAACTTTTTAATTATCTTGGAAGTTGCAATAATCTTGTTAGTTACAATAAAAAGTTGAAGAAAAGACAGATAGAAAATTAATAATGAAAATAATCGAAATTTAATACCTTAAAATGTTCCACGAAAATTTCAGTATGTCGGAAATAAATTTTAATTTGTCGCATGATCTGGGAAGTTGCGATAAAGAGATGATGACTGGTGGAAAATTAATAATCAAATACTCTTAATTCAAATAACAAGTTCACATGTCCCATGAAACTTTCGGTGTGCCGGAAATGTTGTTTTATGACTGCATTTGCTTCCTCTTCATGCTACCTTGTTTCTCCCGACAAGTGTTCATGGAGTTAGGTTTTCTGCATTTATTTATTTTGTCTTTTTCGATACCATACGCGGAAGCAAACGTTTCTGCCATTATTTCAAGCTTCCAAGCTTTTGAGTTCTTTATTGTATTTTTTTTTTTTTTTTTTTTTTGCAACGATGATGCTTTTCATTTTTTTTGTCTTTATGTTATTTATCTTGGTGTTGATTCCAAGGTTTGATTCTGGACATTTTTTTCTCACTCCCTCATGTTGATCGGTCAGAAGGGACAGAACTGAGAAGAAATTTGTATAGTTTCTTATGGTCAGGTAAAATATGTCATCAACCTTTTTTTTTTTTTTTTCTCCTTTCTGGTTTCTTTTCTTTGTCCAGCTTCCATAAACTGTCGAAAAAGCACTCAGATTTACATTAGCTTCACCTCTTGTGACAAGCTACAGGTCACAGACCATGGAACACTACATATCAAGAGAATGCATAGCGCTGTGGTATACCCAAATGCTCAGGATACTTAGAACAAAGCTATTTTTTTTCTTGAGATACGTAATAATAATATTATCTGTTTCTCTATAAAGAAACATATGGCATTCATTGACTGAGCAGCCAGTATTGTTTTTGGTTGAAATTTATAAAATCTTTCACTTAAAAGACATTTTTTAAGAAAACATTTTTCTTAAATTCATTAGCTTTTGTCACTATTTCCAGAATTAATGAGGGTTTCCTTCCAAGACTTCTATTTGAAGTGAAGTGGAATGTTAACATCTTGATTATTATTTTCTCTTCGAGTCACATGTGCTATCCATTTTAGTTGTTGCTGCTGTCGGAAGTCCTTGAATGTTATGATTTCTGTTATTTGGTACAGTTCTTTGTGATTCTGTAGCGCCAGTCTTCAAAGAAGGATCATCTTGCTCAAGTCACTCAGACTTTATTCGCTCAAAGCTTTTTTTTCGTCATTGTTCTTAGGAAGCTGGCAGTTTAGATATGCATGGCACCCAAAATGAATAGTTGAGAATTGAAATCAAAATTTGGGCAGGATTTGCACACCGATTTGTTTGCTTTACTTAACAAAACTACATATAGCAAAAGTGTTTGGCTCAAAACTCCCGGCATACATATATCTGCTTTCATGTACTGTCCCCTTTTGTGTGCACGGGGCCGAGTGGTTAGAACGTTCGCATTTTGACCATGAGACCAGGGTTCGAATCTCACCATGGTAGATTTGTCAGAAAGAGGACTTCCTGATGTTATCAGACTGGAGGGGTCGATCCCAGCGTGCGGTACCTTTGAAAAGTGCATGAAAACCATACCACGGGTTGACCCAAGCCATGTGAGTGAAATTGGGTAAACGGAATCCTTGTGGGCCATCGATAGCTGTGCTAGCACAAAGTCACAAGTCATCATGACCGAGGGTTTGAGTGTGCTGGCCTTGTCCAGATTGTTGATCACGTTAGATAACACACTATTTCCCAGAAACTGTAACTAAGGTCTGCTCAGTATAGTTGCAGTATAAACGATAGGTGGGCTCTGTGGGTGTTGAATAAACACAAATGCGCCTGAGCAAGCGTCTGCAATAGGGATTGACTAGCCGCCTAGTAGACAGGTATCCTTGATTACGAGTGGTCAGCTATACTACTGTGTCTTTTTAGAACGTGGGTGATCATGGATCTCCACAACTTCCTGTTGCTCGAAATAATACATAGACACCTTCGTCCTTGTGTTTGTGTTTACATAAACACATTAAGCACATTACTCGTTTTTTCTTTCTGCTTCTCTTGCATTCTGTATACGTTGTGAGTGTCAGATTTTCCATGTTTCCTTTCCTCATTATGTGGAAGATCGCCGAAGTAAAGCAACGTCGAGCCTGGTCAGTACTTAGATGAGTTACCGCTTGGGAATACCAGGCGCTGTAAGCTTGGATGTGCAGGTGGTGTAAGGTATAATGGCTCGGAATCAAAGAGCCGAGTTCCAATTCCCGTTGGGTTCGTTATATTCACTTACGCGCAAATACACTTAAGAAAGGAATGAATTCACCTCTTCTCCCAAGCCATGAGTTAATTAGTAAGACTTGTATCGCAAAAAAAAAAAATAAATAAATAAAAAATAAATAAATAAAAAAAAATGAAATAAAATAAAAAATAAACATTACTATCTAAAAAAATATGTACAAAATATTTAGATTTCGGCATTAACCCATAGATGTTGATATGATACTAAACAACCAACCAGAGATTTTCCTCATTATGTGCTCCAGAAATTTTAACTGTCTCTTTCTGATTGTAAGTATACGATACCTTGCAATCATGTGAACAAAGAAAAACTACTCTAAACTGAAGTGCCAAAGAAAAATCTCCCACCCACGCACCACCACCTCGAAAATTTAAAATATTCATATTTTCCTTCTATCGTTTCAGAGACAATATATATTAAATCTTTACAGTCACCCTTCTCTCTGTAAACATGAATGGATTTTGGGTTTCAATGTGATTTGGTTCTTTTATGCGTTATATTAATATATTGGTATATTATCTATGTATAATACATGTGAATGTCAGTGTGTCACACATTTTCAACTTTACTCCTAGAGAGGGTAGACCAACATATCATACCATTTTGTAATCAGGCTGACTCCGAGAACAATTTAAAAACATTCCGGGCCGGATTCGAACACGGAATCCTGAATTTTTGCATTGCCAAATTTTGAGATTGTTTTCGGCGATTTTGTACTTGTTTTTTGGGTTTTCTTGGCGATAATTTTTTTTGTACGCTATAAATTTTTATAACTTGGTAATAAGTTTGAGATTAATCGAAATCCAGCGAAAGTCACCCATGAAATAAAAATAATTCTCTGTATGGAAAGTAAGGACCTACGTACATTAAACTGTCTTTAAATTAAGTGGCGACAGAATT
>OZ010592.1:56049757-56054757 GCA_963932145.1 Acanthosepion lycidas | reverse complement strand
TTTACATAATTCTTTGTGAGATTTTGCTCTCAATTATTTTATTACCAGAACATTCTGAAATTCAATGCTAATATAAGGTTATCTCCGCAAAGAAATCATGCTTAATAATTATCATCATGGAGAAAGACAAGAGACTGTCAAATTCGCAAAAAAAGAATTGATCTTCAAACATTGGAAGGAAGGCAAAAGCTACAGGAAAATAACAGATGACCTGAATATGCCGCTTACTACTATTAGTTCCATTATTGCTAATTGTAAAAAGGTGAAAACTTGAGAACAAATTGAGATCTGGTGCATCACACAGGATTTCTCTTAAATCAATGAGAAGAATTCAGCACAAAATTCAAGAAAATGAAATGGCTACTCCGAGATAAATAGAGGAAGAATTAAAAGCATCAGATATTATTGTTACTAAGCGAACAATAAACAATGAAATTCATAGAAACCAAAATCGCGTTCAACATCAAAAACTTCACGACTGTTGAAAAAACAGGGATGCCCGGTTAAAATTTGTACGTGAGCATAAGAATAAACCTGAATCATTTTGAGAAAGCTTATGGACAGATGAAAAAAAAATTAAGTTATTTAGGCGTAATTCAAAGACTTACTTTTGGAGAAAAGACGACACAGGCTTTGGACCGAGGAAAAACAATTCCAACGGTAAACTTTGGTTTGGGGATGTTTTTTTTTTCTGCTAATAGCAATTTAGAGATAATAGATGGTAGAATGAATTCAAAAATATACCAAGATGTTTTGGTCTCTAATTTGTTTGAGTCAGTATCACCATCGGAATTAGGAGTAGCTGCGCTATATTGAAGAGATTCTAATATAGCTGCAAATAACAAATCTCTTCATCACCGAGCTCCGCTGATATCATGCTTACGTTAATATCGTAACAGTCCGGGTTTGATTCTCAGTAGCGGAATCGCACTGCTGATGAGTCACAAAAAGGTTGAAATGGCCGAGCAGTGTGTCCTACAGTCTGTTGTGAATTTTTGTTTTAGACGATGTTATATATATATATATATATATATATATATATATATATATATATATATATATATATATCCTTACTCTGACCTGGACATTGAGTTCTACCTGGATTCTATCCTCTCGGAATTTTTTATTCAAAAAATATACATGTGTGTATATGCACCTGTGGATTTTGCATATATATGTATATTTACCACTAATATTATATATATATATATATATATATATATATATATATATATATATATATATATATATATATGGTGTACTCTCCCATCGTATTCGATGTATGAGGATCAAGTAACTCAGTTCGTAGGAATCAACATCCCAGACACTAACGCATATGGCTTTGTACAAAACCAACAACACTTTTTGAAGGGCCGAATACAGAGACCTGGTGCACTTCGTGCCACAAGATCCCCAAACGACCCTCCGCAGGTTTTGAATTCAAATTTGTACTTCTCCTAGGCCAGTTGCCATCCAAGGCTATCGAACCAAGTCTGTCCCGCTATAGCTGGAGGGAGAAGAAGAGGAATAATGAATTTTCCAAGGGTAATAACACGTAAGTGTATATAATGGATTCGACCGGGCTCCGATTCCTCTATCCATGGCACAGTGGATAAAGGCGTTGGTTAGATTCAGTGACAGGACCCAAAGAGTGTGAGTTCAATACCCGGTTAAGGCAGTGGAGAACTTTCAGAGGGAAAATTAACAGGAGATAACTGATAACTGACATCCATTAAATATGGTACGTGGAACTAGAACAGTCTACACCAGTGAGCGAAATAAAGGGTTCAGTTGGACATTCCAACCACCTGAAGAAGGCCGGAGCAAACGTTGTAATAAATATGACGACAAAGATGAGGACAATAGTCCGATTAATGTAAATAATGTACATAATACCTCATCTCAGAAATATAAGATATATATATATATATATATTTGTAGGAAAGACAGGGAAGTAACAACCATTATTATTGTAGTGAGGCCTATGTTTTTTATCTGCTTTGTATTACTGGTCTTATGCCAGTTCTACTCAAAATTTAGTTTTATAAATAACTAAGTAAATACGACTAGCAGAATTCACACAATAAATAAATAAAGAACCCAAACTTTATTAAATATTACAAACCTCCAGACTTAAAATAAGAATTATTATTTGCTTTTTTTCCCATTATTTTCTCGCTTCCTTATCTCCTGATTTTCCTCCCCTTCATTCTACTACTTTTTCTCCATAATACTTCCTTTTCTTCTCGTCCTTCTCCCCTTCACTTTACTCCTTCGCCTCCTCTCATTCTTACTTAATGTACTACCATTTTTCCTTCATGTTCTCTTTCCTCTCCACTTCCTACTCCTCTCTCGTTTTCCCACTTTCGCCCCCCTCTCATTCTCTCTAAATCTCATATCTTTTGTCTTTCATGTTCTCGTTTCCTCTCCTCCTCCTACTTTTTTTTCATCTTCTCTTGCTCTCCCTCACTTTCCCACCTTCGCTTCTTATTCTTTCTTAATCTCCAACCCCTTCTCCTTCATGTTCTCTTTCCCCTCTTCTTGCTCTCCCTCGCTTCCCCAACTCCAATTCCTCGCATTCTTTTTTAATATCTCCTACCTTTTCCCCTTCATACTCCCATTTTCTCTCCTCCCGCTCTCCTTCACCTTCCTCCACTGAAGTGTGAAAATAGGAGCAGAAAACGGAAATAGAAGTGAAAGGGAAGATAGGGTTATCCTTTTGTAAGTTTGAAGGGCAAGGCAGTCAGGGCGAGTTGAGTATCACGTTGTTGGCATGCTATCTCAATAATAATAATAATAATAATAATCATAATCTATGTCATTATCATTATTATGAGCTAATTTACCATATTCACTGATTAGGTGTTTCACTGTTTTATCTTTATCTATCATAATTAAAATGACAACAACATAGATAGATAGATAGATAGATAGATAGATAGATAGGCAGGCAAGCAGACAGACAGACAGACAGACAGATAGACAGATAGATAGATAGATAGATAGATAGATAGATAGATAGATAGACATTCACTCCAAAGATGCTACTGTGAACCAAATAATCAGTGAACACAGTAAATTGGTCCCGAAATTAAACGAGCATAGACAAAACTGGGATAGAAAAGAGATCCACTGAGAACTGTGCAAGCTATTACATTTATCCATAGAAACCAATAGTAAAAGGACAGTCAAGAATATGTTCTATGAAATGAAACACATAAAATCCTCTGGGACTTTGGGGTTTAAAATTATGTTCCATTTCAGGCCAATGAACCAGTTTTGTCAATAATAATAATAATAATAAAAAACATGCCAGGGGTTTTTGGATTTCCTTGTCTCAGCAGAACACAGAAAATCCAAGGACGGAACGCTGATAGTAGAGGAAGAAAAATACTCCAGAGATGAAACGAATATGTCGGAGAACTCTTTCACAACGAAAGAGAACAAACGATAATACATAGATATATCGACGGACTGGAAATATTAAAATCTTAAGTGGAATCTCTACTAGATAAATTAAACAAAAACAGACGGAACCAGACGGAATTGTAATAGAAATGCTGGCAGCCTTAGACAATTTTAACACAGGCAAAATTATATAAATACGAAATGAAATTTGCAAGTGTTGATATATCGGAAGACCTAAGTAGATCTATTTTTATAGCATTGAATAAGAAGCCAGGTACAAACGAATGGGAACTCCATCGGACAATCAGCCTAATGATCCATATAACGAAACTAATCATCCGAATTCTGATGAATAAAGCGCTCCGCAGAATAAAATTTGAAATAGGACAACAGCAGTGTGGGTTCGTCAAAGACACTGGAACAAGAAATGCAATATTTATGCTCTGAACGTTATCAGAAAGAGCAATACAATTGCAGAAGGACAAGTAGCTTTGTTTTATAGATTACGCAAACGCGTTCGATAAAGTACGCCACAAATTAGAATAATGAAGAAACTATATTGACAGAAAATCATCTGCGTACGGATAGAAAATGAGTCCAGTAGATGTAGAGAAATAGAAAGGAGTGTAAGAAAAGGGTGTTTCTTCCCACGGGACTTATTCAGACTATACAGCGAGGTGATTCTTAGTGAAGTAAAGCGAGAAGAAAGGTTCAAATATCAGTTGCAAGAAGAGAGACTGAATGGTTGCTAGCAGAAGGTTAAGCCCAAAATGCGAAGTGCAAATCGGGGATACTAAAATCAAACAAGTGTGGAAATTTAAATATCTGGGAAGGGTTTTAATAGAGGACGGAAAGTGTGACACTGACATCCGAAGGGATAGACAAAGATGCCTTCCAAAAGCTAAGCAGAGTACTAAGAAATAGAAAAAAAAACCTCGCTAGAAACATGGAAAAGAGTACAAAACTGATAAGTGATATATGCCATTCTATATAGAAGCAAGTGTTGGACAATCTCCTCTTGGATGAAGAAGTGACTTAAATCAACAGAAATGTGATTCTACAGATGGATACTGAGGATACCAAACATGACCAAGTTTTAGAGAATATGGAAATAAAAAGGAAATTTATATTTAACATCAGGAAGAGACAGTTGAGGTTTCTAGGGCACAGAATGAGGAAATAAGGCTTGGAAAATTTGATACTCACAGCGCAGAGTGGAGGCAAGCGAGACAGAGGAAAACAGCTTGAGTAAATGTTTAGGGGAAATAACAGACAGACAAAATTTATTAAGAGCTACAAAGGGCAGGAAGTTGTGGAGAGCCCTGATCGCTCACGTCTCGTGGGGACACGGCACATAATGTTGAAGAAATTGTAGAGAACCTGTGAAATGTAAGATTAGGAAAGAGATATGGAAGAAGTGGAATTTAAGGAAAGTGAGGGAATAACTTGGACGACAGCATCATTGAAAAGATTTAGGATACTGAGATGCGTACAAGATCGCCGTGGAGACGTTATATCACTCGATCTGCGATATAAGCCACAAGTTATTATTGATGTAAGCACTCAGTGAATTATTATTAATAATAACAATA
>OZ010592.1:56044318-56049557 GCA_963932145.1 Acanthosepion lycidas | reverse complement strand
CAGTCAGGGCGAGTTGAGTATCACGTTGTTGGCATGCTATCTCAATAATAATAATAATAATAATAATAATCATAATAATAATAATAATCTATGTCATTATCATTATTATGAGCTAATTTACCATATTCACTGATTAGGTGTTTCACTGTTTTATCTTTATCTATCATAATTAAAATGACAACAACATAGATAGATAGATAGATAGATAGATAGATAGATAGATAGATAGACAGGCAGACAGACAGACAGACAGACAGATAGATAGATAGATAGATAGATAGATAGACAGACATTCACTCCAAAGATGCTACTGTGAACCAAATAATCAGTGAACACAGTAAATTGGTCCCGAAATTAAACGAGCATAGACAAAACTGGGATAGAAAAGAGATCCACTGAGAACTGTGCAAGCTATTACATTTATCCATAGAAACCAATAGTAAAAGGACAGTCAAGAATATGTTCTATGAAATGAAACACATAAAATCCTCTGGGACTTTGGGGTTTAAAATTATGTTCCATTTCAGGCCAATGAACCAGTTTTGTCAATAATAATAATAAAAAAAAACATGCCAGGGGTTTTTGGATTTCCTTGTCTCAGCAGAACACAGAAAATCCAAGGACGGAACGCTGATAGTAGAGGAAGAAAAATACTCCAGAGATGAAACGAATATGTCGGAGAACTCTTTCACAACGAAAGAGAACAAACGATAATACATAGATATATCGACGGACTGGAAATATTAAAATCTTAAGTGGAATCTCCACTAGATAAATTAAACAAAAACAGACGGAGCCAGACGGAATTGTAATAGAAATGCTGGCAGCCTTAGACAATTTTAACACAGGCAAAATTATATAAATACGAAATGAAATTTGCAAGTGTTGATATATCGGAAGACCTAAGTAGATCTATTTTTATAGCATTGAATAAGAAGCCAGGTACAAACGAATGGGAACTCCATCGGACAATCAGCCTAATGATCCATATAACGAAACTAATCATCCGAATTCTGATGAATAAAGCGCTCCGCAGAATAAAATTTGAAATAGGACAACAGCAGTGTGGGTTCGTCAAAGACACTGGAACAAGAAATGCAATATTTATGCTCTGAACGTTATCAGAAAGAGCAATACAATTGCAGAAGGACAAGTAGCTTTGTTTTATAGATTACGCAAACGCGTTCGATAAAGTACGCCACAAATTAGAATAATGAAGAAACTATATTGACAGAAAATCATCTGCGTACGGATAGAAAATGAGTCCAGTAGATGTAGAGAAATAGAAAGGAGTGTAAGAAAAGGGTGTTTCTTCCCACGGGACTTATTCAGACTATACAGCGAGGTGATTCTTAGTGAAGTAAAGCGAGAAGAAAGGTTCAAATATCAGTTGCAAGAAGAGAGACTGAATGGTTGCTAGCAGAAGGTTAAGCCCAAAATGCGAAGTGCAAATCGGGGATACTAAAATCAAACAAGTGTGGAAATTTAAATATCTGGGAAGGGTTTTAATAGAGGACGGAAAGTGTGACACTGACATCCGAAGGGATAGACAAAGATGCCTTCCAAAAGCTAAGCAGAGTACTAAGAAATAGAAAAAAAAACCTCGCTAGAAACATGGAAAAGAGTACAAAACTGATAAGTGATATATGCCATTCTATATAGAAGCAAGTGTTGGACAATCTCCTCTTGGATGAAGAAGTGACTTAAATCAACAGAAATGTGATTCTACAGATGGATACTGAGGATACCAAACATGACCAAGTTTTAGAGAATATGGAAATAAAAAGGAAATTTATATTTAACATCAGGAAGAGACAGTTGAGGTTTCTAGGGCACAGAATGAGGAAATAAGGCTTGGAAAATTTGATACTCACAGCGCAGAGTGGAGGCAAGCGAGACAGAGGAAAACAGCTTGAGTAAATGTTTAGGGGAAATAACAGACAGACAAAATTTATTAAGAGCTACAAAGGGCAGGAAGTTGTGGAGAGCCCTGATCGCTCACGTCTCGTGGGGACACGGCACATAATGTTGAAGAAATTGTAGAGAACTGTGAAATGTAAGATTAGGAAAGAGATATGGAAGAAGTGGAATTTAAGGAAAGTGAGGGAATAACTTGGACGACAGCATCATTGAAAAAGATTTAGGATACTGAGATGCGTACAAGATCGCCATGGAGACGTTATATCACTCGATCTGCGATATAAGCCACAAGTTATTATTGATGTAAGCACTCAGTGAATTATTATTAATAATAACAATAATGGGAAGAAAGAAGAAGAAGAAGAAGAAGAAAAGGAGGAGGGAGGAAAAGGAAAGATGGCGAAGATAAAGTAAATAAAATAAAAAAGAGAGCAGTCAGTGGAAAGAAAATTGTGAACCGATGCAAAATAATGATGAATAAATATCTTGTTGGTGTCGGTCATTTTCATAGAAAGAAACCAAATGTCCGAAAAACTGTTGGGGTACGGAATGAGGGGAGAAAAAGACAGATGGAGGAAATTGCATTTAAAATTAAAGAACCGGTTATGGACACAGATACGTACATACCAGTCGACATAATTGTCTTTGACTGTATGTATATATACCATCATACACGTAAGTAGTGATATATATATATATATATATATATATATATATATATATATATATATATATAGAGAGAGAGAGAGAGAGAGAGAGAGAGAGAGAGGGGGAGATGCAGATAGATAGGTTTTAATTTGTTTAACTCGAATTAGTTTTCTAAATGTAAAACATAAACATTGGTAAATGCATTGGGAATGAAAAATAATTTCAACGATGAGAATTGTTAAGGAAGATTAAGTGTCAAATCATTTCAAATTATATATACGAGACAAAGAAGCACTTTGAAAAAAAAAAAAAAAAAAAAAAAAAAGATTATTTGGTGATTTTGTCATATATTGGAATGTAGGCCGGTCCGAGATCTGTTCAGACAACACTAAGTTTTTGAAAGGATTTTTTTATCCGACATTATTTATTCTTATTACAAACATTAATTTTAGTGGGGCCATGTGTTTGAATGGTCATGACAAAGCTAGAATTAAGTCAGAAAAACAGGGGTAACAACTCAAAAACATGTGTACCCGAAGAAAAAAAAAAACTAAGAAAAAATATTGTCGGATGAAAACAGATTAAAAAATTACTGTGGTTAACGTTTGGTTTGCAAGAGGTAAAAAAAAGTAATGCAGGTTCGATTCTTGCCGGAGGAATTCTCAATTTACGAGGGTTGTTATTAATTCCACCGTTACATTTTTTTTTTTAACAAAATCGAAAAGAGGAAATCAGGGGGAGAAACTCAAATATGTGTACCTATTAAAAATAACATTTATAGTACTAAGAAATTATTTCGGAAAAAAAAAAAATTTCCAATATATATATATATATATATATATATATATATATATATATATATAAACAAAGGTTTGTCACTTAGCTGATTGATGTTACCTTCAGCATCCCGACTCCAGAGTTTCGTAGGCGACTTGGTCGTCCACTCTTCAGTGGTTATCAGCAATTTACTGCTTATAATTTTCGAATTTTTCTTTTTTGTACGCTTATCATTGGTGCATATATATATATATATATATATATATATATATATATATATATATATATATATATATATATATATATATATACTTTTTATACACTCACCATATATATATATATATATATATATATATATATATATATACTTATTTCTATACATACACATATCAGACATATATATATATATATATACACACTCATTTATATATATTATATATATTCAATTATCACATATATACATTTTATTCACTTATAATTGCTGTAATTTTATATATATATATATATATATATATATATATAGAGAGAGAGAGAGAGAGAGATTGCGATGTCTAAATTGTCGTCTGAATTATGCAAAAATGAACACAACACTGACAGATATTACAGATATATTTACCAAAATTACACAAAAATATCTTTAAATACTAAAGAGTAAACCCATTCAATAAAATCGTCATTGGCTTAAACCAGGGCCTCCAGTAGACTTCGGAATCTCCTGCAACTCATCTGGACAGTGTTCTTGGTAAATGTTGCCATGATCCTTACTTTCAGTTCAACTTTGGAGTTACAAGGAGTTTTGCTGATCTCTTGCTCAACTGCGCCCTACACATAATAATCAGAGGAGCTGCAGCCTGGGGAGTTAGGTGGCCAGATGTAAGGGATGATATAGTCACAGAAATTGTCTCTCCTGCTTGTGTGGCATGTTGCAATGTCCTGTTGCCAAAAAAAAGGATTTTCCAACAAAAATCCGCTTCCCCCAGGCCAGCACTAGCTCTTCAAGGTACTTGAACTAGGTGTCCGTGTTGAGTGCAAGGCCCTCACCAACAAATTCGGGAGTTCTTTTCTCATCAGAACGATCAGAGTGAGTTTTCCGTGCTGTCGTACCTTTGTAATCACCATTAAACGCATCCAACTCTTTTTGAATCCTCTGCACTCTCCTCAGGTTGACACCCAAACAATCTGAAATGTTCGTACTGGATCTTCCGGCGCAAATGACAAGCAGTACAGCATGAGTTTTCTAAATTCCTGGTGGAGAGAATTACATCATGATGCCCTTTTTCTCACAGGAGGTTGCCCAACTGACCCTACTATGCCGTGTAGTTGATATAATCAAAACCAAACAACGCGCATGCGCGAAATTAAAAATATAAAATGGCAGCAATTTACTCATTGGACCCTATATATATATATATATATATATATATATATATATATATATATATATTGTGAGTGTATTTAGGCAGCATTTTTTTATTCATACATGTTTTATTAAATAATATAGACAAGTGTTGTCTATTTATTTTATGTAAATTCTCTTCATAACGTCTGATAAACTTAATAACATTAGCATTAAACGAAGAAAGATAATCACAATATTGATCCATAAGTTTTAATCCAATCTAAGCTTTCGGCTTACATAAGCCATTATCAAAGATGTCAATTACTGTACAATATATTAAGCAATATACGGACAAGACAGTGGTGATAGTCTGTTATTGTTTACATGGATGATTTCCAAGCAGCGATAAACGTGCATACAAGACGCTATGTGTGCCGCTTAAAATCAACCTTATATACCTTATATGTATATGAAGAATGTTTTTCTTTCTCCATTTCGCGTCCATCTTCTTGTTTATATCGTCAAGCAATTGCTTTTACAACACACAAGCTGGAT
>OZ010592.1:56011818-56039318 GCA_963932145.1 Acanthosepion lycidas | reverse complement strand
ATTATTAGGTTGGTGCAAAAATAATGACGTAATAATGTCGTTTTTTGACGTTAAAAAATACGTCAAAAAACGACATTATTACGTCATTATTTTTGCACCAACCTAATAGTTTGTGTTACTACTAATATTCTTTTTAAACAACTGTAAATGCCTTTCTGACACCAACCTCGTATCTACTCTACCCCCACTTGGAATCTTTCACCTCCTGATAAGATATGTGCATGCACCCCCGTTTTGCTCCTACTAGATGCACGGGAAAGTCGGAAAAGTGCTGACTCGACAAGAAGGGGGAGAAGTTTGGGCTTCAAAGACTTTTAGTATCAAACTTAATTTATCAACTGAGTCACTGAGGAAAATTTCAAATTATCTACATTCTTGGACCAGTGCCCTACTCCGACCCTATCATCTGTTGGAAGCTGCAAGGGAGCCCAGGGGAGTAAGAGGGAGATATCTCTGTCAATGTGAACGAAAACAAACAGGAAGAAGGAGAATAATATGCTGACTGAATAAATAAATGAGTAGCGAAGGAAAAATGGAAAGTAAAATGACGGCGGTAACAAAAAATTTAAAAACAATTTACAGGTCTCATATTGTATTTATATCTTTCTTAAAAATATTTGACAGCATGATAAATAAAATAATAAATAGAGAAGGGGAGGCAGAGAAAGACAATAAAACGTATATACAAATAGAATTGTTTTTTTAGAAAATCACCAAGAAGACGATTCATGCACACACACAAACACATACACACACATATATATATATATATATATATATATATATATATATATATATATATATATAATTATTTATTTAAAAATTATAATATAAATATGTTATAAAATCACTACAAAAATAGCCATTTTGTTTCAACACCTCCGGTGTCTTATCAAGTGATGAGGTTGAATGTAGAATTCTACATTCAACCTCATCACAAATTCTACATTCAACATTATCACTTGATAAGACACCGGAGGTGTTGAAAAAAAATGGCTGTTTTTGTAGTGATTTTATAATATATTTAGGTTATAATTTTTAAATAAATAATTATATCTGCTCTACTATGTATTGAGCACTCTTTTAAAAATAGTAATTGTTGGTTATTGAAATTTATTCCGTATACACCAATCCTATATTTGTGCATATATATATATATATATATATATATATATATATATATATATATATATATGTGTATGTATGTGTGTGTGTGTGTGTGTGTGTGTGTGTGTCTGTGTGTGTCTGTGTTTGTGTGTGAACCAGTTTGTTTCGTAAAACATTTGTATATTTTCGATCTTGATGATGAACACCGAGTTTGAAATAAAGACAAAATTTAAAAAAAAAAAAAAAAAAGTTTGCTTTGTTTTTAGTACATATATGAAAGGAAAGTAACTGATGACCAAGAATGATAGCTTAGTGGTAGGATCTCTGTCTGAAAGCAAATCTGGCGGGTTTCAATTCTGGCTTGAATCAATCGGGCGTCTAGTTACACTGAAGAGCTGTGATACAGCGAAACAGTCTGTCTGTGGATGACTATATGTACATAATATATATATTTTAATCATTTTACCCCAAGTAAAACAATAAAGCCGCTAAGACCCGGGGGTGGGGTTACTGTGTGTAAAAGAATAAGAAAAACATTATTAAGAAGCGAGAACAATAAAAGAGGAATCAAGTTGACAGCAGATAACGATTGACACTGCATTTCAATTTGTGAGGATCAAAATTGACTGTAAATTAAGAAGCCAGAAGAGATTTCCACAGACGAGAAGTGCAATAGAAGATACTGTCAACAACATAGAACTTAGGGTTACATCTAGGCATTTCAACTGTAAAATCACGAGACATCATTACTAATCGAATACTGTGTTTAAATTCATATGGTCGAAGTACCATATAGCAAACTTCATGAGAACAATTACCGCGAAAGTATTTATTGAAAAGGTACAGCGAAGCTACATTATATAATTTAATATATATATATATATATATATATATATATATATATATATATATGTGTGTGTGTGTGTGTGTGCGTGTGCGTGTATTTGACATTATAAATTACAAACATTATGTCTGCTTATTTTTATCATAATCCTTTCATATTCACGAATAATTTATTTCACGTATATTCATTTATTTCGATCTATCGGCCTCAACATACACTGACACAAGCACATACACACACACACACATACACACACACACACACACACATATATATATATATATATATATATATATCAAATACAGTCCAAGTATTACCATAGCATTTTATTGTAATTAACCAGAATTAAGCAGAACCATTTTAATACTAAATTTCTGGACTATTGATTAATTACTTTGTCTCAATTAATTTTTTTTTGTGGGGGAAGAGGTGGATTCATGCCTTGCCCAAGGGCATTTGCACGTAAGTGAATATAACAAAACCAACAGAACAGATACTCGGTTCTACGATTAACAATTCCAAGACATTATCCATTCCACCGCCTGCATATCAAAGAATAGAGCACTTGATATTACCAAGCGGTCACCCATCTAGACTACTGACCAGGCTCGACATTGCTTTACTTCGGTGATCGTACGAAAACCGGTGTTTCAACGTGATGAGACTGTAAGCCATCTTTTGATATCACGTGGTTAAATACAAGCCAAATAATAAATTAGGCAAAAAATATCTTTAAGCTCCTACCAAAACCTTTACTCAGAAAGGTTGTATTCTTAAACCTAAACCTCAAATAATCATTTAATATGCGAAATTAATTTCCCAAAGAACACGTCTACTGCTGAATGTAATGCTAAAATATAAAGACAGTTCCAAGAATTGGATCTTTCTAGAAAACTTTCTTATTTTTAGCCTTTTTTTATTTTAGTTTTTTCTCCTTACGACATGAGAGAATTCAAGTAGAAACATCAAATATGTCCTCCTAAACTAAATAAATTCATGCGTGACATAACCAATTTCATTATGTGAAATAAAATGCAAGTTATCTTAAGAATGGAAACGATGATGAAAACAATTTCTGAACTAAACAATTAGTTTTATACTCGTTTTGACAAAAGCGGCCATTATTCTATCAGTCGATACTCTCCAGAGAAAGATGTTCACTATTCAATGGCGTCACTATCAAGTGAGAGAAAGGACTCTTTCGTTAAATTCGAAAGACTAAATGTTCTCTTCTGCACGACTAAAATGATGAATCCGTAAATTAAGTATTTTCATTTTTTTCCAGAATTTCATTTTCATTCAATCTCTTTTTTTTTTCTTTTTTTTTTTTTAGTTTTCTTTTTAATCTTTTTTTTTTTGTTGCTTAAAAACAACATCTAACAAAAGAATATAAAACTAATGATGTAAAATACACCGGACATTCTGCTTTTTCTCTTGTCCTTCCCGTGTTAAATCCAATCTATTTAATCGTGGTTTTAGCCAGGCACAGTTGTCATACATGACAATGAATTGATAATTGCCTGCAAACGACAGAGTTTCATGGATTCTTTTCAAGACAATCTCCTTCGGAGCCTCAAGAAATTAAACCATTTTGTCTGTCGAATATTGGTTACGTTCTGTCTATATAATCTAGGTAGAACTTATCAAACACATTTTAAAATTCTCATTCATTACAATAGTTATATATATAGAAACACAATAAATGTTAAAAACACATATAGCAAAATATTTTACATTAAAATTATTTTACAGTAGAATGTACTGTAAATTATTTTTCTGTAATAAATTGCCAAAGTAATGTATTGCAAATTATTTTATTACAGAAATGCATTATAGATTATTTTGCTATAGTAATTCGTCCTGGGTATGACGATAAACTACATCCGGTCTCTAATCGGGAGATAGGAGCGTGGAAGCACCTCTTAATTGATGTTGTTCCAAGGTCCCTGACCCGGTATGGTAGCACTTGTTAGGATCCCAGTCATGGGCAAATAGTGACCCCCCCCCCCTAAAAAAAAGCAGTACATCTTTTATAATAAAATGAACAACAATGCACAGCAAAATGACCATTAATACAACACTCAAAAAATATAAAAATACATTTTATAAACCCATTACCATGAATACATTTTCTGATCTACAAACTATATATCTAAAAAAACATATCTTTACCCTGAGAGTATAAAAATATGTGAAAGTATAAAATGGCGCGTGAGATATTTAGATTTCGGCATTAAATAGCCCATAAACATTGATATTCCACTAAACAAGATCAACCAATCAACAATGCCGAGAGTAAAATGGACAACAATACATTTTATCTGGAGTTGAGGGCATACAGTTGCGTTTAATATAGAATAAAATTGTGTTCAAAATATTTAGATTCAATAGCCAATAAGGGTTGATGTGCGGCCAAACAAAATCAACCAACCGACAACAACGACTATAATAATGCATTGTAAATTATTTTATTATAATAATGCATTGGAAATTACTTTACTATAGTAATTCAATGCCATTATTTTATTATAGAAATGCCTTGTAAATTATTTTACTACAGTAATTCATAGGAAATTATTTTATTGTAATAATGCATTGTAAAATATTTTATTTTAGTCATTCATTGCAAATTATTTTATAATAATGCATTGTAAATTATTTTACTATAGCAATTCATTGCAAATTATCTGTTATAGAAATGAATTGTAAATCATTTTACTAGAGGAATTCATTGGATAAAGCATTAAAAATTTAAAAAGTTTTCTTTACTCGCCTTATTCACAAAAAGTGAAGGTAATGGTCTAAACTGTACAAAATAATGGTGACATCTGCTGTTTCCTTATAAGGAAACTGTTATGTTTTGCATATCTCTCTGCGTAGTAGTAGTCGTAGTACAGTTCTTTGTGTCTTGAATAGAAACAGGCTTTGCTAGGAATAGCCATCCTATGTTCGCCTGTTGTTCTCTATTTATACTTCTCTATCTTAATTGTATACGGTACTACAGAAACATTCAACATATATTGACCGAACAGGCAGTGTAATGGTTAGTAAGCTTGGCTCGCTAGAACAATTACGATTGAGCAGGGAGTTCGATCCTCACTGGGTGCCCCCTAATTTCGGCCTTGTGCCAGATCTAAGCTACGCTTGGAAAATCACTATATTGACCGAACAGTTAGAAATACTGTCTGTTGAAATTTGTAAAATTTCCTTTAAAACAGTTTTTCAGATAAATTATTACAGTTATCGTTCTTTCTAGTACTGATGGGCGTATCCTTTCTATCCTATTGTTTGAAATCAAAATCTTGATTATATCAATATTTTCTCTTCGGGCTGCATCTGTTATCCATTTAAGATGTTGCTGTTGCTGAAATTGATGCAGTTTCTGTTATTTGGTAAAGTCTTTGTGATTGTGTAGCTCCAGTATTCTTCTTCTCTATGTACAGGTTCCCCTCTGAACGTAGACAGTCATGGCTCTCCACAACTTCCTGTGCCTTGTAGCTCTTAATAAACTTTGTCTTTTTGCTATTTCTCTAAAACCCTGTTTCGCCGTCCATTTGCTCAATCTTACTAAGTAGGTTATGCGTTGTATTCAGTCTGTCCTGTGAGTATCAGATTTTCCAAGCCCTCTTTCCTCATTATGTTCCCCAGAAACCACAACTGCCTCTTTTTGATGTTAAGTATAAACTTCCTTTTTGTTTCCATTTTCTCTAAAACTTTGTCGTTGCTCACATATTTGCTACATGTTATCCTCAGCATCCTTCTGTAGAACCACATTTCTGTTGCTTCATGTCTCCTCTTCATCTTTGAGGAGATCGTTCAGCCTTCACTGCCATACATGAGAACAGATATTACGTAACAGTTTAGTACCCTGTTTCTTTGTTTCTAGCAAAATCTTCCTATTTCTTAGAACTCTGCTTAGCTTTTGGAGTTCTTCCTTGGCTATCCCAATACGCCTTCGGATTTCAGTGTCACACTTTCCGTCCTCTGTTAAAACACTTCCCAGATATTTACATTTCCGCACTTGTTTAATTTTGGTATCTCCGATTTGCAATTCGGACTTTGGGCTCCATCCTTCTGCTAACAACCATTGCTTTCTATCTTATTGCAGTTGATGTTTCGGGAAATCATTTTCAAGAATCAATCTGTAGTAAAAACAGAAACCAGTAAATAAACATACCAAAGCTATATTGCCCTTTACTCTGACTACTCGTCAAATGATAGGCCTAACAATGTGATTTTTCTACCTCCTAGATCTTAAGGGGAGGTAACTGATGATTTATCAGTACACAACTATAGTGTCACAATACTTTTATGCTTCATTCCCTTGCCTAATACTTTTGGTTCTTTCCAAGACTGATCCTTGTATAGAATATTCGTCCACACGGGCTATACCTGATTCTAGTTGCATTTCTTCTATTTTCTCCTCTATGCTTCTACATTGTTCTTGATCCCTAGTTCTTTTTCTGGTTAAAATTCCTGGCTGTAGATTTAAACCTCATTACCCTGGAGATAAGTGCTTCCCATTTTACGAAACACTTTTTTCTAAAGTCAACTTACATCCAAGTAGATACGGTAATTTTAAAAAGTCAAATTCGAAAAGTAAGAAAAAAAAAGAGATAAAAATGAGTTATCGCCTGTTTCAGTTGAGCCATATAGTCCCGTAGTCATTATTGAATCGTATTAACATAACATAAGCGGCTGTACAACCATAGTAGCACAATAGTAATCCGTTCTCAGTTCCCGTGTCTATAACTTTAGGGGTTTGCAAAACTGATATTAGCATGGAACATTTGACCACACAGGTTATATCTGATCACTGGAGTCAATCCTCGTTAGATCTGTTGAGCCTTTTACTTTTGTTAATGTGTTGCTTTCTACGTTCTCGTTCAAAAGAAATGTTTGATGTTGAACTGGATGATTCGTTGTTAGTTCTTTTTTGTTTTGTAGGTTGTCATTAATCTTTTCCAGAGTTTGTTTCGGTTGATTCTTATAGCACGCATAGCTTCTTTGGCTTGTGCTGAGTTCATTTTTAAATTGATTTTATACTTATGTCTGAAATAGATCCATAATTCCTCCCTTGGTTAAAATTTCTCCTCTGGTTAAAATTCCTCCGCATAGATTTAGGATTCACCTGCTGAAAGAGGACCATTTCTTCATTCGGTTTACACCCAAGTATATACGGTAATTTAAAAAAACTGGAATTCGAATAGAAAAAATAGAAAAAATGAGAGTGTGTAATGAGGAAATTTAAGCGAAAAGTTGAAAGAAAAAAGAAAAAAGAAAACAACAAAATAATAAATGTATTAAGAATGAAAAGGAACAAAAGAAGAAGAATGAAAGATGAAAATTCTTTGTAAAAGGAGGAATTTTGAAGAGGACATTTTTATTTTCATAATGTCTTTTACGTGGTGACTGATAACCAGAATAATTAAATTGATTATTCCAATTTATCATCTTGAACAGAATAAAAAGAAAAACACAGAAAATTCTGTTCCACTTCTGTCCATTCTTGGAGAAGCTAAAATATCCATTGCATGGAAAGAACGGCTAACTAGATTCTCAGTACCAAATTTATCTTTCGAAGTTTTATTTTTTATATTTTTAATAATCATACTTCTGCTTTTTCGGCAGCCAGTGTTCTCCACAGCTACATTTCCTTTTATCTGGGAATTGTCAAGATTATTATTATTATATATGTAGAAGTACATGTAATGTTTACCCTTACCACTGTTTCGAATTCAGTTGTTTTGTCCTAACAAAACTAAAAAGCACAGTCTGCCTTACTATTTTATTTATAGCTGTGAGCGTGAAACCGATTCATGTCTTTCGTAAAGGAGTTTTGGCGAAGTGAATGGAAAGGGAAAATTTGAACAAGTTTTGCTGATTCCTTTTCTCACGCCGATAACCGTAATGACACCTGCCCATCCAAATCTGAAGTAATAAAATAACCATTTTGTTAAGTGGATTTAGTTGTACTATGCAGGGAATATTATTCTTAAAAAGACGAGCCACAACCTCCAACCAAAAAACAATAAACAAAAAACAACAAAAAAAAAACAAACATAAAAACATGAAGATATCCGTAGACCTATTGCCTCCGCTCCTCTCGCTGATAAAAAAAACAACAAACAAAACAAAATAAAATAATTAAAAAAAAAAAAAACATGACCACAAACTATTCTAAAAGTTTCTTTTAACAATAAGAGCACGTGCCAGTGACACAGGCTGATACAACTTGCTACTAAAGATTTTAGGGAATTTATCTATTAGGTTGGTGCAAAAATAATGACGTAATAATGTCGTTTTTTGACGTTAAAAATATATCAAAAAACGACATTATTACGTCATTATTTTGCACCAACCTAATATAAAAAAAAATTACTCTCATATCATTCTATTTTTTTTGTTTTTGTTTTTTTTTTTTTTTTCGAAACACAAATTTAAAAAAAAAAAAAAAAAAATGGGAAAACTTCAAATGTAAAGGATTTGTGGATGAGGTCTGGAATACACCGAGTGTGTCACCTGCAGAGGGTAAGACCACTGGCAAAAGTAGCCATGTACCAATACTGAACGGTTGAAATATAGACGTCCAACATTTACCTATATCTGAACAAAGTAAATAATTTTTCGGCACAAATATAAACAACCATTATTTACCTATCCCCGAACAAAGTAAATGTTTATTGACTCAAATATAAACAACCAATATTTATCTATCTTCGAACCATGTAAATATTTTTACGCAAGTATAAATGACCAAGATTTACCTATGCCTGAGTGTTTACGGCCGCATCACGTTGAAACATTGGTTCCCGTAAGGTCACCGAAGTTAACACTAGGATGGCTGAGGTATCGTTTTCGACACCTTGAAATTTTCAACAAATTACTATGGAATAACTACTTTTGGTTCGATGCTGAGTCTTATAGGCAATTATTAAATCTTAGCAAAGATGCTTAACAGACTTTAAAAAATATTCAGTGGAATAGCTGATATTTGAGGTTTTACTTTGAATGGCCGAGGTGTCGTTTTTAAAACCTAGGCTATTTATAGGGTAAATGCATTGAAAAATTTCTCACAAACAATAATACTTGTGTTTATGTCCCCTATCTATCTATTTATCTATCTACACACACGCACACATAATTTATATATATATATATATATATATATATATATATATATATATATCTATATATATATATATATATATATATATAATCACTTTCTTTCAGTATGAGGTATACTAATAATTTTGAATTTCTTTTCAGACTTGTTATTCTTGACTTGAATATTGAATATATTAGAGATGGCTGCTTCACGGCGTAATGGAAATAAAGATGTCAAGGGAGCTGGCCATCCTAGTGTTAAGCAACGTCAAACCTGGTCAGTACCTAGACGGGTAACCGCTTGGGAATTTCAGGTGCCTTAACCTTGGATGTATGAGTGTAGTAATGGGTTATAGAATTAGAATTGTTAATCGGAGAGCCAAGTTCCAATTCCAGTTGGGTTCGTTATATGCACTTACGCGCAAATACCGTTGGGAAAGGTATGAATCCACCTCTTCTCCCCCCAGATATGGGTTAATTAGTAAGACTTATATTACTAAATCTATTAATACCTCAAAAAATAATTTCGGGTTTAAGAAACCCACAGAGGTTGATATACCGCTAAAGAAAAACAACCAGCCATCTCCGAACCAAATAAAACTCGTAGACCCAAATATAAACAATCAATATTTAACTATCTTCGAGCAAGTAAATGCTTATTGACTCAAATCGAAACCACCAATGTTTACCTATCACCGAATCAACTGACTGCTTATCGACTCAAATATAAAGGACCAATATTTACATATCTCTGGGAAAAGAAAATATTTATCGACTCAAATATAGGCAACCTGTATTTATCTATTCTCGAACAAAATAAATGCTTATTGATTCAAATATAAAGGACCAATATTTACTTATCACTGAACCGAGTAAATGATTATCTTCATATATATAAACAAACAATCACGAATCAACTAAATGCTTATAAATTCAAATATAAACAATCAATATTTACCTATCCACGAACGATTCAAATGTTTACAGATTCAAATAAACGATCAATATTTAACTATTCCGGCAACAAGGAAATGCTTACAATCTCAAAGATAATATTTTTTTGACGCTAAATAAAGAAACAGGGCTTGACTTGTATAATAAAAATCAACCAGACTAACCAAAATGTGAAAAGTCAGTTTATGTTTTCGAATACAGGAAAACATTGTAAAAAGGCTTGCTTCTCAAGACTGAAAAGTTGCTTTCTGAAATGGAATAATCAAATATTACTTCTCATCAAGACGATATTCCTGTACAGATTGCAAATAGCAACAAAAATGACTTCAGAGAAATTCCAGTAGGCTTAGATTTTGGTCTATCCCTAGATAGAATCGTTTGAGTCCGAAATATAAGTTTTTGAGCCCTATATAGACAAATTTGAGTCCGATATACATCTTATGTGTCTATACCAAATAGACTTAACCACCGGACTTAACAATATACAATCATTTGAGCCCTATATCGAATCTTTTGAGATCTTTATAAAATCATATATACCAAGTGCAACAGCAAAATTGTTTAAATCGCGTAACAGCATGGGATAATTGTCCATCCCACAAAATGTTTAATATCTAAAAAAAAAAAAAAAAATAACAAAAAAATCAACACTAAACTAATTGTTTCTTTTTTCCAGGTTTTCAGCTAAGACGTTTCGCCATCTTGATAACAATCACTGAAAAAACCTTTGAGTTATTCAGCTAGAAAGAGAACAGGTTAAAATCGTTTTGTGTTAGCCAAACTATTTCTCCCCAGCTTAACAATGGTGACAGGAAAAAGATCATTCGTGTCTTCAGTAATGGTACCAACATTCATACTCTGGCTTTCAGTTTCAAAGGCCATTCAAGAATCATCAAGAGAATGGTGAATACGTTTTAAAAAGAGGGAACAGTGGAGAGAAAATCTGGATCAGGCGGTCACAACAGCAGGAGTAATAATCATTTCAAATTAGAGCTAAATACATTTAATTATTCAAAGTAGAGTCCAAAAGTTATAAAAATTTCTAAGATACAACTGTTCAAAGTTTAATTTAACATTTGGACTATTTTGCAGTTACACCTAGTAGACTCTTTGAACCTTATACAGAATCTTTTGAGTCCTATATAGAATATTTTGCGAACTATATAGAATCTTTTAAGCCCTATATGAAATCATTTAAGTCCTATATTGAAGCTTTGACTCTATACTTAATCTTTTGAGCCCTATATAGAATCCTTTCGGCCCTATACATAATCTTTTGAGCCCTATATAGAATATTTTGAGCTCTATATAGAATCCTTTTGGCCCTATACATAATCTTTTGAGCCCTATATAGAATCCTTTTGAGCCCTATACATAATCTTTTGAGCCCTATATAGAATCTTTTGAGTTCTATATAGAATCCTTTTTACCCTATACATAATCTTTTGAGCCCTATATAGAACTTTTGAGCTCTATATAGAATCCTTTTGACCCTATACATAATCTTTTGAGCCCTATATAGAATATTTTGAGCACTATATAGAATCCTTTTGACCCTATACATAATCTTTTGAGCCCTATATAGAATATTTTGAGCTCTATATAGAATCCTTTTGACCCTATACATAATCTTTTGAGCCCTATATAGAATATTTTGAGCACTATATAAAATTCTT
The DNA here is from genome assembly GCA_963932145.1 of Acanthosepion lycidas. NCBI lineage: Eukaryota > Metazoa > Mollusca > Cephalopoda > Sepiida > Sepiidae > Acanthosepion > Acanthosepion lycidas. The sequence goes on along the minus strand of OZ010592.1, from coordinate 56,027,630 downwards.
TTGACCCTATACATAATCTTTTGAGCCCTATATAGAATATTTTGAGTTCTATATAGAATACTTTTGACCCTATACATAATCTTTTGAGCCCTATATAGAATCTTTTGAGCTCTATATAGAATCCTTTTGACCCTATACATAATCTTTTGAGCCCTATATAGAATCTTTTGAGCTCTATATAGAATCCTTTTGACCCTATAAATAATATTTTGAGCCCTATATAGAATCTTTTGAGCTCTATATAGAATCCTTTTGACCCTATACATAATCTTTTGAGCCCTATATAGAATCTTTTGAGCTCTATATAGAATCCTTTTGACCCTATACATAATTTTCTGAGCCCTATATAGAATACTTTTACACCCCCCATACATAATTTTCGATCCCTTTATAGAAACCTTTGAGTCTTTATAGAAAATTTTGAATTCCATAAAGAAACTTTTCAGTCCTATAAAAATATTTTGAGTCCTATATGGAATCTTTGCTTTTATATTGAACACAAAGTAATTGGCAAAACATTTTTCGCGAACACATCAAATGGCAGTTGCCATCAAACATTGAATTGAACAACATTGACACTTACTGTGAAAAACTCGGCAAATTTACACACGTGGCTTGACGATTTAAAGTAATTAAAAGTAAATGCAAACCCTGATTAAATTATTTTATATATTTGTTTAATTTTTGCTTATTTCTTTTCTTCAGTCACTTAACCTAGAGACCACATAGATCCACATGTCACAAATAAGAAAATAATATCTACAAAAAACACGTTTTAGAAGATAAAACCAAGATATGGAGTAGGACTCAATGCGAAATACAAGAATCTTGAAGTGGAAATCACAGAAATGAGGACATCAGTAATTTCAGATGTAGTTCGAGCACTCGGATTGATTGGAAGAGATTCTGATAGACTCATTGAAGGGATCCCTGGAAGCCCATACCTTAAAGAAATACAAAAAAATTTTACTCACAAGTACAGCTCACACATTATGAACAGCTTTATCTATGTAAAATGTGTGTGACCTTAGTTTGTCATTTAAAAAAAATTTACAAAAATGATCAGTGAAAAATGTCATGAAGCCGTTTCTGACTTAGCTCTCAACTTGGAACACGGAAAGACATGTGTATACATCAAGAATCAAAGGCAATAATAATAATAATAATAATAATAATAATAATAATAATAATAATAATAATAATAATGAAATCGAAATCTCAAAATTGTGGCAGATAGTAACATCAACAATCCATGTTGTAGTTGGAGCCCCAGGATTGGTTGGAAAAAATTCCACTAGACTAATTGAAGGGATTCCTGGAAGTCCATGGCTTAAGGAAATACAAAATTTGTTCTCATGAGTACAGCCCACACCTTACGAAGGGCTTTATCTATGTAAAATATATTTGTAGTTATTATTTTAAAAACAAATTAATTGGTCAGTGGAAAATGTCATGATGCCATTTCTTACCTTATCTCCCTAGGCGGGACCCAGAAAGAAATGTGTAACAACAGAAATCAAATGAAATAAAAAATATAATAATAATAATAATAATAATAATAATAATAATAAGACGTACAAATATTTGATACATGCGTTTCGGCGAATTCCATTACTCCATAAATGCCAGGATTTAGCTACCAAAATCTTGTCTGACATATTGACAAATTCCAGTTCTTGATAACGACTGGGACGATCGAAAGTGCTTGAACAAAACCTTGAATGCCCAGACTATCTATCTATCTATCTATCTATCTATCTATCTATCTATCTATGAGTATATGTGTGAAAAGTAGCCATGTAGACTTTTTCAAAAAAATATAATCTATTTATATATTATCTGTTTTCATTCTATTTCGGTTTCTTTCTCCCCCTTCACTGACTACGTACCCAACATTCATCCCCAGCACTCTCATATATATATATATATATATATATATATATATATATATATATATATATGCAAATATGAATTATATATATATATATATATATATATATATATATACAAATAAATTCTTTTATGCCTCCCTCTGTTTCTCTTTACACACACACACACATATATATATATATATATATATATATATATATATATATATATATATATATATAGAGAGAGAGAGAGAGAGAGAGAGAGAGAGAGAGGGAGAGAGACAGACATAAACGTTTATATGAATATATGAATAACAGACGCTTTTTACTTAAAAGACTGTATGTAGATTTAATTGTCTACATATATATAAATATGTATATATATATATATATATATATATATACGTGTGTGTGTGTGTGCGTGCGCACATAGATATAATTACGTGTTTATAAATATATATATATATATATAGCTATCTTTATGTATATATGCATATATTTGTGTATGTGCGCTCGTGCGTGTATCTATGTATGTGTGTATAAGTTTAAGCCTGTGTTGTCTTTTGACTCAAGGAGCAAGGTGTTATGTTGTGGAGAGTAGTTTCTTAAAATAAAATATTTATAACTTCTCTCCACATTGACGCACCAAGGCATTTCAAGAATTGATTAAGAAAGGAAGAAAGAAAGAAAGTAAATGGTCTCAAAAGCAAACAATCCTGATACCTTCAAAATAATTGAAATGCTGCAAACACTCAGATCTCCGTTTAAACCGTACCCCACTTTGCTTAATCTCACTTTTCCAAAAATTCCCTTTTAAATTTCTCAAAGACTTTTCGCACCGACAAATAGTTATGCCGTTTGTATAATTTCTATTGACAAGCAGAAATGGTGCGGAAACTGTGGAACAGCAGCAGATGCAACGGTTCCATTCTGTCAACGCTAAAACCCCACGCTCTCCCAACCACTATTGAAGCAAAATTGCATTTTGTATTGGGGGGCGGTTGGAGCAAGTCAGTTATAGAAATCAGAGAGGCAACTAATATACGGCCCAGATGTCGCGAATAACTTTTCAGAAAAATGACTTTGTGCATTCTGAAGTTAAGTAGAATTCTCGAAAATCAAAGATCTTGTCTGCAAACAAATCCATATTTACGCTTTTTGTGAAATGGCGGTGTGCTAAGGTTGTGTTGAAAAGCCGAATCTCCCACCGGTTTCGTTTCATTGAAATCGTGGAAAACTTGTTCGGCGTTTTTCTATTAACTCCGTCTTTTAGAGTTTCCTTTCGTTGAAGTGACTAACGCACGACTTCTTGGATCTGAAAATATATAAAACGAATTAAAATACGGGAACAATTGACAGTGGAACGGCGACAATGGCGACAGCAAAAAATACTGTCGGAAGAATTATAAAAGGACATATGGAAAAGAAACGAAGATGGAAGGTACGAAATACAGTTGATACATGTTATGTTTATTTGATATTTATGTATAAATCGATTATTTTTTTAGTTCTATTCAGATTGAGTTCATCAATCAGGTCGACGACGCACATCAGAGGACCGTCATTCAGATAAATGCCGACCGAATCATCAAGGAAACAGTTGCACGTTCAAGTGGAGGTAATTCAGGTGTGTGTATGTCTGTGAGAAACGGCAAAGATAAAATACCACGAAATGTGGTCATGATGCGTTCACTTTATCCGCTAATTGAATTCACATGAAATCATTCAATAATTAAACATGGCCACTGCATTGTCTTACTTTGAAACTGGTACTTTTCCCACGGGACGGACGAGGGAAATAAGAGCAATAAGAAATCAGAATTCTTGCAATCAGAAAGAGACAGTTCAAATACATAAGGAGGACTAGAGAATTTAACACTCACAAAGCATAGTGACGTCAAGAGAAACAGAAGGAATCGAAGAATCTGTTTAATGAGTGTGTTCAAATAGCAAGCATATCAGAGACAAAATAGGAATGGTAAAAGGTCGAAGATTACTTACAGTAGCAGAAGGCAGGAAGTTGTGGGGAGCGGTGATCACTTCTTTTTTCAAGGGATATAGCCAATAAAAATGAATCATCGTTAACTTTTGCACTTATGCCCTTAGAGAAAGCATGAATCTATCTCTTCTCACCCTAGTGATGGGTTAAATACTAAATAAGATTGGTCGCTCGTGTCTTCTCTTCGTAGCTATGGATTAAAAACCAGACAAGAGCGATCTCTCTACTTCTCTCTCTAGCCATGGATTAAGTACCAGAGTTGACGTGACTCACTAGTCTTCTTTCCCCAGCCATGGATTAACTACCAGAGTAGACAGGACTCTGTATTCTTCTCTCCGTAGCCATGGGTTAAGTACCAGAGGAGACTGAACTCTATACACTTCTCACTCTATTCATGGTTTAAATACAAGAGCAGATTGGGCTTCCTAAACTCCTCTCACTGGCTAAAAGTTGAATACCACTGAAGGATGATCTCTTCTTAGCTACTGGATTAATTACCAGAGTAGACCGATTTCGCTAGTCTTCTCTCCCTCGCTATGAGTCAATTACCAAAGTAGACCGATTTCGCTAGTCTTCTCTCCCTAGCTATGGGTTAATTACCAGAGTAGACCGATTTCGCTAATCTTCTCTCCCTAGCCATGGGTTAATTACCAGAGTAGACCGATTTCGCTAGTCTTCTCTCCCTAGCCATGAGTCAATTAGCAAAGTAGACCGATTTCGCTAGTCTTCTCTCCCTATCTATGGGTTAATTACCAGAGTAAACTAGCCTGTGTTGTCTTGGTTTTCAGCCTGTATCAGAGTAGGACTTCGCTGAATTCAAAACCGGTTGGACACGGTGCTAGAAACTCCACCCTTACTTGCTAATGTAAACACACCAGCTCCACTTTCCATGATGCGGCGATACCGGAAGATGACAGTCTCCAAGAGAATATACTCTTTTAAATCTTGTTTTATCATATTCTTGAAACTATTGAAAATGAAATATTCTTTTTAATCATTTCATTCTAAGCAAGGCAATAATGCTACTAGGACTCAGGGGTTTATTGAGTGTAGGAACACACGAGAAAACTACTATTAATAAGAGCGCACAATAAAAGAATAATATTTAAGAAGGTAGAATGTCACATTTAATTTGCAACAATGAGGCATCATGGGAAATGTATGTATTAAATAGTAGAACACATTTTCTCTCTTGCCTTGATTTGGTACCAGTCTAGAAGAAGAATGATGAACTTAAAACCGCGGGAAATGAAACAGTAAAATATTCCACTATCTTTCACAATATAAACAATGGGAATATATATTTTCAAAATACTTCCTGAAATTGAAATGATAAGGTAAAAAAAAAAACAAACAGAGATGCTGTCTTGAAAAACAAACACGAAAACTCTCCTGATAGATGCAAAATGCCATTTTGGAGAGGTGTAGCAATGATCGGCCGAAATATGACCGCAAAAGCGAAAATAATACAAAACTATTAGGTTGGTGCAAAAATAATGACGTAATAATGTCGTTTATTGACGTTAAAAAATACGCCAAAAAACGACATTATGACGTCATTATTTTTTGCACCAACCTGATATATAATAATTACTGTTGTGTATTTATTTATTTATATCTTTCGTGTCGTGCTCTATGTAATTATATGGTCGAAAGGTTAATGTTGTTTATTTACCAATTCCAGTTTTTGCTCATGGGCAGCTGTAAGTAGAGATAAGTAAAACAAAAAACAAAATAATAAAATAAACACAACGTCGAAATAAGCATGGAAAACAAAGACAGCACAAAACAATTTTCTTTAAAACAAAACCTTCAAAGGAGACGTAGTGATGAAGGCAATAATTGACTAGACATTTATTTTATTTATTTATTATTTATTTATTAAAGAGCTCCTGTTTAAGCTGTGGATTCTGAAATGATTTCTGAGATCGGCAACGCATGGATCTCCTTTTCCATTTTAGCTCTCTGATATCAAAAGTAAAGCCAAGGAAATCATTTTAAAATAAATTATTAAAAGAAAATATATTAACAATGGAACTACGAGCGAAAGTCAAAATTATCCGCACTCTTTCCAAAAGATATTTTATGGCGAAAATGAGGATAATTTTTATCTTATCCTCATATTTGTATAAACACTTTAGTGGCTTTTACTTAATTCTGAACCTTTTAGTTATATAATATAACGAAATACATGTAATTGTTATGCTTTTTTATGTAATAAACATAACAAAAATAACTTTACGAATCGTCGTTTTTCTGTTTTTAATTAAAGAGTATTAATTACATTTACCGGACTGAATGTTCGAGAAATATGCGTTCTCCGGTAGGAATCGAACCTGTAACCCTTCTTATGGGAACCGACATATAGACCATTCAGACACAGAGAAGCGTCTGATTAACAAAGTTCGAGTTGGGCTACAGGTTCAATTCCTGTTCGAAAACGCATATTTTTTTACGAAATTTCTCGAACATTCAGGCCGATAAATGTAATTAATACTGCTTATTTAAAAACAGAGCTTTTACTTAAATAAATTATATCTATAAAAATAAAGCATAAACAGAAAGTATATTAAGTAACTGCTGGATTTAATCCCTTTCACAATATATATATATATATATATATATATATATATATATATATATATATATATATATATATATATATATATATATATATATATATATATATATATATATATATATATATATATATATATATACTACAAGTACTACCCACTAGGCTTTTCTAGTGATGAGGGTGGAAAGATGGCTAGCAGGCTTAAAAAATAAAACCACCTCTTTTCTTGGCATCAACGGCCATTTAGCATTAACACGGGGGATATAGAAATACCTGGATTGGTATCTAGGCGTCCAATAAACACACGGGTACTGTTTATCTCTTTAGCCTTTGTTAAGATATCCAAGTAGAAGAACACGTACCACTTGACAGCTTGCAATTATATTGGATGGTTCTTCTTTTGAAGCACATGCTGTTCTTGATCAGAGAATAGGATTGACCAAAGGCAAGGTCTTTCTTTACATTAAAAATTTCATGTACAGTTACCAGAAGGAATGGCAGGCTTAGTCAGAAAAAGCTGTCATTACCAAGTTAGTCTTGCCAGAGATTTTAAAAATTTGTCTGGCTTAAAAGTCATATCCGTTCAAATTACTATTAAGTCCTACGATAATATTTTGTGATATAGTCATACCCCACAACGAAGTAATAGCCATTATACGAAGATGGCAGGTACTAGGATAAAAACACTAACACTAAAATCTAAAGTAGGATTAGGAATTTGAGGCTGTAGGAAAAAAAATGATAGGATCTCATGAGAATTACAAGACCAACCATATTAATTATTGGAGGATATAATCTTCATATTATAAGATGAGTAGATGACACTGTGTTGATGGCAGACTCAAAAAAGAAACTGAAAATAGTCAGGCAGTAAAGGAAAGCAAGAAAGAAGCGAAAAGAAAAAAAAGACTAATTATTTACACTATTTATATTGTTCGGACTGTTCTCCTAATCTTCGTTGCCACATTTACGACGTTTCGACCGTTGTACGCTCCGGCAGATGATTGGAATTTCGAACTGAACTCTTTTTGTCGTCCACGGAGTAGATTGTTCTAGTCCGAGTTCAAGAAGAAGACCGAAACGTCGTGAATATGGCAACGAAGATGAGGATAACAGTCCGAACAATATAACCAATTACAATGTCTCATCTCAGAAATATAGACAGATAGAAAAGACTATCCATTTTAAGAAAACAAAACGCATGGTTGTAAGCAAAAGTGGCAGCCCAAGATGTGTGTTAATAATTGGGAACGGCAAAATCAAGTATTAGGTCGGTGCAAAAATAATGACGTAATACTGTCGTTTTTTGACGTATTTTTTAACGTCAAAAAACGACATTATTACGTCATTATTTTTGCACCAACCTAATAGGTGCAGAAATTTAACGAAAATAGTCTAGAAATTGGAGGCGCAAAATATGATACAGAAATCCGAAAACGCATAAAGAGAGCGAAAGTTGCCTTCTAGACAATAAGCAAAGCATTAATATACAGAAATGCTATGTAATATCTAATCTCCTCACAGATAAAGAAGACACCTGAGGCGTCAGAAATGTGGTTTGACAGAAGGATGCCGAGAATAATGGACCGAACATGTGAGCAGCGACTATGTTTAAGAGAAAATGGAAACCAAAAGGAGACTTAAAATGAAGGAGGTATGGATAGTGGCTCGGATTGTGAAATGGGAGAGCCGAGTTCGAATTCCTGTCAAATCCATTACATTCACTTACGTGCTAATACTCTAGGGAAATGTATGACTGCTATTCTTCTCCTCCCAGCTATAGGTAAATAACTGGACAGACCGGGTTCTACAGCCTTGGATGGTAGAAAGAAAGTATTGCAGGAAAAAATCTCCCTCGTCAGTCATGTATCGAAAGATACATGATTGCCTAAGCGTGTATCACATCAGGAGTTAAAATCTGGAAGAGACATATGAAATTTATAGGGTACATAATGAGGAAAAGTTGCTTAGAAAATTTGACACTGACAGGGCATATTAAAGGCAAGAAAGACGGTGGAAAGCAGCGAATAACCTACCTCGGGCACATAATAATTCCCCAACATATGACATGCTGTACAACAATTTAAATATCTGGGGAATGTTTTAACAGAGGACGCAAAGTGCGGCACAGGAATCGGAAAACGCTTTGGGATAGGGAAAGATGCCTTCCAAAAGCTAAGCAAGGTATTAAATAACAGAAAAATTTCGGTAGAACGAAGGTAAAGAGTACTGAACTGTTGCATAATGTCAGTCGTCTTTTATGGCAGTGAATGCTGGACAAAATTTGCATCAAGTATTTTTCTTCGTCCAGCTTACGGATGAAGAAAAATACTTGAGGCAAAAAGAAATGTGATTCTACAGAAGGATGCTGGGAATATCATAGACCAAACATTTGAGCGAAGATGAACTTTTAGAGAAAATGGAAACAAAATAGACGTTTATACCTAGCAAGAAAACAAAAAATGTCTAGAGCGCATAATGAGAAAAAAAATGAGGGCTTGTAAAATTTGATACTAACGGGATAACTTGAAGGCCAGAGAGAAACAACGCATAACGTACCTAGCGAACTAGAGCAAAAGACAAAATTTATGAAGAGCTACAAAGGACAGGAAATTGTGGAGAGCCATAATCGGCAACGTCCTGAAAGGACAAACCATATAGAAGAAGAAAGAATTGTAACTTATTACTATTATTGTTATTATTATAGAATTACAATGAAATTTTCAAAGAAAAGAATTGTCTGTATTTTCTAATCAGTGCTTCCATTACTGTCGAAATATGGCTGTTATGTATATGTGCTTCCAGATGCTTGTATTGTCGATGGACGCCTAATATGCATGCTGACGTAAAGAAAAGCAGGCGACAAACAATTCCATTAATATTTTAGATAAAAATCACTAAACATTGTAACTTGTATGATTCATTATTATTTTAAGACTACGTATCATACATCAATTAGTAAGAAATTCTTCCTGAAAGAGAATGAAGAAGAAAAAAAATAGTAAAAGACAAAGAGAAATTAAACCAACCAAACGTCTCTCTTTTCCTTTCTCCACATCCCTTCCTTCCACTAATTTTTTTTTTTTTTTGGAATTGATTTTTTTTATTTTATATTTATTGTTTTATTTCTCAATTATTTCCCTTTAGGTAACAGCATGCATTATTTATTCTGATCTCTCGTGTCAGGCGAGAAGAATGTTTGAAAAATTAGTTGGCAGAAATACAAAGGCGAAATCTTTGTTTCCCTGTCAGCGGATCGTGTCTAATTGATAAAATAGCTCTGGACTTGAAACTAAACATACCAACAAAAATAGGATTTTTGTTTGCTGAATTTAAGAATTTTGCTATTGAAAGACACGTTTTGTGTTGTAACCTTAACAGAAGAAGAATAAAATTATTGCGAAGATTTTGCGCCACAATTTTTTTTTATGAAGGGACAAGCCGTCGTTAGAGGGCTGCCCAAGTGTCATTAGAGGGTGGTCAAGTGTCGTTAGGGGGTGACGAAGTGGCGTCAGAGGTAAACCAAACGTAATCAGACGTTGACCAAACGTCGTCAAATGGTGGAAAAGCCTCGTCAAAGGGTGAGCAAGCGTCGTCAGATGGTGCACAACTTTCGTCAGAGAATGACTAAGCGTCGCCAGACCAGCCATCGCCAGACTAAGTGTCGTCAAATGGTGGACAAACCTCATCAGAGGGTGACTAAGCGTCATCAGAGGTTGACTAAGCGTCATCAGATAGTGGATAAGCGTCGTCAGAGGTTGACTAAGCGTCGTCAGATGTTGACCAAACGCGGTCAAATGGTGGACAAACCTCGCCAGACGGTGACTAAGTGTCATCAGAAGGTGTTAAGCGCTATCAGATAGTGGATAAGCGTCGTCAGAGGTTGACTAAGCGTTGTCAGCCCAAGAGTCGTCAGATGTTGACCAAACGCGGTTAAATGGTGGACAAACCCCGTCAGAGTGTGACTAAACGTCATCAGATAGTGGATAAGCGTCGTCAGGGGTTGACTAAGAGTTGTTTGACCAAGTGTCTTCAGACCAAGCGTCGTCAGACCAACCGTCGTCAGACTAACCGTCATCAGACTAAGGTTTGTCAGATGTTGACCAAATGTCGTCAAATAGTGGACAAGTCTCGTTAGAGGGTGACCAACCGTCGTCAGATGTTAACCAAACGTCGTCAAATGGTAGACAAGCCTCGTCAGAAGATGACCAAGCGTCGTCAGATGGTGGACAAGCGTTGTCAGAGGATGACCAAGTGTCGTCAGAAGGTGATGATGTGTCGACAGAGGATGACCAAGCGTCATCAGACGTTGACCAATTGTCGTCAGATGGTGGACAATCGTTCTCACAGGGTGATCAAACGTCGCCAGCGATTGACTACGCGTTGTCAGACCGAGTGTTGTCAATGCTGACTAAGCGTCATCAGACGCAGACAAAGATGGTGGTCAGAGGGCGACCAAGCAATGTCCTATCAACGAAAATTAGGTGCCTGTACAGATCGATTGACAGAAAAAATTGAGTAAACCGGTTAGTACTGGCTATGAAAATAAATGTTTTATTACATAAAACGTCGTTTTTTCACTTTGGTAACGCGCGCGCACACATACAAACACGTATAAATGCACAGATACACACACACACATACACGCGCGCACATGTACACACAGACAGAGCTAGACTGATAGCATCTACACTGAATCCATCATAAAAATTTAGGGCGTTGAATTAATAAATACTAAACACTTCAAACACTGCGGGGTAGGGACCAGTTGTTTTTTTGTTTTGTTTTTTTTTACATTAAGTTTCATCCTGTAATAGGCCCAGCGGCCATTCGTGGTAAAAGGTTAGTTAAGAGGAATTTTATACGGATACGAAAGTGAGATAACAGTTAATTCTAGACTTGAACAGGTTAAGGTTGTAGTAATCAAGGAAACATCCTCTTGGGAGTCGGTTTCACAGAACAATGGTTCGTGGGAAGTAGCTTTTCAAATGAAACTGAATTTCACATTGATGGAATACGGAGAGAATGTAAGTGTTTGCTACAATATAAGTGACATAGCCGTTCCTAGGCATAAAGGCGAAATCAAGGAATGTAGTTCCATGGTAGAAGTGATAGAGGAGCGAGAGGGTTGCCACAACCTGCCTGTGAGTTGAAAAATAACGTAATCCAAAAGGACTCAGAGACGCTTTTGAACTCTATCAAGACTGGAAAGTGAGGTCTGGGCAGCTCCTACCCAAATATGACAAGAGTACTTCATTTTCATTATTGCAATTTTGGTATAGGAGATAAGGAAATAGATAGTTTAGGCTGTGCTGGGAATAGTTTCATCCAATACCGGAAGTTTCTACAAAAACCAAAACATTAAGAACGCGTGACATGATCATCTTAAATAGCCTTTCCAGATTAACACTTTCTTATGGATGTCATGGAAGGTGTCCAACCCGTTCAGAAATATCCAAGTTATCAACTTTGTAGAATCGCTTTTTCAGATGAATGATTAAAAATGGCTTCCAGCAAATGAATTTTGTAGGTATTAGCGTGGATCATCCTTCATGGAACCTCGTGGATTATCGCTACAGAATGATAAAGAACGGTACCAAATAAGAGACACAAATGAAGGAAACCTGTATGTATGTCGTAGCGTGGACCATCCTTTTAGGAAGCTCATCGACTGGCGCAACAGAATCACAAAGAACAGTACGAAATAACAGAAATAAACGAAAGAATCCTGTAGGTCTTAACGTGGACTATCCTTCTTGGAACCTCGTGGTCTAGCGCTACAGAGTCACAAAAAAACTGTACCAAATAACAGAAACCAACGAAGGAAGCCTTTAGGTCTTAGAAGGACCATCCTTCTTGGAACCTCGAAGACTGGCACGACAAAATCAGAAAAACAAATCTAAAAAAAATAACAGAAACCAAAGAGAGACGTCTGAAGTCCAAGAAGGATGATCCTCGTTAAGACCTACAGTTTTAATGAGGATCATCCTTCTTGGAATCTAGAAGACTGGCATGACATAATCACAAAGAACTGTACCAAATAACAGAAACCAACGAAGGAATCTTGTAGTTCTTAACGATTATCATCTTGCTAGGAAACTGATGGACTGGCGTGACAGAATCTCAAAGAACTGTACCAAATAACAGAAACCAGCGAAGGAAGCCTTTGAGTTCGAGCGAGGCCCATCCTTCTTGGAACCTAGTGGATTGGTGCGACAGAATCACCCAGAACTGTACCAGATAACAGAATTTACGCCACTTGTGACCTTTCAATAGCTAAAACAACTAAAATAACACATGTAACCTGAAGAGAAAATAAGTGCATAATTAAGATGTTGACGTTCCGCATGACTTCAAACAAAAAGTTAGTTAGATATCATTAGTATTGGAAAATGTGATAAATGTCACTGGATGTTTTTTTAATAGAAATAATTTATTAATTTCAACCAACAGAGTGGATTACAGCCTCCAGGTGTAATTTTCAGGGTTTGTTTGGGGGGCGAGAATCTTTGATTTTTTCTTGTATAAGAAAACGGCTCATATTACCATTATTATTAACATTGGTTAATCATAGAATCGTGTTGCGCTTACACGATAATTGATTGATTGACTGATTTGTTTTTAAGGGCATATCAACTCCTTATGGGTCATTTAACGCCACAATTTAATATTCTTGGGAGATTTGAAGTAATAAAAATATGATATATATAATTCTGCTTTCATAATTGAATACATGGTAGATAATACTCTGCTTTTTTGGGCACATACGTTTACGAGAGGTGGTGATGTATGATTTATGTTGCAGTCTTGTTGAAGTTATATTTTAGAAATTGTAGGATAATATATGGATTAATATCATGAAAGTTCTTTTATATCTGTTATCTTGTTGATTTTGATTAGCGGCATATCAACCTCTCTGGGTTATTTAATGCTGGAATCTAAATATTTTGAATGGTAGGCTCACGGTCATATCATATTTAAACACCGGTTCACGAACAATCACCGAAGTTAAGCAACGTCAGATCTACTTAATACCTTTATGGGTGACGGCTTGTTAATACTAGATGTTCTAAGCTTGAATGTGCGGCTGGTGTAATGCATAAAGGCTCGAGATGGATACTGAATTTGGATTATTTTAGGTATAAGTACAAACACAAGATTTTTGACTATTCTTCATCTCTAAAACCATATATATATATATATATATATATATATATATATATATATATATATATATATATATATATATATATATATATATATATATTGTGTATTTGGGCAGCAAACCTTCTTTCATGCAAGTTTCATTAAATATGACAGAAAGAAGAAACTGGACTAAAAAAAGAGAAAGAAACAAGTCAGTCTGAAATAAAGGAATGACTTCGCCAAGTTTTGAACTCCGTTTCGGATTTCATGCCGTTCACTTTCCAGTTCGGTGATGATTACCCAAACAGTCCTAAAATGTATCGGGCTAGATTATTCTCAGAGAAATCTCAAAGAATTTTATTTGAGATGGTTTAATGATACAAGTCTTACTAATTAACCCTAATTTGGGGGGAAAAAGAGATGAATCATAACTTTTCTAATGGTATCTGTACATAAGTGAATTTCAATCACTCATTACATCACCCGCACGTCCAACCGATCCCTCATTTAGGTACTGACCAGATTTGATGTTGCTTAAATTCGTACAGGTACCGTTGTTTCAGCATGATGCACCTTGTGCCTATTGACTCACAGTTTTGAGATAAAATGCACAGTAATAACCTGGCGATAAAGCAATTGTAATAATATTGAATTCATTGTCATAGTGTTGGGATTTAAAAAAAAAGCAATGACATCGAATTAAAATCGTAATAAAATAAAAGTAAAAATAAAGAATGCATTGACCAAGAGAGTTTTGACGAAATTCAACAATAATAAGAGGCAGTAAAATTATTGGAGCAGTAGTAGCAGTAGAAGTAGTAGTAGCAGTAATAAAGTGTCCATCGGCGCAGTGTTGCAATAAAAAAGCAAATTGCGTCCTGGGTAAAACTATAAACCATATCCAACAGCAAGGCCTCTCGTCCGGAGGTTTTGAGGAGCGTGGAACGACTTCGTAATTGCTGGTGTTCCCAGGTCCACCCTGAACCGGGGTGGTAGCACCTGTTGGGGTCCCAGCTATGGGCAAATAGTTAACCCCCAAACTGGGGTTAAAACACTATGAACGTGTGAAAATAGGTTTTAATATCAGCAATACATTTTTGAAGAAAAAATTATTACCAGCAATACGTTATTATCGGACATACATTTTTGGGAAAAAAATATATTACCAGCAATATTCTTGTCATAATTAAATAACCCGTTGAGGTTGATATGACGTAAAACCAAACAAAGCAAGACAAAAAAAAAGCAAATTAACTTGCTAAACACTACTCCATAATGAGACACAAAGATAGCGTTTCTATAAGTGCAGACCGTGTTTAGTAAGCATTTTCCATATAAAAATTTGCCTGAAAATTCGAGTAGATATATTCTTATTGCTTTCCTTGACTTCTTGGATTTCTTTCAGTGATTTTGTTCTTTTTATCGTTTCATCTTGTTATTTTTCTGTTGTTTTGACTGAAGTATGCACAGGTTTTGGCTGACAACTGGCGATTATACAGGTAATAGAAGTGACAAGCAAATATGACACACGATTGAGGAGAGTTTCTCATATGAGAAATGAGAAATGTTTTAAAATGGTGGCATCAGAAATTAAAATTTCATATTTTTAAAATTGCATTCATTCATCGAACGAGCAAATTGCAACGTCCTTTAATACTGCATTTTGTTGCCCTCATTCGTACGTGCGAGTGATTAACACAGAGAAAAGAAAGAGTGATGCCTTTAAGAGGATCTTGCATTCGTGTCGCCTTCTCTTGATGAATACATTTCTAATAATCCCGCTCTCTGTTCGCAGTCCTTACAACAAAATAGCCAGCCCCACCTTTAATTTAAAGAAAATAGAAAGAAAATACACTTAACTTTCAGCGAATTTTGAAATTATGAAAAATTTCCGACGTCACACCCATTTTCCCCTCTGGTTGTTTTTTTTTTTTTTTCTTGGCTTTCTTTTTTTTTATTTGCTTTCTTTTTTTTTTTTTACTTTTTCTTTTCTTTTCTTTTCTCTTTTCATTTTTCTCTTTTCATTTTCTCTTTTCATTTTTCTCTTTTTCTTTTTCCTTTTCATTTTTCTCTTCTTTTCTTCTCATTTTTTCTCTTCCTTTTGTTTTCTTTTTCTTTTCACTTTTTCTTTTCTTTCTTCTTTTCCTTTTTTCTTTTCTTTTTCTTTTCTATTCCTCTTTCTTTTTTCTTTACTTTTTCTTTTCTTTTTCTATTCTCT
>OZ010592.1:55969318-56006818 GCA_963932145.1 Acanthosepion lycidas | reverse complement strand
AGTTAAAATAATAGCGGTGTCAAGGGAAAGACCGTTTTTGACACTCTGATTTTTTGCTGACAGTACTGGTTTGCCAACATTTGTTTTTGTTTTATAATCGAATGTTATGTCGAATACTGTGACAAAATAAAAACAGAAACATCGTATGTACACTTCAGTCTAGTGATCTTTTTTCTTTAACTAATCAGAAGGCGTAGACTATGCCGATTGCATCCTTGCAGAGATTTAAGAACCCAATAAAAAGAACCACCTTATAAGGATGGGGGTTGCAGATTGAGTTATTAGCGACCAACGTTTGCCTATGCACAAAAGAATAAACAGAACCAGCGTTTATCGAAGGAACCAAGTATAAACGCACAATTGCATTTGGTTAGCACCCATCACCTAATATATACACTGGGTTATGAATAGAATTTAGCAGATCAGAATAAGGCAGAGGAAAATGATGTTTTTCACTATAAATCCTACACCATGCCAAAAATAAAGATTGCTCAGTTATTTTATCTAACTCAGAAAATTTGTAAAAGAATCAGTTTTATGTAAATATAATGATTCCTTAACCATTGTAGGCTTATGTCATATACTGAAACACCGGGTCCTGTACGAACACCGAAGTTAAGCAATATCGATCCCGGTATGTACCTAGATGGGGTGCCCGCTTTGGAATGCCAGGTGCTGTAAGTTTAAATGTGCAGGTGGTGTAATGGATAAAGGCTCGAAATTGTTAATTTGAGAACCGAGTTCCAATTCCAGTAGGGTTCGTTATACTCACTTACGCGCAAATTCTCTTGGGGAATGTATGAATCGAACTCTTTCTTCAAAAAATAAAATTGCGTACCAAATATTTAAATTTCAGCATTAAGTAACTCATAGACGTTGACATGTCGCTAACCAAACACAAACCCATTTTCCTTAAAACCCCTTCATTCCTTATATGCTCCATTAATGGTATTCTCAGCATCTTCATTTTTTTTCCATCTGTAAGGAAAATGTCCAGCATTCAATGCAATATATAGTTCAGAACTCTTTTCTTTGTTTCTAATGAATTTTTTCTGTTTCTTAAGACGTTGTTTAGCGTTTGGAAAGCATCTTTTACAATTTCAATGAGTCTTCAGATTTTAGTTTCCCGTTTTCTGTTATCTTTTACCAGCAGCATGACCCGGCGTTGCCCGGGCTTGATTCAAAAATCGTACGACTCATATAGCCATCGCTATCATTTGACTTAAAATATTTTTGCCCTTACTTGCCTTTAAAGAAGTGCCCTTTGCCGTGCTGATGTTGCTACATGCCTTACTTCTTGCCTATCTCACACTATGAATTTTTTCTAAGCTCTATACTAAACATTAAGTCTGTTACAAAAAAAGAACTAAACAAAATGAACACAAAACGATCAGCTTTAAAAAAGGACTCGTAACTGGAAAAACCGAATGAAAAAAGAATGTTAACAACAAATACTTTTTCACAACCAACCCAGTTCTGCGGAATCAGAATCAACGTTGAGTTTAAGTAAGCGAATGAGCCAATTGGAGTAAAGTTTCATGTAGATTTAAATTTTTTCCACTTGTGACGAATGCAGCTATCGATTTTTTTTGCATGCTAGCATGCTAGTTAACATTCGTGTCAGTCAGCTGTTGGCTCTCACGCTGGGCAATAGAATCTTCCTGCCTATTCGTAGCAGCCAGCTATAGGCTTTCCCTCTGGCCAGTAGAAAATGGCCGCAAACTACATGAAAACTGCCGCAGAAGCATGAAAAAATCGATTATTTCCACTATCGATGGGAGTTGGGAAATGCAAAGTAGGTCTTGGCCTTCCCGCTAACTTGGAGCATGTGCATGTAAAATTTGGTGCAAATCCGTCGAAAATTGCGGCCGTGCATTCGTTACACACACACACACACACACACACACACATACATCCTGCCTTTTATAGATAGAGATAATGGTTCCCAGATCTATTCTTACTTGATTCTGGCATCTTCCATCTGTAGCTCTCGTCTTGCGCTGTCTCTCTTCTTCACATTTTCCATCCACGATATCCTCACCATCCTTCTGTAGAACCACATCTCCTTGCCTCAATTCTAACCATAATCTGTTGCCCAGCATTCATTGCCATATAGGAAGATTGATATTACATAGCAGTTCAGCAGTCATCTTTGTTTTTACCAAAAATATTCCTTTTTTAATTGAATTCACCCCAAGTAAGGCAGTAAAGCCACTAAGACACAAGGGGTTACGGGATGTGAAAGAATTATAAAACAGAAATATTGCTAAGGAGCGAGAACAATAATGTCTCTACTTCTATGTGCCATATCCCTTTAGAAGGTGAGTGATCATGGCTCTCCATAATTTCCTGATTTTTGCAGCTCTTAGCAATATTTGCTTTTGTCGTTATTTATTCACTCCCAGATCTGACATTTACTTACATAAATGTGTTATGTAGGTTATTCACTATTTCTCTCTGCTCTTCTTGTCTTCGGTATGTCATGTGAGTGTTGATTACTCCTAGCCTTCTTTCCTAATGTACCAGTGTCAAAGAAATTGAAATCTCTTTCTGATTCTATTAGGTTGGTGCAAAAATAATGACGTAATAATGTCGTTTTTTGACATTAAAAATACGTCTAAAAACGACATTATTACGTCATTATTTTTGCTCCAACCTAATAATTATAGGCGTCCTTTTTTATTCCATTTTCCTTAAAATTTATTCATTGTTCAGTCCATAGTATTCTCAGCATCCTTCTGTAGAACTACGTCTATGTTACCCCAGGTCACCACTTCATCTGTGAGGAAATTGTCCAGCATTCACTGCCATATAAGAGAACTGATATTATAAAGCAGTTCAGCACTCTCTTTTTTGTTTCTAATCAAATTTTCACGATTCTTAATACTTTGTTTAGCTTTATGAAAGCATCTTTTCCAGTGAACCTTCATATTTTTGTATCTTATATCTTGTGCTGTCCCTTTTCTTCATATTTTCCATCCAGGATATTCTCAGCATAGTACTGAAGAACCACATCTCTCTTACCTAAAGTTTCTAATTAATATCTATCTCTCTGTTTTTATCGTAGTTCACGTGGTAAACATAATATATGGGCACCGTGTTTGCATCCTGTACTTGAGTGAGTCACTCAAGAATACACAAATCCGTCACGTACAGATCCGGTACACTAACCAGGGAAAGGCGGTTTCAGGACGTGGCGATCATGGGTTTCCAGAAGTGCGTCTCGTTGTAGCTCTTAATAAATTCTGTCTTTTCGTTATTTTTTCTAAGCGCTGTTCTGCCATCCATTTATTCAAGCTCACTAAATATGTCAAGCATTGTTTATTGCTGCACTCCTTGCCCTTTATCTGTCCCGTGGGTATCAGATTTTCCAAGCACTTCTTCCTCATTATATGCCTCTGAAATCCCAACTATCTTTTTCTACCGTTAACTATTCGTTTCCTCTTTGCTTCCATTATCACAAAAACTTCTTCGTTGCTCATATGTTCAGGCCACGATATCACCATAAAAAACATATTTCTTTTGTTTCATATCTCCTCTTCATTTTGAGGAGGCTATCCAGCATCCACTGCCATACAGGAGGACAGATATCACATAGTAGTTTAGTACTCTTTTTCTTCTTTCTAGCGCAATTTTCCTATATCTTAATACTCTGCTTAGCTCTTGGAATATTTCCTTGGCTATCCCAATACGCCTTCTGATACAGACATCATTGAATGCATTTCTTGTAATTAATATAATTTTAAATAATATAAAAGGCTGACATTTTTATTGTAATAACCAAAGATTTACCAACGATGTGTGGTACGGGTAGAGTAAAATTACGAATATAAAGATAAACAAAATTAATAAAAACTGTATTAGCCTATTTATCACTGTTTCTTGCGGGTCCCTAGGGTTCCGGGGCACACGGGTCGAGAAACATTGCCTTAATCTGGGGGTGGGGAACTGTCCAACATTCACTGATATCAGGACTGATATTATATAGCAGGTCATCATTCTTTTTGTTTCTTGAAAATATTCATGTCTTTTAATATTTTGTTTAGATTTTGGAAGGTAACTTTTGCTGTTATGTTTTTCTATGCAATACGCCTTCGGAATTTGGTACCACATTTCCTATTGTCTGTAATAAAAATTCACAGAGTGATTTCGTTTTATATATAATCTTATTTTCTTTTTCTTTTTTTATTTCAGTTTTATTTTTAAATTTTTTCTTCTTTATCCGGTTCAAGGGGAAGAAAACAATATGGTGGGTTAATAGACAACATTTTTAAGAATAAAGATCTTGACAAAAAAAAAAAAAAATAGACATTGGACTATGTAGAGTGAAAATATCCTAATTTGAATTGTAAAAATGGTGAGAAACTTTTATAGGTAAGTTCATTTTAAAACAATAAGAAAGAATATATAAAAAAAACAAAACAAAGAACAGTATAACGGAATGAAAACAATAAAAAACCAACAAACTTGAATTAAGAAAACGGAAGATAGCGATTGACATTTGCATTTTTGATGATCAAAATTGACAGGGAAAAAAAGCCGGAAGGCAGTTTCACAAGCGAGAAATGCGAGAGAAGAAACTGTTAGCATAGAACTTACGGTTATATCCAGCCATTTCAACTGGAATATGATGAGACCTTGCCGCCAATCTAGTAATGCACTTAAATTCATAAATTCTAGGTGCCATAGAGGAAATTTCATTAAAACAATAAACAATGAAAATATTTATAGAAAATCCCACAGGAGCTACATTACAGGAAAACTGAACAGAACACACTCACAACACACACACACACACACACATATATATATATATATATATATATATATATATATATATATATATATATATATATGTATGTATATGTATATGTATATATATATATATATATATATATATATATATATATATATATATATGCATATATATATATATATATATGCATATATATATATATGCATATATATATATATATATATATATATATATATATGCATACATATGCATATATGTGTGTGTAAAAAATCGGATAGTGCATCTGTAAAACGACAATGTGTCGGAAAAAAAAGACTTTCGATGCAGTAAAAGTGGGGAAAACCCAGAAGAGAGCAGCGACAGCCTGGTAAGGGTTGCAAAAGGAGTCCTCTTCTTGCGACCCGCTCCAACTAGGTCTAGTAACAGAGAAGAAAAAGAAGTAATAATCCTTCAGCACGACAAATAACCAGTCTCGCGTCGGCAGATAGAGAAAATAGGTCTCGTGAGAGTACGGAGGACGATTTTTATAAGGAGGCTAACCTCTTCCCACAATCCTCCGACGACCAAGACCATAAATATCAGTTGGTCATTTGCTTCCAGTTTAGCTGGACACAATTCCCCGAGGCTGAAGCAACCCGTCCGTAAGTACCCCCCTCTCTTCTTCTCTTTCCTTTTCTTCACAAATGTGAATAAAGCCAAAAGGAAAACTTATCTTAGCCGACACGTTTCATCCTCTGAGAGACTATCAAGGAAAAAATCAAAGTCCCTCAAAGGACGAAACGTGCTGGCTAAGAGAAGTTTTCCTTTTCTCTTTATTCTTATTGTCCTTTTTTAGATATATTCTATTTGAAAAAAATTACGAACACACACGCGCATTATATATATATATATATATATATATATATATATATATATATATATATATATATATATAAAGCAGTGATGAAATATTAACTATTAATCTAACAGATTTTATCAGGTAAATAAATAATAAAATCTGACGGATTAATAAATAAAATTTGATATAGGATACAAAATTGAGTGGATATGAAAGTTTCGAATCTGAGAAGATTTGCGTTTATAAAGCAATATTCAACTCGTCAATGTACTCTGTGATCGAGACAGTTGAAAGCACGCTGGTTCTAACGACGGTTTCTCCTACCAAGGAGGATGCATGTTCGAATCCTATTGGAGAGCACATATTTTTCTTTGATAAGATTTCTCGAATATTCAGGCCGATAGACGAAAATAAATAAATATACTGTTTAATAAATAAACAGCGCATCTCCTCAAAGTTTAAATAATAATAATAATGATAATATATATATATATATAATTGTGTGTGCGTATGTATTCAGTTTTATCTACCTCATCTGGACTGGTGAATAGCATCATTAAATATGTAGAACTATTCTGACTAAATCATATATAATTAAAAAGGAAACCTTCTCATCCAGTTTGGTTGTTAGTTATCCTAAAGATACATTAGGTTGATGCAAAAATAATGTCGTTTTCTCACATAGTAACATAAGTGAGAAAACGACATTATTTTTGCACCAACCTAATAGAATCAAATTTACAATTCCCATATTTTATTTTTTGACCCTCTGCCATTTTCTTCTTTATTTTCATGTTATTGACTAAATAAATTTTTTTTTTTTAATATCATTTTTAGTTTTTCTTGAATTTCCATCATTGTCATTCATATTGTTTATTTTATTTTATTCACTGTTTGATACAATCATTTACCAAGTTTTTCACCTGAGGCCTATTGTAAAAGAAGGTTTTCCATAGGAAGTTATTGAAAGTATTTTCTAAGTATGTGAACAGTACTCATTAACACAATCTTTTGTACTTCAGATAAAGATGGATTTTCTGGGATTTTCTTAATGTGTATATCAATATTCTTTTTTTCTTCTTTTGCTCCTATAACTACTGAAATAATGGTTGTGTTTAAATGTCACATTCCTGTAATTTCTATTTCCAGATCCTTATATTTGAAGAGTTTATCAAATCCTTCGAATTATTATTATTATTATTATTATTATTATTATTATTATTATTATTATTTTCTTTCTTACCCATTCGTGGTTTATTTTTCCCTTTCCCGTTGCTATCTTCATTTTAGATTATAACTCACCACCAACCAGACGCTAACAGTGGATCAATAGCCCGGTAAAAGCATATAAGTGAACATTCACTTTGCACAGCTGGACCCCTGACAGAATCTCATCTGCCTTCACTAACATTCTCTACTAATGAGGTGACAAACCAGGAAATGGAGAACGGCCCGCTTCCCCTCGCCGTCTCCTCCGCCGCCGCCTCCCTCCGACGAAGTGAACACACTTTATCAGCATCCTTAATCAACAATTCTTTACTTACTTCGATATTGAAGCACACGGGGCTGGAAGGTACGTGGGTGGGGAGGAAGTGAGGTGGAGTGTGCGAGTTGTGTATTTTCTTTTTAAAAATTCACATCTGCCATGCGCCTCTGTCGGAAGACTTAGCTAGCGATCACAATTCGTTTTTACCTTGTTGCCCTTCCGTTTACTTCCACCTTTCAAACCCACCGCCACACACATAATATAAAATATACAAGTGTACGTGCATGCATATATATATATATATATATATATATATATATATATATATATATATATATACATACACACACACGAACACACACACACATATATATATATACATATGTGTGTATGTGTATATGTATATATTCATGAGAGCATGGATTATTTGAAAAATCAATTAATTCTAAAATCTTTTCTTTATTATTTATAGTTCATGTATTTACATGTACACACCAGATATTCGGTTGTTATAGATGAGGTTAGATTAACAGAAAATTTGTTAAATTCTTCAGAAAGTTCCTAACAGTTTCTTCCTGAAATCTGCAAATTATCTGATTTCGAATCCACATTTGATAACCCAGTTCCAACAGCGGCTCTTATTAGGGGTACCACCTTAAACCCAGGATGATGGGCTAAAAATCTACGAGAAGAAAAATTAAAACGAATAATAAATAAAAGTAATCATAATGACTGTACTGCCCAAGAGTATTGTGATAAAAAGCAACATTATATGCATTAAAACTAGTAATAAAATAATAACAATCGTATTGGTGGAATGAAACACGTCATAAATCAGATAGAGGATAAATTAGCAGAAGCAGCAGCAGCAGTTGTATTAGTTGTAGTAGTAGCAGTAGTAATAATAATAATAATAATTACAGTCCTACATTAAGAAAATCAGAATAAAACCTAATATCCCATCGCTTTAGGAGTCTACGTTGCTTGACGAAGACAATAATAATAATAATAATGGTTCTCTCTGTCTGAGATGGCCTTACGGTCAGATTACGTAAGAAAATAGACATTCGACTGGGAATTTTCATCTCAACCTCCATACTCGCCAGATATTTGACTGATTGCAATCACCATGTGGCAGGACATTCAAAAAGTACATGACATTATATTTGCTCATCAAAAATCCAAGAATCCTTATCTCTAGGGAATGAAAAATTACTTGTAGTTGGGCGACATAAGGAGATTCACTTCATAAAATATGCTTCCAAGTTGGACTACATAGTGAGACGTACTTATATAAAAATTGCTTTTAACTGGACTATACAATGCGATTAACTTTCTAAAAAAGCACGTAAGTTGGACTACAGACGCAGATTTACTTAATAAAAATGCTTCTAATTTGGGCTACAGAATGCGATTTATAAAACAGAATTTAATTACATTTGCACCTGTTTCTATCTTTCTTGAAAATCCAATATTACTTTTTCAACAATTAACGCAACAAATATTTTCGTTTCTACAGGAAAGCTCGTCTCGAATTCAACCTTTAAATAGTTACATAAAACAGGCTTTCACGAAGTCAAACGGTTTTTCTGTAAGGGATCACAACCACCACATTTGACTTTCCACCCCCCTCTGGAAACACTAAACAAAAGCGTGTGTAAAAATACCGAATAACATTCTTCCTATGTTTATCTTTCATTGCGCTTTCTGACAAACAACATGTGTAATTAGTGTCTTAACAGAAAAGACAGATTTACTTACCAATATCTATTTGTGTTTTCTTTTAAAAGGTTTTCGTATTTTCTTTTTGTTATATTTCTTATTTGAATTTGTTGACGTATTTATGACTTGCTGTTATCACTCAACCAAAGGCGCAACGTGTCAAAATAAGAATCTTATACCAAAATGGCTCATCGATGAGACGAGGGAATAAGGAAATTTATGTATTGATGTTGCTCAAAGTATTTTATCTCCGGGCAAAAACGAGGCTGAAAGAAGTCATTTCAAAATTTCACATGTTACTCTATATCTATGCATACACATGTATAGAAAAGTATGTTTCACTAGTTACATTGAAGTATATATAAAGTTTATACTGAATACGTTGCTAGGTCTACTGCTAGCAAAGTGGGTTCAATGTGTCATCCTAGAGGATTTTTGTCGCACATATCTAGCTTCAGTCACTTAAACCACAAGGTAATATATCTTCGCTGTGCCTTTTCTATAAATAAAGGGTGTTCCAATAACTTGGACCGATTTTAAATGTGAATTAAGTTTAAGTGTCTAATGATTTTTTTTTTTTTTTGATTTTTCTTTCAGATTTAACAACTTAAGTCTTTGGCAGTTTCAACCATGGAAAGATTAACAATCAAAAAAAAAAAAAAAAAAGTGTCGAGTGCAATTGGAAAAATTGTTCGTAAATTGAAACAAACTGGGTGGGTGGATCATGTGAAAACACCACTGCGTGCTTGTTTACGCCTTTCAACTGAAAACATTGCTGCAAGAATGTGGCCGAAAATCCAGACACGTCTATTCATCATCACGCGCAGGATGTAAACCTCTCCACAACAACCTTACAACTTTTCCTATTGCACTCTCGGTTGGTCGATTATGTTGACCAAAAAAAAAAAAAAATCGTGAAGCGCGCGAAATTTATTTATATTTGAACGTCTATTTTCGTAATAGGCTTTGATAACTTTAACATATTGTTTCATTGTTAATCTTTCCATGGTTGAAATTGCCAAAGACTTAAGTTGTTAAATCTGAAAGAAAAAGAAAGAATCATTAGACGCTTAAACTTAATTCACATTCAAAATCGGTCCAAGTTACTGAAAGACAAGCTATATTTTCAAAAATGCATAGCTGGTAATAATTTTTTTCTTCAAAAATTTATTGCTGGTAATAACTTTTTTACAAAGTATTTCTGGTATTAAAACCGATTTTTACGCTTTCATAGTGTTTTGAACCCATTTGGGGTGGGTAACTATTTACCCATAACTGGGAGCCTAACAGCTGCTACCGCCCCGGGTCAGGGTGAACCTGGGAACACCAGCAATTAAGAGGTGGTTCTACACTGCTCAAAACTTTCTGATCAGAGGCCTTGCTGTTAGACGTACTTTATCGTCTTACCCAGGACGCGGATGTAGTTTATCGTCATACCCAGCACTTGGATGTAGTTTACCAGTCTTACCCAAGACGGATCAATTCGGCATTTAATATCCATCGAAGTAGTCCCCTTCTAAAGCTATACACTTTATCCAGCGTCGTTTCCCCTGTTATAAATATTACTAGAACTCCTTTTTGGGGGATAGCGAGCCTCGTCACATTCTCTTGGATTTCCTTAACGTCTTGAAATCTAGTTCATTTCAAGCGGGACTGGAATTTTTGAAATGGTAAGATCTTGAAAATATGGTGGTTGTCAGACCAAGGGAATGTTGTGCTTGGCCAAGAACCACTGCACAAGTTGTGTTGAATAGCCATGTGCGTTTATGATGGTGGAATTGCTCTCACCGGACGCATGCAATTCTATCCACTTCCGACGAACAGCCATCCCGCAATCGCCACAACACGTCACGGTAGTACTACTCTTTGTTTACAGTCTGATCGGGTGGAGCATACGAATCATGAACGATACCGTTGTTGTCGAAGAAAACTGTCAACAGTGTTTCCAAATTGCTTCTTCGTTCTCTGAGAAAGGCTGGAGACTTCCAGCAAGAAGACTGAACCTTGGTTTCGGGGTATAGCCCTAGACCCACGATTCGTCACACGCTATGCTATTTTCAAAAAGCTTCATGTGTGATGTGGAGAGACGAACACACTCTACATACTTTCCTTCCATGTACTGGTATAAACAACGAAAGCGAGCAAGAACGTTATGTATGCGGGACAGAGTTCAAGCGGCTTCACTGTGAATACTTTAGATTCGTTACCACTGCAACAGCCCGGATACTTTTTGATCAAAACGCATATATATATATATATATATATATATATATATATATATATATATATATATATATATATATATATGTATATATATATATATATATATACATATGACGTCACACATTATGAAATGGACAAAGTACAACAATTATTTTAAGACATATTTTTTTATGTTTATACATTCTTTTTATAGATACAAATATTAAAGTAAATGCTATGTTTATAATAAACAGTATTAAACAACATTTACCGGCCTGAATGTCCGAGAAATTTTCATAGAAGGACGAATCTTTTCTATGAAAATTTCTCGGACATTCAGGCCGGTAAATGTTGTTAATACTGTTTATTATAAACAGAGCATTTATTTAAATATTTGTATCTATAAAAAGAATGTATAAACATAAAAAAATGTCTTAATATATATATATGTATGCATGTATATAGATAGATAGATAGATAGATAAAAATAGACATGGTCTTAAAATAATTGTCGGACTTTATCCATTTAATAAATAGGATCTTTGTAAGAAATCAGTTTATTTTTGTAAAAAGGGTGGCTTTTTTTTCGAGAGTCAAATGTATTGTTGTTAATTTTTTTTTTTTTTGAAAATGTATTGCTGGCAATAATTTTTTTTTTTTTAAATGTATTGCTGGTATTTTTACTATAAAAAAAAAACTATTTTTAAACTTCCCTAGTGTTTTGACTCCAGTTTAGGGAGTTAATTATTTGCTCATAGATTTGACCCTAACAGGGTGGACCTGGGAAAACAGCAATTAATACGTGGTTTCACGCTCCTCAAAACATGCTGATCAGAGGCCTTGCTGTCGGATGTAGTTTATCGTCATACCCAGGACGCAAGAATTTGAGGAGAACTATGTTTACCCACGTCACATAGTATAATAATAATGAGAAGAAGAAGAAGAAATATTTAATAAACCGTTAATAACAATAAGATTAATTTACTCATAGAATTTTAGTATCTCTTGATAGAGTTTATCAACTATTTTCGACGCTGAGATGAAGAAATAGGATTCTAAATTCGGGAAAACACTTATACTTGATTCTCTTATAAGTATTAGAGTTGTAAAAAAAAGAATTATGGATTAAGAAAGAAGAGAGGCAATCGTACAGAACAGAGATTGAAATAACACCATCTAAAACCGAGGCTTTCGTAATCTAATGGCAAAACGTGTTCCAACACGAAAAGGGAGACTCCTGTGGAAACTGGACGTCAGTTCGAATCTCGCCGGAAGCGGTTTCATCCCTAATTTTATAATACTTTATTTATAAACCGTTGTTTTGTCATTGAATGTGATTGTGCTCTTCACGCTAAAAGGTCAGACAGAATCAATGATTGACTCATGCCACCGTTACCTAGGAAAAAAACCGTTGATAAAAATAAATGATTCTAAAAAGTAAAACCAGCTATAACAATAGATTAGAGCTGTGGGCATTTCTTATGACCCATTAGATTGTCGAGATGCCTTATCGATTAATTCATCATCAGAGTATCTCTTACGGCAATAAAGGTTAGTTGGTGATTTTTTTTTTAATCATTTCACCACAAGCAAGTCGGGAATGCCACTAGTAAGTAGGGAGTGAAGGAGTGAGAAAAGACTGGGTATAGAGGGCGGGGGAGGAAACGATAAAAGCTGAACGGGGTTCAAGAAGATAGAAGATGGCAATTGGCGTTGCATTTAATTTTTTTAAGATTATAGTTCTCAAGGAAGCAAGGAAATGCAAATGAGTTCCGCAGGCGGGAAGTGCGAGAAAAGAAACCGTTGGGGTAGAAGTAACGGCTACATTTCACTGTTTCAACAGTAAAAGGGTGGAATCTAGATGCCAGACTAGTAGCACGATTAAACACGCGTACTCCGGGGACCACGGACGAAAGCTCGTCAGAGAAGCAGCCATGAAAATATTTGTAGAAAAAACAGAGTAAAGCCAGGTCACGTCAGTGATAAAGTGACTGAAATCGAGATGCCAGAAACGATTATATTGCAGATGCTTCTTTGGATTTTGTCAGTAAACTCGAGATGAGTAGCAGATGCCAATCTACTCTCCAATATGTTACAACGTACCAAGAGAAAAGATCTCCCGTTCCTTTAATATCTTTGCTTTACCATGGTTCACTACAGTGGCAACTGTTGCAAAACTAAAAACCACCAGGAAAGACAAGAACATTGTTGCGTGCAATTATCCTTCTCAATTTTCCTATATTCCTGCGAACAGAGGGAAGAATTACAGCGAAGAATCTGGCCATTATATGAGATGTTACAGAACCATCCCTACGTAGACAATCAAACAAGATACAGGCCCATTGGAAGGCCTCATAACAGCCGCCAAGAAAAGAAAATGGTGAGAATAATGGTATGAATACGTTATAAGAGCGAACAATATTTCCACTAACATCTTACACCCGAGGCAAAAGAAGCAGAGAAAACAATGATCTGACAATGTCGCTGACTGAAAGATCATTCACAGAGACTAGGATATTGGCACGCAATCGAGTTATATAGAGGGAGCTAGTTTTTTAGTTGTGGTCATGGGACTGCTGCTGCTGCTGATGATGATTCTCCTCTACTAGTTACCAGCAAAGCTAGGTAGTTTAGTGTGTCTGGATATTTTAACATAAGGCTGTGACACGAAGATATAGTTTGCTAATGGCGTTAATGCATAGTAAACGCAGTCACAAAGTGAATTTGAAATCGGTTCGCCGATTCCGTTTTCACGTGTTAACCAACTGGCCACCCGCATCTAAGCAACAAAAATTTTTTACTTCATTTTAGTGTCTCATCAAAAAAGATATCTGAAATTTCTGGAATGCATAAAGAGGAGAGAGAGATTAGAGAATTTAACATTGTCAGTACATAATGATGGCTGTAGAGACCTATTAATGGATGGTAAAACAAAGATGGATTACCATGTGTAAAAATATATTCAGAACAACAAAAGACAGGAAGTAGTGAAGAGCCATGATCACTCACGTCCAAGTGTGATTTAGAGTTTGGTCTGATTGCTCACTGTGATAGTTGTATATTTTCCATTAGTATATCTTATCCCGTCCTGGGTTAAGACGATAAACTACATCCAACAGCAAGGCCTCCGCTGATCAGAAGGTTTTGAGGAGCGTGGAACCACCTCTTAATTGCTGGTGTTCCCAGGTCCACCCTGACCCGGAGTGGTAGCACCTGTTAGGGTCCCAGCTATGGGCAAATAGTTAACCCCCATACTGCGGTCAAAGAAAGTGTAAAAATAGGTTTTTCATACTAGCAATACATTTTTGTAAAAATTATTACCAGTAATACATTATTACCATCATTTATGAAAAAAACAAATTACCAGCAATGCATTTTTGAAAAAAAATATTACCAGCAGTACATTTTTGAAAAAATTAACTTATCAGCAATACATTTTTTTAAAAAAATCGTACCAGCAGTACATTTTTGAAAAAAAATATTACCAGCAGTACATTTTTGAAAAAAAAAAATATTACCAGCAGTACATTTTTGGAAAAAATAAATTTACCAACAATACATTTTTGAAAAACAAATATTAACAGCAGTACATTTTTGAAGAAAAAAATATTACCAGCAGTATTTTTTGAAAAAAAAATCTTACCAGCAATACATTTTTGGAAAAAAAATCTTACCAGCAATAAAAATCTTGTCGAAATTAAGTAACCTATTGAAGTTGATCTGCCGTAAACCAAACCATATATCTTCTCGACGTGCGAACCCGGATAAACGCCAGGTTTTCTAATTGCTGCTATTAAACCCTTCCGTATCCGGGATATGCAGGTAAAGTTGTCAGTGGGGGAAGTGGCAGATTTCCGGTCTAATCTTGTTCTCACTTTCGAAAAGATACCCTTGTGAAAAGCGTTAATCTCTCTTTTTTCCTTCCCTGCTAAAACATCTAGAATATTCTGAATACTCTAGCCATTTTTTTTGCAGACACTGTAAAAAAAAGAACTACTCTGAATTCAAAACCCGACCTTCTTTTTCTTTATATGTCGTGTCCAATCATGACTCTCCACAACTTCCTGCTCCTTGTAGCTCTTAATAAACTTTCTGTTATTTCTCCTAAGTCCTCTTCCGGTATCCATTTATTCAAGTTCACTGTTATGCTTTGTGTTTTTTCTCTGTCCCGCTCGTCCTGTATATGTCCAGTGAGTATCAGATTTTCCAAGCCCTCCTTCCTCATTATGTGCGCCAGAAACCTCAACTGTCTATTCCTGATGTTAATCATTAGTTTTCATTTTGTTTTCATTTTCTCCAAAACTTCGTAGCTAAGATGTTCGGTCAAACTACCTTCTGTACAACCATACTTCTGTTGCGTCAAGTCTCCTTTTCCTCTTTGAGAAAATCGTTCAGAATCGGAAACCACTCCATATCTGTCCCCAAAAGTCAAGGCACGTCGCTGATAATAAAGTAAAAGAGGCTGTGGGCAGCTTAGGTCCAGAGGGGAGATGACACCTAACAAAAAACAAAAACATTTGGGTAAAAAAAGGGAATAAAAATCATTGCGAACCTGGGACATTTGTGGGGCCCTGATTGCATCAACCCTACTAGAAACTGTGTCACTCGATCAATAGCTATTTATTGATTTTGTGCTGAAAGTGTAATGTTAATCTGTGCGCATATTGATGATCGGTCAGCGAATTGATTCACTAATACAGATAACATTGTCTTAACCAAAAATCAAATTAGGGTCAACGCATGCTTTGCATTTAGTGATATAAAACAAAATAGTGATTAAAACAAAAAAATAAAAAAAGAAAGAATTATTCAGAAAATTTAAATAAATTAATAAAAGGAAAGAAAGAAAGAAATAACGAAATATAGATATAAAGAAAGAGAGAAAATAAAAAGAGAGAAAATAAAAAAGAAGGAGAGAAAATAAAAGAGAAAAAGAAAAAGAGAAAATAAAAAGAGAAAAAGAAAGAAAATGAAAATAGAAGAGAAAAATGAAAAAGAAGAGAAAATAAAAGAGAAGAAAGAAAGAAGGGAAAAAGAAAATAAAAGGGAGAAAATAAAAAGAGGAAATAAAAAGCGAAAAAAAGAGAAAATAAAAGAGAAAAAAAGAAAGAAAATAAAATAAAATAAAAAGAGAAAAGAAAAGAAAAAAGATGGAAAATAAAAAGAGGAGAAAGACAAAAAATGAAAAGAGAAAAAGAGAGAAAAGAAAAAAATGAGAGAAAATAAAAGAGAAGTAAACAAAAAGGGGAAAAAGTGAGAAAATAAAAGGGAGAAAATAAAAAGGAAATAAAAAGCGAACAACGAGAAAATAAAAGAGGAAAAAGGAGAAAATAAAAGAGTAAAGAGAGAGAAAACAAAAATAGAAAAAGAAAGAAAATGAAAAGAAAAAAAGGGGAAAAGAAAAAAGAAAATGAACGAAAATAAAAGAGGAGAGAAAAATGGAAAAAGAAGATAAAACGAAGAAAATAAAACGAAAATCTCTCAAAAAAGAGAAAATAAAAACGGAACAAGAGAGAAAATAAAAGAGAAAAAGAAAGGAAATAGAAAAAGAAAAAGAGAGAAAATAGAAGAAATATGACTAAATATTTATAAAGTTGGAACTTTCCTTAAATTCTTTCTTGCAGTCAATAGAAATAATGTCTCTCCGGGGATCTGACGACTGGTACATTATACGGAAGATCAGTACTTTATCGCCCGTCTGGATTGGAATTCTAACTTAATGAGCGTAAAGTAAGATTTACGATCAAGCCTGGGTCGATATCAAATGATAGAGAGCACACTATACGGATTTAGTAGACAGACAGTGACACCAAGTTACCTGTGAAGACGAAGAACTGAACACTGGGGTCTGAATCGATAATTCTTTTCCGTTTTTTTTTTTTTTTTTTTGTTTTTTAATGTCAATTTCGTTATTTTAATTATTTCTTTCTTTTTTTTTTTTTGCTCGTTTCGATATTTTTTTTCAGGTTGTTGTCTGTTCGGTTACTAATGTGTCTGCCAGATGAGGTAGATCGCGTCGATCACAAAGGATCTTTACGATGAATATACACTTTGCAATCACAACAAGAGATGAGAAAGAAAGAACGGAAAGTGATGGGTACGGGAGACAGCAATGTTATACAATACTTTTACAACTGAAGCGATCAACAAATCGAATTGGTGATAAAATTAATAAAGTAAGCAACAGAAAATACCATCGTCAGGTTTATGTATCTCTGAGAGACCACACACACACACACACACACACACACACATATATATATATATATATATTTATTTATCATACAGGCGGAATTAAGATACCATTATGTAAATGATAATTTTCACCTTGTAAAATTAAATTTACAGGATTTTTCAAACAGTCAATGGTTGATAAATTTTTGAAATAATTTTCATTCCGATTGTATGAAATATATTGTTCTGTTTATTATAAAAACAATGAGCGCTATGTGTGAATCAGTTTTAATATTTAACATTGTGTTAATAAGATTTACTAGGGTTATATAACAACGAATAACTACCTACCTATATATATATATATATATATATATATACATATACATACATATATATATATGTATGTATACATACATATATATATATATGTATATATATATATATATATATATTATATATATATATATATATATATATATATATATATATACATACATACATATATATATATATATG
The DNA here is from genome assembly GCA_963932145.1 of Acanthosepion lycidas. Lineage (NCBI taxonomy): Eukaryota > Metazoa > Mollusca > Cephalopoda > Sepiida > Sepiidae > Acanthosepion > Acanthosepion lycidas. The sequence goes on along the minus strand of OZ010592.1, from coordinate 55,989,121 downwards.
TATATATATATATATATATATATGTATATATATATATATATATGTATGTATGTATATATATATATATATATACATACATACATACATATATATATATACATATACATACATATATATATATATATATATATATATGTATATATATATATGTATATATATATATATATATGTATGTATATATATATATATATATATATACATACATACATACATACATATATATATATACATATACATATATATATATATATATATATATATATATATATATATATATATATATATAATTGTTCATTTGGGCAGCAATCCCTATTTTATACAAGTTTCACTAAAGACGAATGATAAAGTACTAAGATTAAGCTTTTCATTCAATTTTTCTTATGTCCGTATAAATGTTTTCTTTTCTCGACATCTATGTAGATTTTTATATATGTGTATCAACAGCGGTGGAGATGTTTTGTCTTATATTCCAAACACGGCCAAAACATTGAGGCCATGTTCATAGTTGATGTTACTGAGTATTGGCGTTTTCTTTTTTATTATTAACTAGCAGTAGAGCCCGGCGTTGCCCGGGGATGTAACAGTAAGAGATAGATCAAGTATCGACCATCATAAAGACTGAAAAATAAAATTGACAAAGATTATTGTTTAAGGTTGACGGACACGCATGTCTTAATTATTTTTTTTTTTTTTTTTTTACGAATTGGTCAAACTCAAACTCAAAAACATTGTTTTCAATCGTTATGAGTCTACCGATTGAATAGAATTTTATTGTAAACAATTGTTTTGTAAATGGAACTTTTAAAGCTTTCTGAATGTCAAAATAAAGAAAAAAGTGTGCAAGACAATAAGAAACACTACCTGCCAAAAAAATGTGAGTTTTGTTGAAATCGGTTGAGAAATGTAGGAAATCCGATCCCATATATAAACGAACACACACACAAACAACCTGTGTTTTTATCAGTATAACTCGATATGAGTTGTCCCCCTTTCATTCTGGCGACAGAATCGTGTTTTCAAATTGATTTTGTGCAAAAACAATTGTGTTCTTCCAATTTTTGGCACTGTCAGAACCACCGCAAGGTAATTTTGCGTAGTCCTGTCAAGTTTTGTTGAAATCGGTTGAAAATAATAGGAAATCCGATCCAATATATAAACGAACACACACACACACAATCTGCGTTTTATAATAAGTAAGATGTTTCCAATATTTTTAGCGTTTTTTTTTCATTTATAGATGAGGCTATTATGTTCGTATTTCCTACGTGTATGTTGCAGAGGGAATTTGGATTTCGGCATATATATATATATATATATATATATATAGGATGACCGTATAATTTTTTTAATATATATTAAGAATAATTTTAGGGATAGAAGTAAGACAAAGTGGAATAGTTTTCGTGTTACGTCTTTCATTCTTTATATTTACGTTGACATCGTACGCATGTGCACGAACGATAAACGATGAGAATTTTAAATTTTAAAATATTTTTATGCGTGTTTTGGGCATACAATCTAGCCGATTATTTTTTGTTTATATTTCCAGCACTTTTGTTACCAAATGCCCCACATTGTGATAATAGATTTTCCAAACGCAAATTACTGTGAGTACTCTAGCGATTAAAGCACTTTCTAAACATTTTGGTCTTGGTAAATCAGTTTTCTCTTTTAATTCGAGTAGCATTTTTTAAATCAAAATTTTGCTTTGTCTCGTTTCGGTGAGCAACAAATGCGTTTTACGTGTTGTTTTGCAAAAGATCCTTTTGTGTTCATATAATTTTTTATTTAAATTTCTTGAGGTCTCTCCAATGTATTCCTTGTGGCAATTATTACAGTAAATTAATCCTTTAAGTTTTAGCGTATTATTTCGTTTTGTATTAATTAAGTTTTTTGTTGTTTCAAACGTAGTTGTGGGAAATTTTATGTTGAGATTAGATAAATTATTTTCAATTGTATTTGTGATATAATTTGTGGGTAGAACAATATACTTTTTGATTCATTGGGTTTGTCAGAAGAACTGCTTTTCTATTTTGAAATATTTTATGAGCCTTTTGTTTCTCGTTGAATATGAAATAGTGCATTGGAGGAGCTTGAAAGTATTTTCAATGTATTTCACCTCTTCACGCAAATACTGAGGACTGCAAATTCTCAGTGCTCTCAAATACAACAGAAATTTATGAGATCATTTTTGTTAGTTGATTTTCAGTGAAAGGTAAGTTATTGATTATTTCCATTCCATATGTAAATTCAATTGTATGTTTCATTTTTAATTAGTTAATCACCTTTTGTGTTTCAGTAATTATTTTTCTGTTCATTTATTGATATGTGTCAATATCGTTGAGTAATAAATTGTTTTTCATTGCATCTGTTCTTATTCATAATAACAATCCCACCTCACTTGTCCGAAGAGGAAATGGGGATTTCCTTATTTTTTGCTAGGTTCCTTAGTGCATTCAAGTGTCTCTGTAGTAAAGTTCTTCCATTCTTCGTTTCTAGAGGGGGAGTCATTATACTCAAACCACATGTTAAAAATAAAATGTTATAAAAATATAAATTCATATCGTATCTCATTTGTACGCATGCGTAGTCACATCAACGTAAACAAAACTTTGTCTGATGAAGTACTAAAGGACGAAACGAGTTACACAAAAAACTTTTTAACTTTTTGACACATATATAGTAAGGTTCATTCTGAAAAATGTGAATGGCTATAAATAGTCTTATCATCTGGCATACATGGCCTGTTTTGTGGTTGTTTTCGTGTAGCTTCTGAGCAGTCATTATATATATATATATATATATATATATATATATATATATATATATATATTATATATATATATGATGGCTGTTTTTCGTTTAAGTGCATAGCCATCGTTTGATATCATTCCATATTTTAACCAATTCACGACATTTGTTTTTAATACCAATTATTGTGTTTGAGTGACTTTTTTTTAACCCAGGCCTTATGCTTTAAACAAACAGAGCATCTAGTGATGTTACTTTTGATAAGCAATGTGTTGGAATTTTTTAAAAGTAATACCCACTCTCTTAACAAGGATAGCATTTACGCAAGTAAGGTGAATTTATTCAAAGCTACTACAAAAAGTAGAACTAGTTTGCATCATTGGATACAATTGAAGTTAGAAATCTTCGAGATGAAACTACTAACAAAAACTAGATTACTATCTAAACAGGTCAATGTCCTGGGATTTTTTTTTATAGACAAGTGTACTTAAACAATAGTTTGAACCCTAACACTCTGTCAGAATTAACCTGAAAGTAATAGCAACTGACTCGAAACACTATCGACTTCCAGAAATGCCGCTAAATAAAACCAAACATCACATAATTATACACATATACATACAATTCGTCATGTAAGCAAATATATGGATATAGATCCGACTGTATGAAGAAAAATATACGGAAAAAACAAACAAAAATCCTTATATGCAATAATGCTGTTTTAATGTTAATATGTCGACTCGGACGTTTCGGTCAATAAACCATCTTCAGGACATATTCATAAAATATAAAATATAAAATATAATTAACATTATCAAATTGAACATGACAAAGACGATGGACATAAGAACAAGACTTATCCAAACAGATAACTGAAAGTTTTATACGATCAGCGTTCCGTTTTAAACATGGTCACGTTGTCACCACGTAGGCGACGCTGTGAAAACGTATTCCTAAATTTGAATATTTTCATTTTTCATTTTTCTTTCAAAATATTCAAATTTAGGAATACGTTTTCATTGTCTAGCGCTTTGAAAATTGTTTCGTTTGAACCAATCATATTAGCCATGGTAATTAAAAAATGTAACTTTTGTGCTTATAATCGGGCAGTAATTATAAAGTATGGAAGACCAACCAGAATACAATTTAGTTGCATTATTTGAGTTCAGCATTGTTCTCCGCTGTTAAGGCCTTTACTTTTGCAAAACACGTATGGAGAAGTTAATTTGATTTTTCAATTTCAACTGAGAAGGGTACCTATAAGTATCAGTATCATCTTATGAAATTTAACTACTGCTAAACTTTAATTTATATGATCTTATTTTTATATTAATCTCAGTTATGACATTTTTCCATAAATGAAATATCAAAATTAATAGTAAAATGAATGGAAATACAAATAACACAGTAAAATGTAATAAATGTACATAAAATTATAGTATTTTATGTACACTTCTGATAAAATTTCATAAGAAAGGTACCTATAAATTAATTAGATACCTTTTTCTTATGAAATTTAATCTCACTCTTAACAGTCTTATTTTTTAATTTCTTTATATTTTCCATAAAGAATCGTAAACGTAAAGATGAAAGCTAAGTACAAAAAAAAAAAAAAAATGAAAAATTAGAGCGCTGAAAGTTTTCCTTAAAAGTAACGAGGTAAATAATTTGTTCATTTAAATCTAAATAATTTCACTTCCTTCCATCCGTAGAAAGAATTATCCCCCCGTAAGTTATCTAAACGTCATGAATCACATCTGTCAACACTTGTCAAAGACGCGAAAGGTTATGACCTGCTTTATTTTATTTTCAAATTACATTTTTTCGGCGCAGAAGCTAAGTTAAGCTTGGTTAAAAATATTTTAAATAAACATTATAATTTCTGATTTTATTAAAATCAGTTTTGAAAAAATGATAATTGATTTTTAAAAGAATATCAAAGTCAGATTTTCATCTTTTTTATCAAATGATTGAAAATGATTGAAAATGATTGATTATCTGTCCTTTTTTTTGACAAAAAAAAAACAAGATTTTTAACGAAAATTTCGGACGTGCTAGGAACGATTAAAAAATGTAAAATACCCCCAAAATACTTTGATCTTTCCTCTTTAATAATAATATGAACATTAGACGACAAAAACTTGTTTTCGTCAAGTTCGGCGTCTTTTTCATCATGCTATCTCTGTTTGTTTACATTTTCGTGGAGGTACCTAGCTTAACTTAATATTTATCCAGTTTAAACATGTTACATTAAAGTTTCACTTATTATAAAAATACAGTTTAAAGTTATGTAAAACTAGAATATCATTTTTTTACTTAACTAACAAGAAAATCCCTAACAATTGATCAACAAACAATAGAAAAATATTAAACATATAAAAGCTTTTGAAGCATTTACATATTAATATAGTCAATCTTCGTTTTGATAAATGTCATCACCCTGTGTGTGCATGTACGTATAAGGATAAAGATGCAAGTAAAATGGCCGGATCCCTGCACTGTTCCAATAAGTGCCTGACGCCTCCTGCTATCTTTTACCTTTATAAAAGCCCAATCAGGCCGAAAATGGAGTACTGTTTCCATAGTTGGACATAAACTGCCCGGTCCTCACTTTCCAGTCTTGATAAAGTTTCAAAACGACTCTAAATCCTTGTTAGAGAAGAATTATTCTCCAACCTCTAACCTTTCTCTCACAGGCGGGATATGGCGACCCTCACACTGCTTTATCTCTACTTCCATGGAATGTGTTTGGACGAACTACTTTTCTTGAACCCTCTATTTCTAACCTACATGGCCAGGGCCACCAAGCCACTTACATTGTAGCAAACAAGACGTATTGGTGAGAAATAATTTCCACTCGAACAGCTTCTTCCTGCGAACCACAGCCCTGTGGAACTAACTTCCAAGAGGATGTTTCCCTGATCAATGCATTCTTAAATTGTTTAGACTTAGAGTTAACCATTATCTTCTCTTATCCATATAAACTACCCCTTAAACTACCCACCACCTCGAGTAAACCTTACTGTAAAAAAAATAAATAAATGAGGAGGTTATTTCAAAATAGTCCGATGTATCAGGAGATATAAATACACTGTATTTTCTCCCAACACGGTCATTTAAAGATGCCAAGTAGATATAGACGATTACCATCTCTCTTGAACAAGGCCGTAGCAGACAGAGCGTGGGTGTCTACCTCGAAATGTTTAACAATTGCAGTATTTTTGCAGGGCTTTATTTCAATAAAGATACAATAAAGAAAGAGATACAAGAAAGAAAAAAGACTATCATAGCAAGGAAGAATATAACTTTCATTAAACCCCGATTAAAGAATTCTTCTTTAAAGGTGTACAATGATGGTAATTTCCTTTTATCACGTCGGTACGTTTTCATTTTAATTTAATAGACGCAACAAACTCGTTTTCCGAAAGGAAATCATATCGAAATTTCTTATTTCGGAAATTTTCAAGTCATGAGCTTCCCGAAAACACTAAATTACGCAGTATTCGAATACTGACGGGACAATAGCTTAAAATGTTCTTGTAGTAGTAGTTTTATTTCTTTTTCAGACCCAAATCAAAAAGAACTAAGTAAAAGAAATATTTTTCCTTCATTAATGAATCTATATTTTCTCTGTAGACATCCCCCCCCCAAAAAAAAAGATGAAAAATTATTTTATTTGTAACACAGACGGTTCTCTATTATTTCAAAGAGGGTTTCTGCCAATCGAGTAGTACTGGAAATTTTAAATGTTCTTGTCGCTACACATGTTGACCGCCTTTGAGTATTTAAGGTTAAATTTGCCCCCACCCAACAAAAAACAAAACAAAAAAACACTTGTTTCTCCTCTGGCCCTGGCTGAATCTGTTAGAATCTTGTCTATTTTTCTCTGCTACTTATGCGTCTTGAAAATTATCCTTCTCTTATCATAAATTTTCTTACTCTTAGGAATATGACTACTTATTACCTAGGTTTACATCAAAGAAATTACTATATTTTTAGAAGAATCTCCTGCGTTACCGTCTCACGTCGAAAAAAAACCCTTCTTCCCCATCGCATATAGAATCTATCAAATTACAATACCTCAATTTGTTAAAACTCATAATTGTCTTTTAAGTGGTCAGATTAAAGCTGCCAGAGAAGTTAAACCGGGATAACGAGTAGAAATGATTATTAGAATTCTAGTCGTCATTTTCCATTTTATCCCTTTTTTTCAGAACTGTGTAGAACATCATTACTTTCAGCAACGACGGCTGTAAAGCTCGTACAATTATTGCAGTTAAGCAACGTCGAGCCTGGTTAGTATTAGGTTGGTGCAAAAATAATATCGTTTTTTGACGTGTTTTTTAACGTCAAAAAACGATATTATTTTTGCACCAACCTAATACTTAGATGGGTGATCGCTTGGGAATACCAGGCGCTGTAAGCTAGGATGTGCGGGTGGTGTAAAGGATAATGGCTCGGAATTGTTAATCGGAGAGCCGATTCATTATATTCCCTTACACGCCAATAACGTTGGGAAAGTCATGAATCCACCTCTTCTCCCCACCAGCTACGGGTTAATTAGTAAGACTTGTATCACTAAATCATTATTATCTCCAAAAATAATTCTTACAATCTAAAAATATTTTCAATATCATGCAAAGGGTTAATAAACAGAAAAAAAACCGAATCGGTCAACCAGTGAAAAGCACCTGATTCCTCCTGCGATAATTTATGTTTAAAAGAGTCAGATCAGACAAAAAAAGTACTGGAAACAAAAAGAAAATTTATACTTAACACCAGGAAAAGACAGTTAAAGTTTCTGGGGCACGTGATTAGGACAGAATAGATTGAGGAAAAGAGGAACAAAAAAAAGCAGTGCGTAACATACTTGATGGGTATCTGTCTATATTTCTAAGATGAGGTATTATGTACACTATTTACATTATTCGGACTATTGTCCTCATCTTTGTTGCCATATTTATTACAACGTCTTGTCTGTTGTACGCTCCGGTCTTCTTCAGGTGGTTGGAATGTCAAACTGAACCCTTTATTTCGCTCGCTGTGGTAGGCTGGAGAGAAAAGGAAGATCCCCGCCCTCTGTGGGATCAGGTTGAAATCATAGGCAAAAACATCATTGGAAAATTCGTAAACTTAAGGAATCTGCACATATGCTAGGCCACAAAAATCTCCTGAGTCGACCATGCATAGAAATGAATACAATATGAGAAGCAGTAATAAAGAATGCCAGAGAAAAGAAAAAATAACAAAGAAAATTGCAATATGAACTCTGGTAAAAAATATAATGATAACAGAAAAATTGTAATATGAACACTGGTAAACAAATATTTGCTGAAGGCATTAAGTTTATAAGTCCCAGAAATTCATACACAGATGTCCTTAAGGACACATGGCGCAGTGGATAAAGCGTTGGTTAGATCCAGTGACAGGACCCTAAGAGTTGTGAGTTCAATACTTGGTTAAGGCAGTGGAGAACTTGGAGAGGTGAATTAATAGGAGAAAACGGGTAGCTGACATTAGACATGGCACGCGGAACTAGAACAGTCTATCCCAGCGAGCGAAATAAAGGGTTCATTCCAATTAGTTGAAGAAGGCCGGAGCGTACAACGGCCGAAACGTTGTGATAAATATGGCAACAAAGATGAGGACAATAGTCCGAATAATTTAAATAGTATACTAGATGGGCTTGAGCAAATGGATGGTAGAGAGAATTAACAAAAAGACAAAACTTATTAAGAGCTACAAGAGACAGGAAGATGTGGAGAGCCATGATAGCGTACGTTCTGAAGGTACACGACACATTACAGAATAAAGAAAAACTAATTAGATATTGCCAGGAAATCGTGCTATTATGTTAACGAAAGTGCAACGGGCTTGTGTACTGATGTAATGATTCGTAAAAAAATGGTTTCTTTAAATATTAAACTTTGATACTTTAAATGTTTTCCTCCTAAATATAAAGACCCCATCCCTTATATTAGACACTTTAAAGAATACAATGGCAGTAGTACAAGGATTCGACTCCACGAAGATATAGATAAGATTAAGTTTACAAAAAAAAAAAAAATTGCAACGGGATACGATTTCGTGTAAACTCTATACAGCAGGCCTTGAAAACATATTCCGGAAAATGGACTGGGAAGGGATGAGTGGAGACATAAACGGAAAATATTTAGACCATCGACAATTTGCAGATATCAGAATCATTGGTTGGATTACTAGAACATCCAAAACTGACTTAAATCGAGAAAGGAACCAAAAATAAGAATAAAAGTAAATGCCTTCTTCCATTGTGACGTTCTGAATAAAAAAATTAAAAGATGAAGAACTGGAAGAAGTCCAAGAATACATATATTTAGGACAGGTGATAACATTGGAAAGAGACAACGGAAATGAAACAAACCAATATATAACAATGGGCTGGAAAGCATATAGCAAAAGTAGACATATGATGAAAAGCAACTTACCAAAACGTAAACGATGTATAATGGTAGCTATGGAGTCCAGGTGTGGAATTAAGAAACTGAAAAAAAATACTTGAAAACAAACTTCAAATGTACAATGTTTCTTACTGATTATAAACCAAATACGAAACTCCTAAAGTAGATGGTTAATGAATGAAGTTGCTGTACGAACGTAAGGGGAGAATATAAGAAGTGCAGGCTGTGAGGATTATGTATGAAAGATAACGGTTGACCCTACACTTGAAAAGGTTAAGATTGAGCGATCGGGAAAGCATCTTCTCGGGAGCTTACTTTACCAAATACTGGTTCTCGGAAAGAAACTGCACAAATAGAACTTCCTTCTTGCCAGTCGTATACGAAGGGGATGAAGACGTTTCGTGTAACGATGGCAAGACGGGTATTAACTGTGAAGGTTTCAACTGTAGGTGACCAATGAATGTAGTTCGTCAGAAAATTTGACGTGGAAATAGCGATAGAATATCGAGAGGCTTGCGACGTTTCGTCTCTGTGAATTGGGTTGTAGATTTGAAAAAAGTTTTATACGCACAAAACCGTGTCGCTGCTTTTGAACTCTGTCCAGGCTGGAAAGTGAGGATTGTGCAGCTTCAGACAGCTATTGCAGCTGTAGTCCCTTTTTGATTCGACTCTTGTAAAGAGGACAAACATGGTGGTCATGGAAGGATTTTATAATGACCTTTCTCCTGCAGTGCACTAGCAATTAATACAAGAATAGTTTCACATAGATATGTGCGTTACATTGGAGTAAGCATATATTTGGTTAAAAAATGAACTAGCATCTACCAAAAATTGGGGTAGAGTAAAGGTTAAAAGAGAGGTTTAGGTTACAATTTATACCGAAATGAATTTGACGTCAGTAAGTTACTCATCTACTGTAGCCCTGTGCCAGGCTAATCTTACTTTATAAATTATATAGAGGAAACTAGTCGGCTAAGATAAGTTTTATTTTTGTCTTTATTCATACTGCATCTGAAATTTGTATACACTGTCACATACCCTTCCCATATATATATATATATATATATATATATATATATATATATATATATATATATATTAATTTTATAATAAAAATCTTAATCGCAGTGCCCTGTCAGTTGTTTTCAATGAAACCTGTATAAAAGAGGTATTGCTGTCCAAATTCCCTATTACATATACACACCTATATATATATATAAATATATATATATATATATATATATATTTAATAATTGCATATGTATATATATATACATTACTTTCTTAATTACATACATATATATAAATATATATATATATATATATATATTTAATAATTGCATATGTATATATATATACATTACTTTCTTAATTACATACATATATATAAATATATATATATATATATATATATATATATATATATATATATATATATATAATATGCATAACAATAATGTAATAAACTTTGTAGCAAACGAGGAGAAACAAAATGCATATTTATTAGTCAGTCAGTCAGTTATATGCGATGCGTGATACACGCTTAGACTGATGAGGCAGATTTTTTTCCCGCAGTAGGTTGCTATCCAATGCTATAGAACCTGATCTGTCTTGTTAGGTAGGAGGAGAAGAAGAAGATTCATATCTTTTTCCAAGGGTATTAACACCTAAGTGAATGTAATGGATTCGACTGGAATTCGAACTCGGCTCTCCGATTCCTCAATCCGTACCTCGTTTATTATCAGCAGTATAATTTTTGTTATTTTACACAGTGTAATATTTTATTTTCTACCAGCACTCACTGTGCGATATATATATATATATATATATATATATATATATATATATATATATATATATATATATATATATATATATATATATATATATATATATATATATATATATATATATATATATATAATCTGAACCACACGTACTAAATGAATGTAATGTAGTACGGACTTTTGCCGCCGCTACCTTTTGTAAGTCAGTGTCTTTCATGTCATGTTAGAAAGTATTAGGTTGGTGCAAAAATAATTTCGTTTTCTAACATATGTTACTATATGAGAAAACGAAATTATTTTTGCACCAACCTTAGATGTTTAAAGGAAGTATTGCTTTCATTGTCAATTTTTATGCTTGCCTATATATTCCGGGAAAGTGTTTCAAATTCGCTTATATTTTGATGTTTGATTAATATGAAGAATACCATGAAAAGTTGAGAATTTGTTAAAAAAAAAAAAAGAAAACAGTAACTTTTATAGAACGCGAGAGGTCTTACTTTTTTCGTAAAAATGTATGTTTATTTATTTTCCGATTTATGGAGCAGTTTTCTATTAGGTCGTAGTCGTAAAAATAGCGTAAATTAGGTGGATACATTTAAAAAGAAGAGATAAAAAACACTTTGTGCGGGCGGTTAACAACTACGACAGATAATTATGAAAATATCAACGAGACTGACATTACCATAAACATCTTTCGCTTTAAATGGTCGGTGATGGGTTGGGGTAAAATAAAATGGGGAAAAAAAAAGACAGGAAAATACTTTTGCATGTCTCTTCTTTTTGTGTAAGTCATATTTTCTCTTTGGAGCTGACTCATTCTTTCTCTTTAATTGCAAAGAAAAATATGGTGCGGCAGGGGCATTCTTGTGATGCGTTTTGTTCGTTCGCATTTTAGATTAAAATGAGTCGTTTAGTTCCTTGTTCAATTTAACAGAGTTTGAGGCAGAATGAGAGAAACAATCTCTGTTCTACGTTTAAGACCTCCGTTGACTCAGCCAAAGATTTTTAAAACACAGGCATTATAATGACAATTAGATTTGAACGCTTTCTACTATTTCCAATTGGTTGAGCTTCCTCTCATTCTTTTGAAAAGGACCGAGAACAACCCCTTTACTTCCCCTGTGTTTTCTCTTCCTTCCCTTTTTCTGTGATTTAAGACTTCTGTGATCGTTTTATGAATGTCTTGTAATTATGGAATGAGATATTTGAAGGTATTAAAAGGAAGATACCTCTTCATCGAACACTGCATTCATCACCGAAATGAAACATCATATTTTAATCTGTAAATTTCCGACCTTCATCAAATAAGGGAATTAGATTCGGAATTTGCGAAGTGTCACTTGTACTAAAATTTAAGCAAAATTCCCCACCAGCCACTACACAGAATTATAAGAAACTAAATGCAAAAAAAAAAAAAGAAAAAAAAAAAAAACGAGTACGCTATTAATAGGCTTCTACGAGATCTGATCAAAATGTAACGGGACTGTTGCTATGGCCACGGAGCCAAATTACACAGAGTGAAGACGCTTGTCCTCTGATGTACATACACACTAATTTTTATAACGCTCTGGCACACTTCCGTTGTTTATCTTCTTCTTTTATGTGCCGTGTCCCATCAGGACGTAGGCGATCATGGCTCTCCACTTCCTCCTATCCCTAGTAGCTCTCAATATGTTTTGTCCTTTTGTTACTTCTCCCAGATCCTGTTCCCCTCATCCACTTGCTTAAGCCCGCTAGGTATGTCACGTATTGCTTTCCCTTGTCTCACTTTCCCGCTATCTGCCCTGTGCGTATCAGATTCTCTAACCCCTCCTTTCACATTACGTGTCCCATAAATTTCAGCTGCCTCTTCCTAATGTTAAGTAAAAGCTTCCCCCTTGTTTGCATCCTATCCAAAACCTCATCGTTGTTCACATGTTCAGTCCATGGTATATCAGTCAGTTAGGTACCATGCGTGATACACGCTTAGGCGATCATGTATCTTTCGATACATGACTGACGAGATTTTTTTTCCGCAGTAGGTGGCCATTTTTTTCTGCAGTAGGCCAGTCACCATCCAAGGCTATGAAACCCGGTCTGTCCTGTTATTTACCCATAGCTGGCGGGAGAAGAAGAGAATTCATACCGTTCTTAAGGCTATTAGCACGTAAGTGAATATAATGGATTCGACTGGAATTCAAAATGCTTAAAATGAAAATGTGTAGAGTGTAGTCTTTTCACCACACCCCAGAGGTTCCATCAATGACCATGTCTTGTGCAGAAGTTTTGCGATTTTTCCCTCTTCAAAAATCAAATCCCTCTTGAAAGGAACAAGCTCGAGACTGTCCAAGGGAAGGCGACGTGGCATCTGCATGCTATCCCAAAAAAAGGAGTTCCAGGAATGCCTCCGACAATGGAAATGACGCTGGATAAAGTCTGTGGTTTCAGAAGGGAGCCACTTCGAAAGAGGTTAAATGTCGAATTGATATGGGTTGTAGTTTTCTACCTAATCCCGATACTTTTTGATCAGATCTTGTATTTTTATTTAATATTGAATGTTTATTTACTATTAATATTTCATGATATTTAATATTATTATTGGCATAATCAGAGACTATCCGCTGATATCTCCTCTGAACTAGTTATAACAGTTCAATGAGAGAAAAATTGGCCCGTAACATACAGTGCCTCCGAAACCAGCGGTGGGGAATAAGTTAACCACTCAACTCAGGTCAAAACACTATGAGAGTATGAAAAAAATTTATACAGAACGTCCTTGTGTTACGTCGGATTCGACGTACGGCGTTTCGTGGTTACGGCGCCATCTTCCATAATATACTATGTCGTCACGCGGCGCTATATAAGGAAGACGACATTGTTTCTTTCTCATATTGGATTGTGCTACATTTGCTACCTTTCGTTTGTATTGTTTTGGGGAACTTTTTACCCTTCATTATGGCTCCTAAGCGTAAGACAGACTCGTGGGTGCTCATGTAGGTGAGTTCGCTCCGTAGAAATGGGTCTCCGACGTAAGTCGAAGACTCCCGGTAATAAAAATACCAGTAATACATTTTCATAGTAAAAAATTACCAACAATACATTTTTTATAAAAGAAATTAATAATGCTCCCAAGAAAATTAAATTTCGGTATTAAATGACCCATATTGAGTTGATATGCCGCTAAACAAACAAACAAACAAAATAAACAAATTCCTTCCAAAAAACATCTTGTCGGTAGCGTCGAAAGTTAACAGCTTGATTATATCATTATTTCCTCTTCTATTTTCTTTAATCATTTCACCCCATGCAAGGTAGCAAAGCCACCAAGACACAAGGGGTTACTTGAGTATGAAAGAATTAGAAAACAGAAAACAAGGAGCGAGAACAACAGAAGAGTAATCAGAAAGACGATTGACATTGCATTTACATTTTTGAAGTTGGCAAGAATACATGGAGCCGGTAGAGAGTTCCAGAAGCAAGAAGTGCGAGAAAAGAAACTGTTAGCATAGAACTCACGGTTACATCAAGTCAGTTCAACTGTAAATTGATGAGACCGTTTTGCCAATCTAGTACTGCGCTTAAATTCATAAAATCTAGGTACCCTAGCGAAGAGCTTATCCGAACAATTACCATGAAAGTATATATAGAAAGGTCACAGCGAAGCAACTTTACGGCGGTGGGAGAGTAACTGAATCCGAGATGCCAGATCAGGGCCAATAAAATCACTGATTCTTCTAAGGATTTTAACAAGCAGGAGCAACGGACAAGACGTGGCAGCAATATTTTAATCAAAGATATGTAAGATGGATTTTGCAGAGAAAAATTATCTAGTACGATACAGCAAACCAACTTTCTTAGTAGCTGACTTAGCAATAGATTCAATTTAGTTTTTCCACTTTATGTCAGCCGAGAATGTTAGCCAACGAGTTGCTCTCCTGGAGGTTAGCATCAGCCATATTGATGGAAGACAGAAAGGCATCTCTCAGATGATTAACAAAGAACCGTTAGGTTTTGGAGGTGTTAAAATTAACAAGTCATCCTTTGCCCCAGTTAACAACAGACTGTATGTTGTTTTTGACATCAGCCACCAATTTCAAAGTATCGAACTGATCAAAATTACATATATTTTTGTCTGCTTTTTTGTTTGTTATTTTGTATTTTTTTTTTTTTTTTTTGAAATTTTGTAGTTCTAACCAAGAAGGATCATCTTCATTAAGACAAGTCTCACTGATTAACCCATAGCTGGAGGAGAAGTGATGAATTCATACATTTACCAAGTTTATTTGCGCGTAAGTGAAAATAATGAACCCATGTGGAATTGGAACTCAGCTCTCTAAGCATTCCGAGTCATTATCTATTACATTCCTCATACACCAAAGCTTACAGCGCATGGTATTCCTAAGCGGTCAGCCGTCTAGGTATTGTCGGTATCGTCTTTGCTTAACTGCGGTGCTCGTACGAGAACCGACGTTTCAACATGATGTGACCGTAAGCCCTGATCATTTAAACCAGGAATCAACTTATAATTTATTAATATAGTGTAGCTAGATCTAGTCGTAGCCACCTACATCAATTTTTCAAGTTCCGGTCATTCTTCAAGAGGTTGCCAATCATGGCTGTCCAAAATTTCCTGTCTTTTGTACCGCTTAGTAAATTTTCTGTTTTCTATTTCTCCTAAACAATGTTCTGCCATCCATTTGCACAAGTTTGTTAAGTGCGTTATGCGTTGTTTTCCTCAGGCCTTCTTGCTTTCAATATGTTCTGTGAGTGTCAAATTTTGCAAGCACTCTTTCCTCATTACGGGCTTTAGAAATTTCCACTGTCTCTTTCTGATGTTGAGTATAAATGTTCTTTTTCTTTTCATCTTCTCTAAAACTTTGTCGTTGCTAACATATTTGGTTCATGGTATCCTCAGCATCCTTCTGTAGCACCACGTTTATATTGATTTAAATATCTTCATCTGTTAGGAGATTGCCCAGTATTCACTGTCATATAAAAGGACTGATATTACATAAGAGTTCAGTACTCTTTTCTTAATACTTTGCTTAGCTTTTGGAAAGCATCATTTTCTATTTCAATGCAGCTTCGGATTTCGGTGTCACATTTTCCGACCTCTTCCTAGATATTTAAATAGCTGCACTTGTTTGATTTTGGCATCTTCCACCTGTAATTTGCATGCTGGATTGTTTCTTTTAATGGCAATTATACATTCTGTCTCTTTGCAGTTGATGTTTAGTTCTTTTTTCTCGATTTCCTTCACTACAGCATTTACATTAGTCGGACTATTGTCCTCATCTTTGTCGCCATATTTGTCACAATGTTTCGGCCGTTGTACGCTCCGGCCTTATTCAGGTGGTTGGATTTTCGAACTGAACCCTTTATTTCGATCACTGGGGTAGACTGTTCTAGTTCCACGTGCCATGTTTGATGGATGTCAGTTATCAGTTATCTCCTGCTAATTTTCCCTCTGAAAGTTCTCCACTGCCTTAACCGGGTATTGAACTCACACTCTTTGGGTCTGTCACTGGATCTAACCAACACCTTTATTCCCTGTGCCATGTGTCCTCAAGGACTATAAAATATCTATAAAATATTGATATGGTATATATGTATATATATATATATATATATATATATATATACATCTTTTTTTTTTCATTTTTATTGCTCTTTCTGTTATCATAAATATGACATTTCTTGTTCCAGTGATTTTTTCCGAAATCACTAGGTTCTTGCTCTATTTTGGGTACAATTCTTCTGAGCGATAAAATGACTTCCAATTATATTATGAAACATGTAATTCATTATATAGACAGAACTGATTAAGTTTGAGAAATCAACTAATAATAATCATAGCTGTGAAGAATGCAAATCGATTTTAATGAAATAGTTTGATCTCGCGTAAATAAAAATAGAAAAAAGAATTGTTTTTCCAGGAAAAACTAATAAAAAAAAAACTAATTAGAATAAATCATTTGTTAAAATCATTAGCCAGTCTCCGGTTTCTCCTGAAAAGTGCGCCCTAGATATGACGATAAACTACATCCAGCAGCAAAATCACTGATCGGGAGGTTCTGAGCAACATGTAATCACCTCTTGTTTCCCAGGTTGACCCTGACTCGAGATAGTAGCACCTGTTACGGCCCCAGCTATAGGCAAGTAGTGAACACCAACCTAGGTTCGAAAAACTGAGAAGTATAGATTTAAAAAATCTAAAATTGCCAGTAACAGATTCTTGTGCAAATTTTTTTTAAATTACTCAGACTTCAAAGAAAATCAAATTTCGGCATAAATGACCCATAGGGAGTTGATATGCCGTGAAACAAACAAACTAATGAAAAGTAAATAATAACAATAATTGCGGATCAGTGATTAACAACCAATGGTGTCAGCATATTCAGGAACGAAAGTCGATTAAAAATCTGCGTTTGTCACGCTTTTCCACGCAGGCGTTTTAAATATCGTTGTAAAAAAATCTGATTCTTTATATTAGGTTGGTGCAAAAATAATTTCGTTTTATCACATAGTAACATATGTTAGAAAACGAAATTATTTTTGCACCAACCTAATATTTTGATATATTGATTTTCTACGAGAATAGATCTTTTAAATCATTTCACTCCAAGCAAGGCGATAAAGCCACTAAAATGCAACGTGTTGCTGATAGTGGAGGAAACTAAAAGATTATCGTTAACAGGAAAGCAAGTAGCTAAAAGAAAGTTCTGTGGGCGAGAAGTGCAAAAGAAGAAAGTATTTGGACATCCTGATATTCTATCGATGTAAAACCAAACTCTTTTTGGGACATTCGACAATGCTAATCTTGTAAGAGATGAATTCAATTGTAGATGCGAAACTACATTCATCAACGTCCGATAGTTATATCCTTGTAATAACCCTTATACCCGAATATTAGCAATTCCTTCTGGCTGAATTACATTTTCAAACGACCTATTCTATACATGCAGAAAACAGAAAAGAAAAGAAATAAGAAAAAGGTATGGCTATAAATGATCACAGCCGATAGCGTAGAAGAGAAAAAATGAAAGAGAATTACGAAGATTTAAGGAACATTTGCAGAGAGGAGCAATACCACTATATAAATACCAGACATATTGAGGGACGAATTCTTTTTGAGCAAGTAAAAATGTTGATACTCTCCTCGTCAGTCCTAGCAGACGATAGTCATATTGATGGATGAATTCATTTTAGGCAAATAAAAATGTTGCTATCTCAATGTCAGCCCTCACAGAAGCTAGTCATAATGATGGATGAATTCCTTTGGTGTAAATATAAATGCTCCTACGCTCATTTTTGGCGCAAGTTAATAATTTCAAGCATAGTTTCGAATAGTAAATGCAAGTCAAGCTCTTTGACCATTCATAAAATATCCTTAACCTCATTACTATTGTCAGTGTCAAGCGAGTCGCGGCCATTTTAGAAACGATCCATCCATTTTTCCTTATTTTCAATTCTAGCAGGAATCTTAGTAACAATAAAGACGCTCAATTTCTTAGCCTTTGTAACATCATTTTTCTTCCTGCTTCCAATCATTCTTCTTACTTATTTATAGTTTTAGCTGTCACATTTACAGAAATCTCGCCTTGCACACGTAACATAAATTCACAATAAGCGTATAGCATATCGGCCATTCCTCCACACACGCTTCTTCCCTTCTATAACTTTCTTTGTTTTTATTATTTTTCTGTCTTTCGAGGATTACATCTGTGATTTTTTTTCGAATCTGATTAACTTGGATTTAATTAAATCTTTGGGAACATTCCGCAAAGGAAGAAAGAATTTCTGAAAGACTAAATTAAAATTGTAGTGTTAGGTTGTTCGATATATCGTCATAATTGAACAAGTCACTCGTGTGGAATACTGAACAGCAAAGTATGAATTATAAGAAATAGATGTGTATAGATGTGTATGAACCCTGAACAAGAAAATGAATGCCATGCCATCGTATAATTTCCGATATGAGGTCTGTCCAGGCATTTATAATTCCTCAAGCAATATCGCCTTCGTCCATCTCTTCGCAATATTATGTCAGTGTATTTTCTAATTTTCCCCAAAGTGTAAAGTCCCCTTTCGGGATTGCCGTCAGCTGTCCCGTCACGTTCTTCTTGGTAATGTTCACAGTCTGAAACCTCCTTTCTTTTACTATCGGCCCAAGAGACACTCAATGTAGAGGTCTAATAAATGGAGTTGTTTGTAAGGGCGTCGAGCAAAGGGGTAAGAAGTGCATATTAAGATATGCAGGATTGATAGCCGTTGACCATCAATTTGAAGAGGTTATATTGTAGTGACAGGAAGATCCTTTTCGAGGTCTGTATCTTTGAGAAAGGATACCAAAACTTGTTACGTTGTCCGATTTTGCGTCATGACAAAATTTGTGTGATTTAATACCAAATTAGTCGTATCAGGTACTCAGTGAGGATTGAAATCTCAATTCAGTCGTAATGGCTAACTAAACACGTCTCGCATAGATCCATTCGTTTCTGAAGGATATTTGTCCGACTTGCCCGGAATTCGAACTCGGTGCGCTGATTTCGCTTTTCGACTACCTAACTAGACGGTAAACTAACGCGATTGCTTCATGTCAGATATATACTATAAAATATTTTAACTATATCGAAGTTAATTCTTCTAAATTATTTTCGTTTGACAATTCGTGCTTGTATTTTGCACTGACAAACCAACATTCTTTTAAATTCTAGAAAAGAGAAATAATAAAAAAGAAATACTTAAGACAAAAGCCGTTAAAGCGAACAGTTTTTAGTTTCCAAAGCCATTAAATAAAACTAGCAAATGATGACAATTCACTTTAACAAACGCGGGAAAATAAT
>OZ010592.1:55956818-55964318 GCA_963932145.1 Acanthosepion lycidas | reverse complement strand
GACAGTTGTGTGTATCCTGTTTGGCAACGAATTTCGTATGTTTTTATACACTTTTTCGTAACAAAATCGGCCCCAGAATTAAATTATTTATTTCTTCCTAATTGGCCCTAAAAGTCACGTGGTATGTTTTCTACTACGTCCGCGCGATATTTGGGCGGTATCTACCTAAAAATCATGATGAATAAAACAACAAGCTTTCTGATTTGCATTCTATGATTTTATTGGTGTGTTTTAAGATGTGTTTCCTTAAGTGTGATTGGTTTATAAATATTGTATTTGAGAGTTTAGTGGACACGACATAAGCACGAAATAGACTGTCGCCGCCACATGCTGAGTTCAATGTCCGTTTTTACACACACACACACACACACACACACACACACACACACACACATATATATATATATATGTATGTCATTTCGCCGAAGTCTAAACAACTTTTTCATAGGATTTAAACATGTTGGATTTCATGCCAAATAAAGTGTATTTGAGGGGAACTTTACTGCCCTACTTCATTCAAAAGAAATCTACAGCTGAATCACACAGAAATCTTGTTGATACTTACGGCGACCATGCTCTGTCGGAAACAACATACAGAGGTTGCTTTAGACGCTTCAAACATAATGATTTTGATGTTGAAGATAAAGAACGCTCTGGCGCACCGAAAAAAGTTTGTAAACGATGATTTAGAAGTATTACTTCATGAAGACTCCAGTCAGGCGCAAGCTGAACATGTAGAATCATTAGGAGTTAATCACACAACTGTTTCAAAACTTTTGAAAGCATTCAATGATTCAAAATGATTCAAAAGCAAAGACATTTGCTGTCGTACGAGTTGAAACCGAGAGATATCGAATGGCGTCTTGTCACATGTGACCAGCTGCTTCAACCGTAGAAAAGGAAATTTTTTTTTTTGCATCGTATCGTGACCGGCGATGAAACGTGGATACACTGCGATAACCCTAAGCGTGAAGATCGTTGGGTAAAACAGGTCATGTAACAACATTGGCGGCAAAGCTGGGTGTAATTTATTATGAGCTGTTCAAACTGACCGAAACTGTCACGGGAGATCGCTATCGACTACAATTGATGCTTTTGAGCTGAACGTTGAAGAAAAAACGGCTGGTATACGAGCAAAGTGATTTTGCAACATGACAATGCTAGGCCACACGTTGCAAAACTGGTGAAAACCTACTTGAAAACGCTTAAATGGGTGGTCCTACCCCACACACCGATTTTCCCAGACATTGCCCCGTTTGATTATCACTTGTTCAGATCGATGGCACATGGCCTGGTTGAACAGCACTTTCATTCTTATGAAAATGCCAAAAAATGTGTCGATTTGTGTCGATTTGTGGTTAGCCTCAAAAGACGTGTGATTTTTCCGACGTGAAATTCAAATGCTGCCAGAAAGATGGGAAAAAGTAGTTGAAAGCAATGGACAGTACTTTCAGTGATATGTTTCTTACTAATATTTGTAAATAAAACATTGCTATTAATGAAAAATCAGCAAGAACTTATTCAAGGTCCTAATATATATATATATATATATATATATATATACATATATATATATATATATATATATATATATATACACACACCCATATATATATATATATATATATATATATATATATATATATATATATATATATATGTTGTTAAATAATATGAACAAGTTCTGTCTATCGTTTATTGAATGTTTCAAAGCGCTGGGTAAAAATTATATAAAATAAAACTTGATAAAATTTTGGTAAATTTACCGATAATACAAAGCAACTTAATCAGAAACATGAACGATTTAATTAAAAATAACTATAGACACAACTTGTCCATATTATTTAACAAATTCTTACACCTTATATATATATATATATATATATATATATATATATATATATATATATTGGTCTCTGCTACCGTTTTCGAATTAGGAGGGCTCGTCAACTCACTTCTCCGAATTGATGAGCCAGAATACTTGCACATATGATTTGATTAGAGCGGTGACAACCACCCTTTTTGGAAGAGTTGAATACAGAGAATTGGTGGACATAGTGTGCTACAAGTTCCCCCAAACGAGCCTCTCATTCTCTTAGAGCGGTTGCCATCCAATGGTATGGGCTTAGTCTACCCTGCTATTTACCCATAAATTGGGGGAGAGGTGGATTCATACCCTTCCCAAGCTATTTGCACGTAAGCGAATTTAATGTACTCTTCTATCCATTATCCACCGTGATTCCACACACACACACACATAATACACACGCATATATATATATATATATATGTGTGTGTGTGTGTGTGTGTGTGTGTGTGTGTGTGAAATGGACTAACTCCGACAATTATTTTAATATATTGTTTACACGTTCTTTTGATGGATACAAATATTTAAGCAAATGCTCCGTTTATAATAAACAGTATTAACAACATTTACCAGCCTGAATATGACGTCATTTGTTTACGATAAGATACGCTTCGAGAAGATATGATCGTTGGAGAAATATTATGGGAAATTTGTAGTTTAAAAGCAGTAATTCGACGTTGCTAACCAGACGCTTCCTCTCTAGTTAAATGCTGTAGTACGTCAGGCTATATGACGATTCCGTGTAGCATACAGGTTTGATTCCTGTCGAAGGACACATATTTTCTAAGAAACTTTTCGGACATTCAGGCCGGTAAAGTTTGTTAATATTGTTTATTATAAACGGAGCATTTATTTAAATATTTGTATCTATAAAAAATAACGTATAAACAATATATATTTTTTTGATTCATAATAAAATTCAGTCTTTGAGAGAGCATTTCATTATCCAATAATTTTTTTTCCGTTAGTAGGTTCGATTTCCTTCATGGCAATTATAATTGCTTCTCATAGGTCTGCTTTGCTGTCATATTGTTTACTATCTTCATATAATTTAATCTTCACAATTGACCATAGATTTTCAATCGGATTCAGATCAGAACAATTACGGTGGTCATGTTACCCCATTATCTTCTTTCTTGTAAACCCTTTACGCTCAAACTTCACAAGTAAGATTATTAGTAATTATATTATTAAGTAATTATATGAGAAGAGGAATTTTCATGCATAAATACACATTTCACTTTGAAATTGCGAAGCTGGGACCTGTACTATTCAAAGAAAGTCTTGTTCATGAAATCCCAATGGTTAGCAGTGTACACTTAAACTCATTCATCGATTATGAATGATTAAGTGATGATTTGGTCGACAATTCCCGCCCATATCATCACACTGCCATCTCCTTGCTAGCGTCTTAAAGCCACAGGTATATTTGCATTGCATAAAATCAGTTCGTTTTATGAAGGTCTAATAAATGGTAATCTACACAAATTATCCCCGCAAAATATCTTCCCTACGTGTTTTCTTTTTACGAACGGACCCGTTAATTTAAGTAGTACTAAAAACATATTTAGGAATTTGAGATTCAAATAGATTTAGATCAGATATTATTCGTCGTAATCAAAGAAAAGATCTGTCAGACAGTAGACGTCACTGTTTCATATCACGGAGTGAAAGTTTAAATGTGCTAAACACTGAAAAAATATCTGAACTATGCTGAAGAACTGAAGAGATTTTTTTACAATAATGTTCACCCTCTACAAGTCCCAAAAGCCCCTCGAGGTAGAGTGTTACAGAGTAAGCCACAATTTATGGAGATATTGTGAAATATGAAGGTAAAGTTGTGAACTTGAAACTGAACAGAGGAATCTTATAAAAAGCTCAGAAAATTGAAACTATGCACATTACTAAAACAGCAGGAATAGTTACAAGTTTTCTGGAGTAGAGAACAGACTTGCTATCATGTGGTTCTCAGCACGGGCCAACAGATATAACGGGTATAATAATAATAATAATAATAATAATAATAATAATAATAATAATTGAAATCTTTTCCTTCTTGTACTTGTAGCCTTTTCGTGGAGCACAGTACCACGGCCTCATCAAGTTAGGTGTTGCTGCTGTGGTTTTAGTTTCAAGTCGGTCTTAGCTCCACAACCATCTGGTTTTCAATTCAGAGTACTTCATCTCTTAAACAGGCTACTAACCAAGTTTAGAATGCTCTGTTTTTTTTTTTTAATCTTCTTTACCCTAAGCAAGGTGATGACGCCAGTAAAATGCAATGGGCTACTGGGAATGAAAGCGAATAAAAAAGATTCTAGGAGGAGCCGGAAACCCAATCTTAAACAGGAAAGAAGGGGGAAAACATCTACTCATGTTGAGGAAAAACTAAATAAATACTGATTGAAATTTAGTTTATGCGTAGACATTAGAAGTATCGAGTTGAAATAGACCTTACAAGGAACCGCAAACCCAGTCCTAAACAGGAAACAAGGAATAAATATCCATTTCTGTTCAAAAGACCGGGGAGAGGATTTTGAATCTTATGACAGGCGAATCTATCTACTCCTGTTTAGAACATAGCAACAAGAAGAAGAGATTGATTCATACTTTTAGTTATGCGAAAGTAAACAGAACGGCTTGAATTTGAACTTGGCTCGCCTATTACACTGTTCGTACTGATAACCGTTACGCTATGTGTATATCTAAATGATAGTACAGATAGACAACCTATCATCCAGCAACTAATAGTACAGCACCTCTTTTCATTCGGACATAATTATGAGTGCACTTAACATATCATAATAGCAGTGCACTGATAAGTTAGAAAAAAAAACGAGCAATAAAGGATTTGGAAACTGGTATGATATTCGTGGTCCTTCCTAAACTGGACAAGAGAACAGCAGCGAAATTTGAACCAAAGAACGATGGAAATTAATGACTATCTATAAATAGACCTTACATTCTCGGCACGAAGGTTGGCATGTGAAAAAGAAACTAGCTAGACGTGAACCCATCATCACTGAGGATTGGATTAACAGGTATATAAAACTTTTTGAAACTTCTTCTATGGGTTGGGTGACGTGAGCGATCATGACTCTCCCCAAGATCCTATACGTTGTAGCTCTTAGTATGGATTATCTTTTGATATATTTTCTAATCCCTGTTCTGACAACGTTTTACAGAATCTAATTAACTAGGTTATGCGGTGTTTCCCTTGCTTCCGGCCCTTCTTCTATGTGTGCCGTGTCCCTTCAGAACGTTCCTAATTGTTAAGATGTCCTCCCCTTTTTCATACAAGTGGACTCGCCCAGTGTGTACTTGTACTGCTGCCGGTGAATACCTAAGGAAGAGTGAGTAACAAAGTAAGAGAGATACAGAGTGATACAGTGTGACAGTGAGAGAGTGAGAGTGTGAGGTAACCGCTTTGTAGGAGTCACAGTTGCGAGCACGTAGACTCAGAAGGAAGTCCTACTTCGATACTGAATTTCCCAGACTATATATATTATTATTATTGCTTCTAACCGCATTTCTGGATCTACTAACCGTATTACCAATTGTATTATTACGTCAATACATTAATTTGCTATATTTCATTCCCGCGTTTGTCATTCATTTTGAGACCGGATTTCATCCCGGAATCCACAACACTAATCATGGCTCTCCACAATTTTCTGTCCTTTATTTTCTAAGTCTCCTAAACACTGCCATTCATTTACACAAGTTAAGTGCGTTATGCGTTGTTTACCTCTGTTCACTGTCCTTTGAGTATCAAATTCTCCAAGCCCTCTTTCCTCATTATATTCCCTCGAAATTTCAATTTTTCTTTTTGATTCTTTTCTTTTTGTTACCATTTCGCTAAAACTTTCTCGTTACTCACATGTCCAGTTCATGGAATTCTAGCATCCTTCTGTAGTCACAAGCCTCTTCATCTCTGAGACTATTCTCCAGCATTTACTGCCATATAAGAGGACCGATATTACCTAAGAGTTCTGCACACCTTTCTTTGTTTCTAACAATACCTTATCTTTTAAAAGGTCTCTTTTGCTATTCCAATACATCTTCGGATTTCAGAGCCGCATTTTCCGCAGTTTTCACATTTTTATGAAAACACTTCCTAGATATTTATTTCTTGTACTTACTGATTTTGCGGCCGCCAATAACTAATTCTGGTAGGGCTTCTAATTTTCTCAAAGTCACCTTACTATAATGGTTGAATAAATCCGGTGAGAAGACATATCTTTTTCTTTCTATTGTTGTCTATTTATTGAATTTATTTTCTATTATTATGTAGGCATTTAGTTTCTAGTATATGTTCTGGATTAGTTTTATATCTTTCTCAGGTCGTCTGCGCATTGAATATTATTGTCATATTTAGTCTGATGCAAATACTATATATATATATATATATATATATATATATATATATATATATATATATATAGATTCTTGAGAAAATCCAAAGAAGGATTTACAATATAATCGATCCTGACCTAACATCTCGGCTTCAGTCACTTTCTCACCGACGTGGCATGGTTTCACTCTGTCTTTTATACAAATATTTTCATGACAATTACTCTTATGAACTTTCTTCTTAGGTACCATTACTTCATGAATTTAAGCGAGATACTAGATTGGAACAAGGTCTCACTGCTTTACTGTTGAACTAGTTAGATATTCTATTTAACAGTTTCTTTTCTCGCCTGTGAAACCTTTCCGATTTCTTGCTTCCTTGTCACCTACAATCTTTTCAAAACTTTAAATGCAGCGCCGATTACCATATTCTTTCTTCCAGGATCATGTTCTTTTATTAACATTTCTCTTTATTGCCGTTTCTAAAGTTTTCTCATTCTTCTTCACTCTCAGTAATCCCTTGCGTCTTAGTGGCATTATCACCTTGCTGGGGGATGAAAAGATTAGAAGCACCAGACCAGATATGGTAGAAATAATCAATGCACGGGCGACGTTGAATAATGTTGATTGCCCTTAAGAAACATGTTCATTTGATCGTTGTTATCCTCTACTAGTGCCCCTGACAATTGCCTGCATGAATCGTAGCAAACCACTTTTCACATGTTCGATCACCTGCAGTACCTTCTCCATAAAGTGTACATTTTTTTGTCTGAGCTGCTTCTTTCTTTCTTTTCTTATTTTAAGCATACAAAAATATATGCCAAAATATGTTTTTATGATTCCATCTTCAAGATAATTTTTTTAATGAAGTAAGTTAAAAGTAAATGCTTCTAAAGCTATTTAAAGATAAAAACAACTTTTTGGCTAACCCAATATATACGACATTAGTCTCTTAACAAAGAGCTCGAAAACTAATTCATTATTTTTCTCTTCTAACCTCCCTGCCTGATGTCGAAATTCTTTTCTTTTTTTTTTGTCTTGAATATATTCATGAGTTTGTGATTTTCAAAATTCTCTGTATATACAGCGCGGAATACAATGAATAATTTTTCGGGATTTTATACATCAAATAAGACAAATTATTGCCGTTTGACCTGGCGTCTTGTTTACAAAAAAATGACGGCATTTCCCCTCCCAAAAGGGGAAAAAAGCAAATATATAGAAAAGAAAACGTAACATTGCAAGCAGGAAGAAGGGTTATGGAGATGGAATAAAATGTATCA
>OZ010592.1:55866818-55954318 GCA_963932145.1 Acanthosepion lycidas | reverse complement strand
ACAGACAGACAGACAGAGACAGAGAGAGAAAGATATGCCATGCTTGCAAAATAGTCTGCTGAATCGGGATGTCAATCTTCGCTCAGTGCATCATATTTGCCGTCTTGTGTTACACAAATGTGAGTGCCATCAGTAGCTTAGTCTCTTCAACTTACCCACCTCTTTTGTGTTTCGCTTGAACTGTCAACCATTTCTAAACGAAACAAAGGTCCATATTTTCTATCCTTTTTCTCCTTTCGTTGAAAATGCACCAACATACAATTAAAGAAGCATAACTGCATTGATGAATGAATAAAGCACAAAATTAATCTTTAAAAGAGAAACAGAATAATTAATATCAGCAACAACAGCTAATGTATTACAATCAAAATAATATGAAAATATCAAATACAATTTGATTACATCTTTGTAAAGACAAACTTTTTCATTCCAAAACAAAATTGATGAAATACAAGCCCGTATCAATTTTGGCATCACTTTTTCTCAAAATGGAGTAATAAAAAAAACAATGTAGTTGAGAATATACAGAGTGTGACGGATGAATTATCGTCTAAATTACGCGAAAATGAACATAATACCGACATTTCTCAGATATATTTACGAAAATTGCATAAAAATATCTTGAAATACTAAAAAGTTAATTTATTCAGTGAAATCGCCATTGGCTTCAACCACGGCCTCCAGACGAGTTCCGAATCTCCTGCATCTCTTCTGGACGGTCTGCGTGTTTAAGTTAGTGAATGTTTCATAATACTTGCCTCAGTTCATCATTGTTATTACAAGGAGTTGTGTTGGTCTCTCGTTCATCTGCGCCACACACATGATAATCAAGGAGTTTGCAGTCTGTGAAGTTAGGTGGCTAGATGTAAGGGGTGATGTAGTCGCAGAAATTATCTGATAGTGATATCTAGGTTCTCCTGTTTGTGTAGCATGGTGCAGAGTCCTGTTGCTAGAGAGAGATCTTCCAGCAGCCACCCTCTTGACGCAGGACAGTACTACCTCCTCAAGGCACTTGATGTAGGCCTCCGTGTTGGGTCGCAGGTCCTGTGGGGAGTTGGATGTAGGCATAACGTCACCATCACTAGTAATCACTCTAAATACCTTCGTAATCACCATTAGACTCATCCAACTCTTTCCGAATCCTCTACACTGTCCTCAGATTGAAAGCTAATGACTCTGAAATGTTCGTATTGGAGCTTCTCGCATGAATGTCAATCAGTACATGATGCCGTTTCCAAATTTTTGGCGCAGTGAATTGCGTCATGGTACTCTTTTTCTTTCTCTGACGGTGTCCAACTGATTGTACTATACTGTGCAAGCGACAAAATAAAACAAACAAACAAACAATGCGCATTAAATTAAAATTATAAAACGGCGACAATTTACCCATTGCACCTTGTATAAAACACAGGAATTTAAAAATGGGTCAAATCGTTGACGTAGCTATTAATTTATTGAATTAGGACGAAGCTTTGCCGAAGGGCAAGGTTGCGTTCGGGGAGGTACACAGGACCTGAACCCGTCTAGGCGGGTTCAAAGGTCATATTTTTGGCTGAGCCTACGGGTTCGCGGGCTACCCACATTAAACCGGCCTTGTGCCACATTTAATCCTCGTGGGTGGATTAATAAATACCAATTTAATGCACAGTACATAATGAAGGCAAGGTTCTTTCGTGGTAATTATTCGGATGAGGTTTTTACTATGGTACCTAGAATTTTTTAAATTAAGCGTAGTTCTAGACCGGTATCAAGATCCTATCAATTGACAGGTGAGCTGGCTAGATGTAACCGTGAGTTCTATGCTAATAGTTTCTTTTCTCTCATTTCTCGCTTCTAGAAATCCTTTCCGGCGCCATGCTTTCCAACCAACTTTAATCTGCAATAATTTTAATGCAATTTCAGCCGCTATCTACTGGCCTCCTAATTACTCTTTTCTCTCTCTGCTCATTAGTAATGTTTCTATTCCTAATTATTCTTCATCCTGTAAGCACTTGTGTCTTAGTGGCTTTATTGCCTTGCATGGGAAAATATTAGGTTGGTGCAATAATAATGACGTAAAAATGTCGTTTTTTGACGTATTTTTACGTCAAAAAAACGACATTATTACGTCATTATT
Organism: Acanthosepion lycidas; assembly: GCA_963932145.1. Taxonomy (NCBI): domain Eukaryota; kingdom Metazoa; phylum Mollusca; class Cephalopoda; order Sepiida; family Sepiidae; genus Acanthosepion; species Acanthosepion lycidas. Next base: position 55,952,202 of record OZ010592.1, on the reverse strand, counting down.
TTTGCACCAACCTAATAATAATAATAATAATATTATTATTATTATTATTATTATTATTGCTGTTGTTTTTATTGTTGTTGTTGTTCAAGGATTGTTTTGCGAATGATGATCGTATGGAAACGTTCATGTCTATTGCAGGTCTACTAATATTTTCTCCTGGATTTGTTGAGCAGCAAAGACAAAAACAACAATAGGCTCCAAGTTCTAGTTTAGTATTTTCAATGGGACAATTCCCTTGTGCAGGGACGTTCAACACGCGGGGCCCACTTAATATTTTTATATGGCCCACTGCACCCCAATATCTTTAGGTATATTTTCATTTAATTTAGTAACGTATGTCGGGAATGTTTTTCTCAAATTGTAGAAATAGGTTCACGTCCCCATTGTACTAAAACGCGAAGTAAGTAAAGGCCTTTGCCGAGAAAAACCGACTGGTGCGTAGGGGCAAGAGCCAGAGCTAAATAAAAAAAAAATTATTTAGATAACGGTTTTTTGGCTCTGGGTCATGTGGAATAGTCCACGGATTCCTGCTTGAACCTCCCACGTTAAACCGACCTTGTGTCAAATTTGCTGTTAAAGAGCAGTGAATAAATAAAAAGATACACTTTGATACTGTAATGACGTAATTGGTAAGAATTTTGAACTAACCAATGAAAAATGTCGTGGGTGTAGTCTGTCATTTTGATCGTTTCAGTTTCAAAAATGTTATTGTTTAACGAATAATGATTGTTTTATTTCTTAGCATTTTTTACAATGTCAAAGGATAGTGACTTTGAATAGTGATAGTGACTTTAAGCCCATGCAGAGTGATTCGGAAAAAATAGTATCAGTGATAAAGAATGGGAGCCTTTAATGAAGCATATGAAAAAGATTCATTTCCGCTCTTTTTAAAAGAGTGTCAGGCATTTTAATACCGACATAGGTCTATCTATATAGTTCTTTTGTCAGCGTAATAATTTAAAATACTTTCAACACATTCCAAGTATATTCATAATTATTTAGTTAACTGTAAATTTATATTTTTAATAACCCAGCATTTGGTCATGACAACTAATACTAAGAAAAGAAAAATAACAGAAGAAAAGAGAAAATTCCATATTCTAAGGACAGAAAAATATTTCGTAATGGAAACATGCAGTAATATTATCTGCTTCATTTGTTATAATAAAATTGCCGTGTGCAAGGGATATAATATTAAGCGTTACTATGCTGTCAAACATGAGTCGGAATATAATAAATTAAACTACGAAATAAGAAAAATAAAAATAGACGAATAAAAGAAACAGTTTAGTTCTCAAGAAAACATTCTCAAAGCATCTTTTTTTAAAAACTGATACATGTACAAAAGTTAGCTATTTAATAGCTGAAAAATTGACTCGGAGGAGCAGGGCAACCGGTAGATGGTGAATGAATACAATAATGTATTGTAATTGCTTTTAATGAATATTGTGAACTTATTCAATGAAGCGAGTCTCTCACATCAAACAATTGGTAGAATTGATGACGGTATTGTGAGTATATTGCAAACCCATTTATCTAAATGTGTTTATTACAGTTTAGCATTGGACAAAAGTACCGATCAAAGTGACACTGCGCAATTATCAGAGGAATTGATGTCAGTTTTAATATAATTAAAGAAATCATGAACTTTTGCCATATGAAGGGTTCAGCAACTGACAAGGAGATACTCGAGCACGTTTTTATCAACTGAAAAGTTCAATATTGATAGAAATAAAATTTATTCGAATTCAACTGATGCATTAACTGGTAAAAATAATAGGTTTATTACTTTATTCAAAGAATTAGTTGGTCATAATATACTCAACTACCATTGTTGATTCATCAACAGCAATTATATGCTCAAAATTTTAATATGAATCAGTTGATGACAGATATTGTGAAAGTCGTGAATTTTATCAGGGCTTGAACCATTGTGAGTTCGAAAAATACTTGGAAGAAGTTGGCAGTGAGTATGAAGACGTTATTTATTTCTCAAAAGTCAGATGGCTCAATAAAGCAGCAACTTTGAAAATATTTCAATTATTGTTTCCTGAATTAAAAGAGTTCTGGCAAAGCAAAAAGCAAAATGTAGATTTTTTAGAAAATGAAGAATGAATGATTTTTCCCTCTTAGTAAATAGGTATTTTTTAACGTCAAAAAACGACATTAATACGTCATTATTTTTGCACCAACCTAATATTTTAATTAATAAACCAATCCATCCATTTTGTTTAATAAACGGATTCATCTGTTTTACTTAATAAATCGATACATCCATTGTACTTAACCGATCCTACCATTTTGCATAATAAGCCAATCCATCCATTTGACTTTAGAAAATGATCCATCTCTTTTACTTAACAGATCCACGAGGCACAATATAAAAAGCAATAACATTTCGTTAGAAATTAAGGCAAAAATGCTGAAATGATATGTTAATATCAATCCTCCTAAATACCAGTGAATGCAGGACAGTTTCCTCAGAGATAAGCAGGAAATTTCAGGGGATAGAGATGCTGTTCTACAGAAGTATGCAAAGAATACCATAGACGGAACATGTGAGCAACGAGAAAGTTTTAAAAAGTTGGAAACGAAAAGAACATTTCTTTAGGGTTAGAATGTAATAAGGGACATTTTAGGAACTTATAATGAGGGAAGAGGGCTTGACGAATTTAAATTACAAGTTACAATGAATAGGAAATTGTGGAGAGCCATGATAGCCTATGTCCTGATGGGACACGACAAATAAACAAAGAAGACTGGAAACCAAGAAAAAAAAAGGGATCTCCTATCATTCCTATGGAATTGTTAATAATCATCGAGTAAAAGTTTCCTTTGTAAACAGGACCGATTCACTCAATTCCTCCTGTGGTTCAAATCCACAGATCAGTGAAATGTCAAGATTTGAAGTTGCAACTGTGATTCATAACACTTCATCAACATATACAAACAAGACAGGCTTCTACATGTGTCCTGAGTTCCCGCCACAGTGAGTCTTTAATTCATTCTCCCATGTTTGCATAACGAACCAGTGACAGGTTTTATGTTATGGTCGGATATTTTTTTTTTATCTCTTTCTGGCTTCTTTACTGAGAGACATAAAACATGCAAGATAGCCACGATTTGTGGATATATTCCCTAAAGATGAGTCGAGACGGAAGAATTCTATTTACATTTTTTAGACTAGAAGATTAACAGATGATATTTATTTCTCAACGTGTACGTAGATAAATCAATAAGTCCTAAGCCTAATTATGAAAAAAGCATTAATTTTACACAACAAATATTTATGTTTTTAAAATAACCTTATTTTTTCAGGCTTACGGCCGTATCATATTGAAACATCGGTTCTCGCAAGGACACCGAAGTTAAGCAATATCGGTCAGTACTTATAAGGGTGACCGCTTGAGAATAAGAGGTGTTGTAAGTAAGGGTGCCATGGATAATGGTTCGGAATTGGGAATCGGCTCAACGATTTTCAATTCCATTTGGGTTCATTATATTAACTTACGCTGCGGAATACTAGGATGTGTGGCTGGTGTAATGGATAATGGCTCGAAATTGGAAATCGAATAGCTGAGTTCCAACTCCAGTTAGATTCGTAATATTCCCCTACGCGCAAAGACAATTGATAAACGTATGGATCCACCTCTTCTCTCCCCAAATATGGGTTAATTAGTAAGTCTTGTATCAGTAAATAAGTATTATTTTTTTTTTAAATTCTTACAACCTAAAAATATTTTCTTGCTTTAAATAACTTGCAAAGTGCTGATAAACCGTAAAAAGCAAATCAATCAATTTTATTTGGCAATGCCTTTAATTCAGTAGTGAATATGAATCACACAGTTTAAATATTATACAGTGAAATTTTCAGATCTAAATTCAGCTAATATGTTATTTATGCATAATCACGTAGCATGTGACTCATATTTTGCTTTGGGGTGAAGTTCGTTCGCTTCGTTTTAAAGTCTAACAATTTATTAGTTGTTGTTGCATTTGTTTATTAATGCTTTGCACATTTTTATTTACTCTTCAGTAAGGAGATATTCAGTTTCAAACTAAAATAAACGAAAAAGAATGAAAGAAACGAAAAATAAATAAGAAAATAAATAATTAAAGACGCTGCGTGACTTTACGAATAAAGCTACGTCTTCATCACATTTGATGCTTAGAAAAAATGAAAGAAAGAAAGACAGAATGAAAAAATGAAAGAAAGACAGAATGAAAAAATGAAAGAAAGAAAGACAGAATGAAAAAATAGAAGAAAGAAGGACAGAATGAAAAAAATGAAAGAAGGACAGAATGAAAAAAATGAAAGAAAGACAGAATGAAAAGATGAAAGAAAGAAAGACAGGATGAAAAAAATGAAAGAAAGAAAGAATGAAAAGATGAAAGAAAGAAAGACAGGATGAAAAAAATGAAAGAAAGACAATGAAAAAATGAAAGACAGAAAAACAGAATGAAAAAATAAAAGAAAGAAAGACAGAATGAAAAAAATGAAAGACAGAATGAAAAATGAAAGAAAGACAGAATGAAAAATGAAAGAAAGACAGAATAAAAAAAATGAAAGACAGAATAAAAAAAAAGAAAGAAAGAAAGACAGAATGAAAAAAATGAAAGAAAGAAAGAATGAAAAAAATGAAAGACAGAAAGACAGAATGAAAAAATGAAATAAAGAAAGACAGAATGAAAGAAAGAAAGAAAGACAGAATGAAAAAATGAAAGAAAGACAGAAAGAAAAAAATAAAAGAGAGAAAGACAGAATGAAAAAATGAAAGAAAGACAGAATGAAAAAAATGAAAGAAAGAAAAACAGAATGAAAAAAATGAAAGAAAGAAAGAAAGACAGAATGAAAAAATGAAAGAAAGACAGAATTAAAAAAATGAAAGAAAGAAAGACAGAATTAAAAAATGAAAGAAAGACAGAATGAAAAAATGAAAGTAAGAAAGACAGAATGAAAAAAATGAAAGTAAGAAAGACAGAATGAAAAAAATGAAAGAAAGAAAGACAGAATAAAAAAATGAAAAAAGAAAGACAGAATGAAAAAAATGAAAGAAAGAAAGACAGAATGAAAAATGAAAGAAAGACAGAATGAAAAAATGAAAGAAAGAAAGAAATGCCCTGCGTTTCCTTACGAGTAAAACTATTATGATTTTTGAGCGTAGCCTAAATGTGGCACAAATATGGGGAAGATTGTAAAGATCAAGCCCCACTGTTCAGTCGTAATCGATCGAGCTAAATTTGTACACTATTACAACTTCATAAGTTTGGTAATCATTAACCACTACGAAGTGCCCAGGTAAAAAATGAAGCTAGAAGAAAGAAAGAAAGAAAGAAATAAAGAAAGAAAGAAAGAAAGAAAGAAAGAAAAAGAGAAAGATAGATTCTGTGTATCCTTACAAATAAAAGTAAGAAAGAAAGAAAGAAAGAAAGAAAGAGAGAATGAAAGACAGAAAGAAGTAGAGAAGGAAAGAAAAAGATTCTGCGTGTCATTACGACTAAAACTATGACTTTAGCACATCTGATCCCCCCCCCCAGAAAGAAAGAGAGAGGGTGAGAGAGAGAGAGAGAAAAAGAAAGAGAGAGAGAAACTAAGATTCTGCGTATCTTTACAAATAAAGCTAAGGCAAAAAAAGGAAAGAAAGAAAAAAAGAAAGAGAGAAATAAAGAAAGAAAGACAAAAAAATATCCTGTGCGTCTTTACGAATAAAACTACGACTTTAGCGCATCTGATTCCCTAGAAATAAAGAAAGAGAGGGAGAGAGGAGACATAAAGAGAGAGAGAGGAGAGAGAGTGGGGAGAGAGAAATAAATAAATAAATAAAGAAAGAAAGAAAGAAAGAAAGAAAGGATCGTGTGCCTCTTTACGAATACAACTACTTTAGTATATCTGATTCCCTAGAAAGGGAGAAAGAAAAAGAAATTCTACATGTCCTTACGAATAAAATATTCCGTGTCCTTACGAATAAAACTACAACTTTAGCACATTTGATTCCATAGAAAGAAAGAAAGAAAGAAAGAAAGAAAGAAAGAAAGCGAAAGAGAGAGAGAGAGAAATAAAAAAGAAAGATTCTGCGTGTCCTTAGAAATAAAACTACGACGAAAGAAAGAAAGAAAGAACGAAAGAAGAAAGTTTCTGGGCGTCGTCATGGATAAAATCGTGATAGAGCATGTTTGATTACCCAGAAATCATGATTTTTCTTTCTGAGACGGGAAATGCATAAATAAATACCATTAGAGATATTATATGGAAAAAGTATCTGCTAGGAATAATGTCCTCATCTTTGTTGTTACGATCACAGCATTTCTGCTCTTCTTCCCTATGGCTTTCTACAGGTGGATGTTGATTCAAGGAATTTAGAAATGAGCACTAGAATAAGAAATACAGACAATTATAATGCCACTAAATACTAATTACTTTTCTAGTACCTGAATCCTCATGTTATCCTTTAATAATTACTGTTATCAGGTGTAAAATGGAGTATTGTTGTCATATTTGGGCGGGAGCTTTCGAGTCGTTACTCTACAGTCCAAAAGCGTCTTCGAGTCCTTCTCTTTCACAGGTCGAATGTGGCAAGCTCTATTGCCACTTCAATGGAAAGTGGTTGGGGAACTACATTCCTTGGTTCCACTAGTTCTAACCGTCACGGCTAGGATCCGCCACGCCACTCACAAAGCACTCACATTCCCTTACATGTTCCATTTGATGAGAACTAAGTTCTACTCGAACAGCTTCTTCCCGCGAACCACTGCTTTGTGAAATCGACTCCCAAGATGTTTCTCCGAACACTACAATCTTAACCAGTTCAAGTTTACGATTAACCGTTATCTTTATTTCCTATCCACATAAATTGCCTCTTAATGTAACCCTCTACCTTGAATGGTCACTGGGTCTTGTAGAGTGTAAACCTTATTGTAAAAAAATTTAAAAAGCAACTAACCCACGCTTAAAACCTTTCGGGATTATCATTGGGATAATTCTCAAGCTAGAACTGTGAGATTTCAACCTAATATTTTTTGTAATATATTATTTACTAGAATATTTTGGCAACAGACTGACGTCTGTTGAAATCTTCACTGTATTTAGTATTCTTGTAGTTATCGCTAACATTTTTGTTGAGATCTACAAACTCTACATTTCATTCAATTTCGCAAACCAATCGATGAAATTTAAATAAGGTGATTTGTTTGGAAAATAAGCTGATTTGTTTGGAAAAATACTTGGCAAAAACCATACTTCATGTTTTTTTTACGCGCCCTAGTAAAACCAACTGTACCCCACTTACCTGTTCGCACTTCTCCCCAAAATTTGGCTTCCATCTGTCAATGTACATCAACTTTAGAGGGTGTGGCGAACGGAAGGACAGACTAACGGAAGTCACAGAATTTTATATATAGATGTATTGCATTTTTCCCAGCTCTGTTTTGAGTTTAACTACAATGTCTGTCTTATTTTTGCAGCGGTGTAATAATCCTTTATTTGTTTTCTATTGCATTTTGTTAATTTCTTATTTGTTCACTTTTGCTGAAACTTTACATTTTTATAATGAGTTTAGAATTTCTGCGAAAACATATTTTCCTTAATTCTTTCCGTGTTTCTCGATGTTTCCATGTGCTTATTACTGTATACATATATAAATACATGATATCTGTCACCTCGTTGTTGAGTATGACCATTATAAAATATCATATAAGATCTAGCTGTGTTTTGAACGGACGTGGCTCTTTAAAGTGGACAAACTTTTAAAATCTATGACACAACATTAGCAGACATGAGCCGCACTTCCTTGAGTAACATGGAGGGGTTTACAACTCTAGTCTGCCTTACATTGAACCAAACATATCAATGTCAATGGCACTCGTTTTGTGTACCTTGGCGGTACATTGTCTCGAGACGAGTCCCTTGATGCTGAAGATGTACTTGAATCCAAAAACGCATTGGTTGTGTTTGGAAAGTTAGAGGAAAAGTTTGTGATCAGACTGAGGCATCACCAGTAGTACTAAAGTGACAGTTTACCAAAACTGTGTACTGACCGCCCTGTTGTACTCTTCAGATGTCTGGATGATTTGCTACCATCACCTAAAATGGCTTGAGCGCTTTCATCAAAATTGTCTAAGGACAATCCTTAACATAAAATAGCAGCCTATGATACCAGACACCACTTTTCTTCTCAGGGCCTGCTGTCCAAGCATAGTAAACTTATTGACTAAAATTCAGGTGAGATGGATGACGGTAAGTTGCCGAATCTGCTATTTTATGGCGACCTTGCAAATGGTAAGCGCCCTCAGTATAAGCCAAGAAAGAGATTTAAGGACTGTGTGAGGAATAACTTGAAAGAGCTTAGGTTGGGATGGATGACTGGGAAAACCTTGCTAGCGATCGCAATGAGTGGTGCAAGGCTGTTGTAGAAGTATGTAACTCAGTAGAAGAAAAGAATTTAGCACATCAATTACGGAAAAGCGATTTGAGGAAAGGTGTTACCAAGAGTTTGGATGACAGCACTGTAAGAGTGGAAATGTGAGACATGTGGTCGTATCCTACTGTCAAAAGCTGGGTATGTTAATCATTTGAAATCACATGAGAGACGACCTCACTCTGTGTTACCTCCACGACCCGGTGATACTGCATGTGTGATCTGCAGGGAAGTACGTGAATCGACATCTGGATTGAAGAGGCATAAGGTAATATACAAAGATGACCTACCACAGCAACATCCGCTTAAGCATGTGAAAAGTCTGGAGCACATTTGCCCAACTATGCTGTAGGCCTTGCAAATCAGTTGCCGGTTTGAAGACCCTACAACACTCATTCGAGAAGAAACAATGATTGAATGTTGCTGTTGACGTACAAGACGGCAGTCATCTCTGCAGATGGAGGAATCACACCGTAACCAATTTTTTCGACAAGAACTTCAAAGAGGGCGAGGACTTTGAAAAGTGCTTGTAAACCATACTACTGTTTGAACCATGCCTTGTAAGTGAAACTAGGTAGACGGAATCGTTTGGAAGAAGTCAATGATTGTACTAACACGAAGTCACAAGTCATAGTGATCGAGGTTACGAACGTACTGTCATTGTTCAAGAAACTGATCACGCCAGATAATGCGCTCTCTCCCAGAAACTGCAAGTAAGATCTGCTCAGCATAGTTGCAGTATAAATCACAAGTGTGCTCTGCAGATTGAACACGTATCTGTAATAAGGTTTGTCTAGTCGCCCTGGCTTGTGGAGGTGCTCGAAAACGTGTAGTAGACGGTCACAGGACGAAAAATAAGCCATATCAAAGAACAGAACTCTTGATGAGTCAACGGCTAGCTAAATAGAATTTGTGGCTTCATAAAGTCACCACTGGAGAAGTCAAGACTGGTAGACCAGTCAAGTATCCACTCTACTGACAATCCCAAGAAAAATCAAGGCAATGTAAATTTATATCAGTCAGTTATGTACCATGTTTGATACACGCGTCTGCGATCATGTATATTTCGATACATAACTGACAAGGCAGATTTTTTTTCTCGCAGTAGGTTGCCATTTCTTTCTGCGGTAGACCAGTTGCCATCCAAGGCTATAGAACCCGGTATGTCTTGCTATTTACCCATAGCTGGGGGTAGGGTGAAGAAGAGCATTCATCTCTTTTCCAAGGGTCAGTCAGTTATGTACCATGCGTGATAAACGTGTAGGCGATCATGTATCTTTCGATACATGACTGACGAGGCAGTAGGTTGTCATTTCATTCTGCGGTAGACCAGTTGCCATCCAAGGGTCTGTCCTGCTATTTACCTATATCTGGAGGAAGGAAGAAGAAGAGGATTCATACCTTTTCCAATGATATTAGCACGTATATGAATATAATGGATTCGACTGGAATTTGAACTCGGCTCTCCAATTCCTCAATCCGAGCCGCTATCCATTACTCTGCCGTGCTTTTATATATTTTATTATTTGCCGATTTTCGAGTGGACAGACGCACAAACTTTGAGCTTTATCTCTTAGATTAGTTATGTAGACTTCTGATGTTAACTTTTCTAGCAGACGATAAATATTAAATAAACAAAGATTTGAATTGCATGAATGGCTCGATACTAATTCTGCGTGGTGTGCAAAAATATATACTCTATTTACACCTTTGAAGTTTTCCAATAATTACCATAAGGAAGAGCACTATTAAATGATCATCTTTTTGAATGATGGAATAAATAAATCCGACGTTTTATATACGCAATCATTAGAACGAATGAAAGACTTGATGTATTTGTTCAATAAATCCTGTTATGTATGCAGTCACTAGCCTGAATAGTTTGTAAGTATTTGTTCAATAAATCCTTTTATGCAATCGCTAGAGAGAATAATTTGGAAGTATTTGTTCAATAAATCCTGTTATGTATGCAGTCACTAGCCTGAATAGTTTGGAAGTATTTGCTCAATAAATCCTTTTATGCAATCGCTAGCCAGAATTCTTTGGAAGTATTTGTTCAATAAATCCTGTTATGTATGCAGTGACTAGCCCGAATAGTTTGGAAGTATTTGTTTAATAAATCCTGTTATGTATGCAATCGCTAGCCTGAATAGTTTGGAAGTATTTGTTCAATAAATCCTGTTATGTATGTAATCGCTAGCCTGAATAGTTTGGATGTATTTCTTCAATAAATCCTGTTATGTATGCAGTCGCTAGCCTGAATAGTTTGGAAGTATTTGTTTAATAAATCCTTTTATCCAATCGCTAGCCAGAATAGTTTGGAAGTATTTGTTCAATAAATCCAGTTATGTATGCAGTCACTAGCCTGAATAGTTTGGAAGTATTTGTTCAATAAATCCTTTTATGCAATCGCTAGCCAGAATTCTTTGGAAGTATTTGTTCAATAAATCCTGTTATGTATGTAATCGCCAGCATGAATAGTTTGAAAGTATTTGTTCAATAAATCCTGTTATGTATGCAGTCGCTAGCCTGAATAGTTCGGAAGTATTTGTTTAATAAATCCTTTTATGTATGCAATCGCTAGCATGAATATTTTGGAAGTATTTGGTTAATAAATTCTACTCGTTTGCTACATGATTATTAAAGAACTCAAAATATAACTTAAGATATCATTTTAAGGCAAATCTAAACGAAACCGTAATTGAGTGACAATGTGTGTGATGGCGGTCTTTTAAAAACACCCCCATAATGGAATTACTATTTACCCCATAATTTTGCCTTGTGTTATTCCTGTTTTATGATTGTGGCTTGCAGGGCGCTTTTCAACCAAAAGTTTATGGACACCTTGCAGCTACTGAACATGCGTGTTTAATATTTCTGAACGTTTTAAGACCGGTAAATATATATATTACCCCGGCGGACAGAACATTTTTCGTTTAATCCACTATGCACGGTACCACTACCGTTTAAAAACTAATGTATTTTAGGGTACGCTATATTTTTTCTTAAAAATGTATGTTTCATTTACAACATATGCCATTCATTTTCTTTAATATAGCATACAATATTATATACGTAAACACAGAATAATATATATTCTAATAAGTTAATAACACAAAAATTGTAATCTTTTTTCGTTCTTTTTAAAGATTTACAAATCGATCTTTCTTTTTTGTTTTGTTTTTTATGTCTTCGAAGAAAGGAGTAAAGATCAGTTTCAAGGAGACAGACAGAATGCATGGCTGTTAGTAAAACGTACAACTCAACATGCAAATTACAAATTGGAGATACTAAATCAAACAACGTTAAATAAAGGGTCTTTCATTAAGACGGATTACATATAAGGGTGTTTCATTAAGACGGATCAAAGTCAGCAGTAAATAAATCAGTGTTATTAGTGAAAATTTATTTATTTTTCTGTTGGATCATGTTATTTACGTCATGTCAATTATGTGTGAAAAATAATATCGCCCAAATGTCCGCCAAATCTGAAAGAAAAAGAAAAAAAAAGCATTAGACGCTTAAACTTAATTTACATTAAAATAGGTCCAGGTTATTGGAACACCCTTTATCTTGGAAGTATTGTATCAGAGGACAGAAAGTACGACACTGAAATCCGAAGACGCATTGGAATAGCCAAAGATGCTTTCTAAAAATTAAGCAGAGTATTAAGAGACAGAAAAAAAAATCGATAAAACAAAGAAAAGTGTATTGATAGCTCTTTTTTACATATAGTAGGGAATGCTGGGCAATTGCCTCAAAGATGAAGAAGAAACTTGAAGCAACATAAATGTGGTCATATAAGTGAACATAGAATTGTATATATTTTATTAAGTTTAAAAAATCAGCAAAGACATCAATTGCGAAATTGAAACCATTTTTTTTCTTCAGAAAATTCTTCGAAGGACGCACAACATCAATAGTGAGGCAGAAGGCATTGATGTTTGCAAAAGGGGAAAGCCCAACATGCAAATTACAAACTGGAGATACCAAAGTTAAACAAGTATAACAATTTAAAGCGTTTTAACATGGGGCAGAATGTGCCACACTGAAATTCTAAGGGGATAGCGAAAGATGCCTTCCAAAACTAAGCAAAGTATTAAGAAACAGAAAAATGTCATTAGAAACAAAGAAATGTGGCAGTGAATGCTGGACAATCCCCGCACAGATAAAGAAGAAAATTGAAGTAACAGAAATATGGTTCTACTAAATCGACCGAAGAAGTGAGCAACGACGAAGTATTTAGAGAAAATGGAAACAAAAAGGACACTTACACTTAATACCAGGAAGAGGCGGTTGATATTTCTAAAGCAGATAATGAGGAAAGACGGTTTGGAAAATTTGATACTCACAGAATAGATTGAGGGAAGAAGGAACAAAGGAAATCAAAGTATAATTTATCTTGCATGCTTGCGCAAATAGATGGCGAATCAAAGTTTAGAAGTGATAAAATATTTGAAAAGAATTATTAAGAGATAGGAAATTGTGGAGAGTCGTGTTCGTCAACGTCCTGAATGGTCACGACGCGTAAAAGAAGAATATCTTACTATACTATGTTATCAGATGTAACTTGATATGCTCATCATTTTCCTTTAAATTGCCTTGAAAGTATTTTATTTTTACGGTTATTCTAAGACGACCAAATTCATGATTAAGGCGTTTTTCTTAACTTGCTATTCCTGTTGTTTTATGTATTGTTTTCACTCTGTACAATTCCCGATAGAGATTCTTGATGTAGAGAGTTGCAGAATAAGAGCCACAGTTTATGTGGATATAAGGGGAAAATAACGGTTAACCCTAAATTTAAACAGGTTAAGATTCCAGTGATCGAGGAAGCATTCTCATGGATGTTGGCTTCACAAAGCAATGGTACGCGGGAATAAGCTACCCGAGAGGGACTTATACCTCACCAATGGAATACGAAGGTGTTGTAAAATGCGGCAAGGTTGTGTTGAGGCTAACCGATTGCTTTTCCAAGAACTACGGAGAAGGGAAGAAACAAAACAACATTGTCTCAGAAACGGCGAGCGCATGGATCCTTAGAAGCACAAGGGAACTACTTCACCAGACACCGAGATAGTCCAAATGCCCCCTGCTGACTGACCCATCGTTTTATTGGCATGAGACAGCTCAATCTGAATAAGATCTGAATAAGCTGCAGAGAGGCCCGTATTTAGACATGCCAAGATGTTCCGCTGCTAAGGAGGGGAACTCGGATTAACTAGTTCTGGCACACAACTCGGGGCATCTTTTGTATCTGTACTGATACGCATTCGCCAAGGAAGGAAATGAAGCTTGTTCACTACTATGGCATGGCGGGTTTGATCCATAAATATTAGAACTAAGGAATGTAGTTTATTTGAACACTTTCCATGGAGATAATACTAGATATCAGCAGAAATACTGCCGTGACCGCTACACTCTTTTCCTAGTGTATCCATGCCTGAAAATGTCCGCAGTTTTTAAAAAAATTTAATAGTGTGATATAGTGGGACAAAAGTCTTGAAACAATATATTGTGATTCAATAAAACAGCGATATAGAATCTTCTTCTTTTATGTGCCATGTCCCTTCAGGACGTAGGCTATCATGGCTCTCCACTTCCCCTTATATCTTGTAGCTCTCAATAAGTTTTCTCCTTTTGCTATTTCTCCCAAACCACGTTGCTTAAACCCGCTAGGTATGTCACGGTTGCTTTCCCTTGTCTCTCTTTTCCTATATTCGCCCTGTGAGTATCAGATTCTCCAAGCCCTCTTTTCTCATTACGTGTCCCAGAAATTTCAGCTGTCTCTTCCTGATATCATGTATAAGCTTCCTCCTTGTTTGCATTATCTCCAAATCATCATGGTTGCTTACACGCTCGTTCCATGATATCCTTAGCATCCTTTTGTAGATCCATACCTTCGTTGCCTCGAGTCGCTTCTTCATCTTTGAGGAGTCCGTCTAACATTCGCTGTCGTAAAGGAGGACAGATATCACGTAGCAGTTCAGTACTCTTTTCTTTGTTATCAACGAAATCCTCATGTCTCGTAATACTCTGCCTAGCTTTTGGAGTACCTTCTTAGCTATCCCAATAGTTCTTCGGATCTCAGCGTCGCACTTATCGTCCTCTGTCAGAACACTTTCCAGATATTTAAATTTCCGCACCTGCTTGCTTTTAGTGTCTCCGACCTGTAAATCACTTTCGGGCTCATCTTTTTGCTAATGACCATGCATTCTGTCTTCTTGTAGCTTATGCTTAGTCCTTTTTTCTCGCTCTTCTTCGCTACCTTCTGTAGGAGGTTTTATATTTTCTTGCCCTGTCTGGTATCAGCACTGTATCATCTGCGTCTCTTATGTTGATAAGATTGTAGCCGCCAATGATAAATCCCGGTAGGATTCCCAATTCTCTCAGTATAGGTTGAACAGATCAGGTGAGAAGACGCATCCTTGCCTTACGCCCCCGTTCTATTTTTGTATATCTTCAAAACTCATTCTCTACCCACAAGTAGGCAGTTTGCTGTCAGTATTGATTCTTGATTATTCTAATTCGATTCTAATTCTATTCTAATATTCTATTCTGCTGTGCGCTCTATTCATCAGATTACGGATGATGAGTTTTGTTATGTGGCTCATTAGGCTGATATTTCGGTGGAGTTCACATTCGTTTGAGCCGGGTTTTTTAAACAGTGCTATGAAAATAGATCTACTTAGATCTTCCGCTATATCCCCACTGTTGTATATTTCATTTATTATTTCTGTAATCTTGTCTATGCCAAAATCATCTAAAGCTGTCAGGATTTCTTTTACAATTCTTCTGGCCCTTCCGCCTTGTTTCTATTCAATTTCGCCAGTGCAGCTTCTGCTTCGGTTTTTTAAAATTTCAGACCAGTCGGTAGTTCTGTTTATTGCTGGTTGTTCTCTTTCGTCGTTGAAGATTTCTCCAATATATTCATTCCAGCGCTGAAGAATTTTTCTCTTCTCTAATATGAACGTTCCATCCTTTGATTTTATGCAGCCTGTTCACGAGCACGTCTTCTGTCCTTTTAGTTCCCTTATTTGTTTGTGCATATCTCCCTTCGTTGGTGGTACACAGTCTCTCTATTTCTGCACAGTTTTTGTTAAGCCACTCTTCTTTAGCTTGTCTGAATTTCGTCTTTACTTCGTTGTGTAGTTTTCTGTATTCCGTTCCGTATCTTGGCAGTGTTTTCTGTCTCCTTTTCATCATGTCTAGAATCTCATCAGTCATCCATTCGTTTTTTCTTCTTCGTCCATTCACTTTTGGGACGCCATCGTTTGCTGCTCTGACTGCGTCCCATTTTGAGTTTCCATTTCCATTGTGTTCCTTATATCTTCTTTTCACATTGCCCATATCTTTTTCTTTCAGGTACGGGTCACTCAGCAGTTTGGGTGCTGCATTAGGCTTCTCCAGTTTCCATAGTTTCATTATTAGTTTACATATAACAGAGCGATAATCCCTTCTGCAGTCGGCACTTGATTAGGATTTGCAGTAAACCATTGCATTCCTGAATCTTTTCTCAATAGTTATGTAGTCAATTTGGTTTTTAGTTTCTCCTCCTTGGCTCCTCAATGTCCATAGCCGTCTCGAGTGTTCTTGGAACCATGTATTGGCTAATACTTGGTCATTGGCTGCGCACCATTGGATCCATTTTTCTCCACGTCCGTTCCAGGTTCTTAGCCCTCTCTCTGTCTACTTTGGCATTCAGGTATCCCATGATAATTGTGACTTCTTGCGATTTGCAAAGAGCCTTGGCATTATCTAGCATGGAGTAGAAAGATTCGATTTCTTCTTCCTTACTTTTTGCTGTCGGCGCATAGACTATTATTAAAGGCTTTCCTTTCAGTTTAAGTACTAGACTTCTTTCTGATGATTCGTAGTATCCCAGAACACATTTCTTGTATTCTTGATCTAGTATAAATCCTACTCCTTTTTCTTTTCACCTGCATAAATAATCCTGTGAGTTTCATTGAAAAATCATCGTTGTTTGGCCATCTAGTTTCACATACACGTAAGATGTTGATTTTTAGCCTACTTATCTCTTGTTTTACATTATCTGATTGGCCGCAGTTCTTCAACGTCCGAACATTCCATGTCCCGAGAGTTACTTCTTAATGCAAGCAGTCGCAAGATAACGGTCTGGTGACTCTTGTTCATATCGCTCCTTTCCTGGCGTGGAATTGGTTCCGAGGAATTTTTCTCCCTTTACACCGTTTATGCTAGCAGTCGCTGGATGACGGTCAGGTGATACCTGTTGCACATGTCTGTGGGCAAAAGGTTTGTGGATCAAACAGATATAGGGTATATATATATATAAATATATATACATATATATATATATATATATATATATATATGGGGTAGGCATTCCATTGTTGAAATGTTGGAGACGAAAGTGGCTACCCCTCTCCAAGTTCTTGTTAGGAAGCCAGTAG
The DNA here is from genome assembly GCA_963932145.1 of Acanthosepion lycidas. Taxonomy (NCBI): domain Eukaryota; kingdom Metazoa; phylum Mollusca; class Cephalopoda; order Sepiida; family Sepiidae; genus Acanthosepion; species Acanthosepion lycidas. The sequence goes on along the minus strand of OZ010592.1, from coordinate 55,935,356 downwards.
GACAAAAAAAGACCTAACAAGGGGGAGAATAGATAGAATAGAGGACAATTCAACTTATAAGGGAATAGAATGAAATGACTAAGATTTTTGTTTTTTTAAGTTTTAACTTAGTATAAGTTTCATTACCCACTATTAAACCAATACGCAATTATCGAGTAATTATTTTAGAGTCAAACAAGTTACCAAAACCTGAGGTAAGCCAGACTACACACGATATATATGTGTACATGTCCAAAACTTAAATTTACACATTAATCTAACAGATTCAAAAATAAAATACATCCAAACAATATCATGGGAAAAGTGATTCTTAATATTTACAATTGGAATTTCATGTTAATCTTGCTAACCTGGAATCAATGGTCATTTAGGGAAAAGCGTGACAAACTCTAAATACATCTCCATTTCAGGGACCAAATGCGCTGGGTTGGATAGGTTAGGGAGATAGGAGGGCAAACAAAGCTGAAGTCACTTTGTCGTGGGGGCGGACTTCAACGGGATGCTACAATGACCAACATTCATTTAAATCATTAAGAATGGCGACTTTGCGTTTCACATAAAATAAGACAATAAAAAAACCTTTTTTCTTCATTTTCCGAACTTTTTATCGAGCAAATAGAGTCACAAAGAATAAGCAACTGAAATTGAGGCCAATGAAAGGTTTAATTCGGTCTCTTTATATATTTTAGACGTTCACTAGTGTCTATGATTCATTGATTACTGCCGGTATTATATAAACCGCTTTTTGTTCAATATCTTTTCATATTAAAAATGTTATGTGTTTAATATAATAGTGAAAGTGAAATATATCTTGGAAGAAAAAGATTAGCAACAAAGCGACAAAGACGGCGACGACAAAGATGGCGACGACAAAGATGGCGACGACAAAGATGGCGACGAAAAAATGGCGACGACAAAGATGGCAACGACAAAGATGGCGACGACAAAGACGGCGACGACAAAGACGGCGACGACAAAGACGGCGACGTACAAAGATAACGACGACAAAGACGCCAACGACAAAGATGGTGACGACAAAGATGGCGACGACAAAGACGGCGACGACAAAGACGGCGACGACAAAGATGGCGACGACAAAGACGCCGACGACAAAGATGGCGACGACGAAGATGGTGACGACAAAGACGGCGACGACAATGACGGCGACGACAATGACGGCGACGACAAAGAGGCTGACGACAAAGAGGCTGACGACAAAGACGCCGACGACAAAGATGGCGACGACAAAGACGCCGACGACAAAGACGCCGACGACAAAGACGCCGACGACAAAGATGGCGACGACAAAGACGCCGACGACAAAGACGCCGACGACAAAGACGCCGACGACAAAGATGGCGACGACAAAGACGCCGACGACAAAGACGCCGACGACAAAGACGCCGACGACAAAGACGCCGACGACAAAGACGCCGACGACAAAGACGGCGACGACAAAGACGCCGACGACAAAGACGCCGACGACAAAGATGTCGACGACAAAGACGGTGACGAGAAAGATGGCGACGACAAAGCCTATTTGAAGACCAAGTTGAAACAAGACGATCACTTAATAGACAAACGATTTATTTTGCACGGGAACTAATTTCATCTAAATGCAGATAAAATATTTGATTTTGTATAGATAGTTAAAACGAGTAAGGCAAGTAAACACTCACATATTTACTAATTTAAATTGACTTACCTCCCTTCCCACTAAAGGTGAGTCAGGAAATTTACATTAATAATTATTATATGATTTGATTACGGTATTATGGATTAATATTTGTAGACTACAGTATTATGTTACCAAATACTTCAAGTCTGATAGAAAACCCGGGTAAATTTTTCGAGACGTTTTGGTGAGAGGTGGGGTGTACAGTTTTCTCTTATATTAAATACGGTGATCGTTAGATTAAATGAATGTATTGACATAGTTTCATAAATCAATCCCTTGATGTCAAACAGTTATACTGTTGCAGCTACGACTACTACTAATAATAGCAATAATAAGCAAAAGAATAAAAAGAAGGTGATGCTGGTGATGATGATGATGATCATCATCATCATCATTTAAGTAAATGTTCTTTAGCGTCGAGTGATCACGTTTTTCGTACTTGTTTTCTCACCTTTTCCAAAATCCTTTCACATTTAAGTTGTTCACCGTCTCCGATTAAGTGCCGACAACAAAAGAGCAACTTTATTCCATTTTAGAAATGCTACAGGCCACTTCGTCACATGCAAGCCTGGCGGCAAATTATACAATTATATGGCTTCTTCATTATAAGAAAGCTTAATCTTTGTCGCCGTCATAGGAATGCGTGCACGCGCGCGTCCGCGCGTGTGGGGGGGATTTGCGTATGAAAAAGAGAGAGACAATAAGAAAATGGGAGAGTAGCAATTATATGAATTAATTTGAAGATAATTCAGGGCATCTCTAGAAACACGTATTTTGATTAGGAGACATTCGAACAGACAACAATTATCAATCTATCACATAATGTTCATATCTATCTATCTATCTATCTATCTATCTATCTATCTATCACATTATGTACATATCTATCTCAGTTTGCTCATATCTATCTATCTATCTATCTATCTATCACATTATGTACATATCTATCTCAGTTTGCTCATATCTATCTATCTATCACATTATGTACATATCTATCTCAGTTTGCTCATATCTATCTATCTATCACATTATGTACATATCTATCTCAGTTTGCTCATATCTATCTGTCTATCTATCTATCTATCTATCTATCTATCACATTATGTACATATCTATCTCAGTTTGCTCATATCTATCTATCTATCTATCTATCACATTATGTACATATCTATCTCAGTTTGCTCATATCTATCTATCTATCTATCTATCACATTATGTACATATCTATCTCAGTTTGCTCATATCTATCTATCTATCTATCTATCTATCACATTATGTACATATCTATCTCAGTTTGCTCATATCTATCTATCTATCTATCTATCTATCACATTATGTACATATCTATCTCAGTTTGCTCATATCTATCTATCTATCTATCTATCTATCACATTATGTACATATCTATCTCAGTTTGCTCATATCTATCTATCTATCTATCTATCTATCTATCTATCTATCACATTATGTACATATCTATCTCAGTTTGCTCATATCTATCTATCTATCTATCTATCTATCACATTATGTACATATCTATCTCAGTTTGCTCATATCTATCTATCTATCTATCTATCTATCTATCTATCACATTATGTACATATCTATCTCAGTTTGCTCATATCTATCTATCTATCACATTATGTACATATCTATCTCAGTTTGCTCATATCTATCTATCTATCTATTTATCTATCTATCTATCTATCACATTATGTACATATCTATCTCAGTTTGCTCATATCTATCTATCTATCTATCTATCACATTATGTACATATCTATCTCAGTTTGCTCATATCTATCTATCTATCTATCTACCTATCTATCTATCTATCTATCACATTATGTACATATCTATCTCAGTTTGCTCATATCTATCTATCTATCTATCTATCTATCTATCTATCTATCACAGTATGTTCACAACTCTCTATCTATCACAGTAGATTCATATCTGTCTCAGTTTGTTCCCATGTATGTATGCATCGATCTATCACAATATGTTCATATTTATCTATCACAGTATGTTCATATCTATCTCAGTTTGTTTATATGTATGTATGCATTAATCTATCTATTCTATATATATATATATATATATATATATATATATATATATATACATACATAAATATATATATATATATATCATAATATGTTCATGTCTATCATCTATCTCAGTATGTTCTATGTATCTATCTATTGATCACAGTATCTATAAAAAGAATACCCGCTCGGCCTGGTGGCTAGGATCAATGTGTAGTATCTGCGCTTTGTGAGCTGCCGGGTTGGGTGTCTGTCGAACTCTCTGCTTGCAGAGAGGAACCCGGACGAAGCTCCGCCGAAGGGTAGAGTTTCGTTGGGGGAGGTTGACGGAACTGGCCCGCCTCGGCGTGTTTGGATGGTTATTTATTTTTGGCTGGGCCTACGGGCTCAGAGATACCCACATTAAAAAGGCCTTGTGCCACATTCGATCCCCGTGGATGGATTGATAAATACTATCTATCTATCTATCTATCTATCACATTATGTACATATCTATCTCAGTTTGCTCATATCTATCTATCTATCTATCTATCACATTATGTACATATCTATCTCAGTTTGCTCATATCTATCTATCCATCTACCTATCTATCTATCTATCTATCTATCTATCTATTTATCTATCTATCTATCACATTATGTACATATCTATCTCAGTTTGCTCATATCTATCTATCTATCTATCTATCACATTATGTACATATCTATCTCAGTTTGCTCATATCTATCTATCTATCTATCTATCTATCACATTATGTACATATCTATCTCAGTTTGCTCATATCTATCTATCCATCTACCTATCTATCTATCTATCTATCTATCTATCACATTATGTACATATCTATCTCAGTTTGCTCATATCTATCTATCTATCTATCTATCTATCTATCTATCTATCACATTATGTACATATCTATCTCAGTTTGCTCATATCTATCTATCTATCTATCTATCACATTATGTACATATCTATCTCAGTTTGCTCATATCTATCTATCTATCACATTATGTACATATCTATCTCAGTTTGCTCATATCTATCTGTCTATCTATCTATCTATCTATCTATCACATTATGTACATATCTATCTCAGTTTGCTCATATCTATCTATCTATCTATCACATTATGTACATATCTATCTCAGTTTGCTCATATCTATCTATGTATCTATCTATCTATCTATCTATCTATCACATTATGTACATATCTATCTCAGTTTGCTCATATCTATCTATCTATCTATCTATCTATCTATCTATCTATCACAGTATGTTCACAACTCTCTATCTATCACAGTAGGTTCATATCTGTCTCAGTTTGTTCCCATGTATGTATGCATCGATCTATCACAATATGTTCATATTTATCTATCACAGTATGTTCATATCTATCTCAGTTTGTTTATATGTATGTATGCATTAATCTATCTATCTATTTTATATATATATATATATATATATATATATATATATATCATAATATGTTCATGTCTATCATCTATCTCAGTATGTTCTATGTATCTATCTATTGATCACAGTATCTATAAAAAGAATACCCGCTCGGCCTGGTGGCTAGGATCAATGTGTAGTATCTGCGCTTTGTGTGTCTGTCGAACTCTCTGCTTGCAGAGAGGAACCCGGACGAAGCTCCGCCGAAGGGTAGAGTTTCGTTGGGGGAGGTTGACGGAACTGGCCCGCCTCGGCGGGTTTGGATGGTTATTTATTTTTGGCTGGGCCTACGGGCTCAGAGATACCCACATTAAAAAGGCCTTGTGCCACATTCGATCCCCGTGGATGGATTGATAAATACCATCTATTGATCACAGTATTTTCATAACTATCTATCTCAGTTTCTTCATATCTATCTATTTTATCTATCACAGTATGTTTCAAAACACACTCGCTCGGGCTCTCTCTCTCTGTCTATCGATCTATCACAGTATGTTCATATCTATCTATATTTCTCCCCAAGCAAGGCGGGAATGCCACTAAGACTCAGGGGGTTACAGAGATTGAAGGTGAGGGAATATAGGGGTAATGTAGGGTGGGACCGAGGAAAGGATAAAAGCTGAACGGGGTTCAAGAAGGTAGAAGATGGCGATTGACATTTCCTTTAGGTTTTTTAAGATTGTAGTTATCAGTGGGAAGTGCAAGAAGAGACATTTGGAGTACAAGTGGCGGCTACATTTAGCTAATTCAGCAGTAAAAGTGTGGGTTCTAGATGCCAACAACGTGGCACGCTTAAACCCACGTATTCCGGCACCAGGGAAAAAGCTCATCAGAGCAGTTACCATGAAAATGTTGGTAGAAAAGACAGAGGGAAGCCACGAAACATCTATCTATCTATCTATCTATCTATCTATCTATCTCAGCATATTCATATCTATCTCAGCCGATTCATATCTATCTATCTATCTATCTATCTATCTGATTACGTTCATATCTTTATACCCATCTATCAAAGCTTGTTCATATCTATCAATCTATGACAGTATATTTATATCTATCAATCTATCTATATGCATATCTATCACAGTATGTTCATATGTATATATCTATCTAGCTATCAAAGTTTGTTCATATCATTCCAACCATCTATCAAAGTATCTATCAAAGTATCCACCACAGCATGTTCATTATCTATCTATCTATCTATCTATATATATATATATATATATATATATATATATATATATATATATATATATATATATATATATATTACTGTCTGTTCTGATCTATCTATACATCTATCACGGTATCTTTATATCTATCACTCTAACACAGTATGTTCATATCTATCTATCTATCTATCTATCTATCTATCTATCACAGTAGGTTCATATATATGTATCGCTGTCTTTCTCTCACAGTATGTTCATATGCATATATCTACCACAGTATATTCATATCTATCTATCTATCTATCTATCTATCTATCTATCTATATATATATATATATATATATATATATTTCAGTCTTTTTATGTCTATCTATCTTGCTGTCTTGCTAGCTATACGTCTATCGTTGCATATCTCTATATGTGCCTGCCTATCTGTCTGTGAATTTCTGTATTAGTCTATTTTTCACTCTGTCTATATTTACTAATATAGCTCATATATACTGATATATACTAATATATATCTCACATATACTAATATATATCTTCATATCTTTTTTCTCTGCCCACACAGTCGTATGTGTGTATAAAATGTTTTGTTTATAAAGTAAGATTCTATTTACCTAAGTTAATTTTCCTCATAAATTTGTACTTATATTTATGCACGTACGGATGAACGTATTCTTGTCTTTTTTTTTTTTTGTAAGAGCCAGTCTCAATTTAGACGATTTGATAAGCGCAGATATATGCTCATACAGTGTTTGTGCGTATGCGCATGTGCGCGCACGTGTACGTACGTGAATAGATATGTCTTCACCTGTATACATCCTGCTTTCTTCGACGCTGAGTTAGGGAAAACTAAGGTGACAAGACTAAATTTTTCAATGTTCTGAAGAAGAAAAATGGAAGAAAAAGAAAATTATTAAAAACAAACAATAATAATAATGATAATAATAATAATATTAATAACAAAATGAACGAGGGAAAAACTAACTCCTATCCCCACAGATAAGCCACAACCTTCCAAAACTGCACAGCTGGGAAGAACACAATGAAATATCCGAGCTTTTATTCATGGAAACGATTCCGATTTGCATGTCATCCCGCACAAAAGGTTAAACAGATGTCCCTTTTGAACTTACTGTCACCTGTAATGTGTCGAAAGGCGAGATGAAGTCAGACAAATTTTGACTTTTGTGTTTATGGATTCACTGCCAGGAAACACGTTCACAACTAATTCCTTTTCAGTACGACTTGCTGTTGAACTAGTGACGAACATAACAATTCCTACACCATGGTGGGTGGCACACACTTGCAAACGCTTTTCAAAATGTTCTATAATTTACCTTCGAATATTTCAGCAAGTAATCTTTATATATAGGTATAATTTGGAAACAATTTTCATGTTGTTTCTATTAATTCAAGACATCCTTATTGCTACGATTTCTTTTTCTTTTTTAATATGAGTTTATTTTTCTTATACAACGCCTGTCTGGAATACAGCAATTTAATATTAACGAAAAAATAGCCTTCATTGGAAAATGGCGCCTTAGTCCCTTTCAAATTACCAACCATACCAAAGTAGCCCCATGAAATTATTCCAGCGTTATTTCCAATTTTCAAAATAGTTCTAAATTTCTCTTTTGAGATCAGTAGCGTTTTTATGTTTATCTTAGTCTAGACTTCACTTTTCGGCTTCACTTTCGACACCGATTGTAGCATCTGAAATAGCCAGAAATCACAGAACAAAACCTGAAATGTAGGGCTGTCGGACTAATGCTACAGATGTAATGTTTTGCTAAAAAGAAAAAAAAAACTTGCACGTGATATGAAAAATGGGGAAACTCAGGTTTACCAAATTAATTATTTTCTGGACAGTCCACGGGATCTACACCCTGTCTCATTCTCGCACTGTCAACTGCTGATTTCCTTTGATTGCCGTCCACTTTTGTTCTACATTTTCAATCTTCGTATCATTTTCAATGGATTCACTTCTAAATTTGAAGCGTTATAAGCAAATATTTTATCTGGCCTTTGATCCTTGAATAGTTTCTGAAATTTTTTTTTATTAGTGACATAGATTTCAGTTGAATGTCCACGTTTTAAGCAAAATTGCGATGCATATCTGCGAGGGATGTAATGACCACACAATACACAAATTCACTCAGTGGTGTTTCACTGCTGATTGAGCAATGCCACATGGGAATGTCCGTTCACACATGTGAAACAACGTTTCCTTTAATAGATTGCCTAATTGCATCAAGGTTACACAATTGGTTCTTGAGATAATCAGAACATCTGGATACTTTCCGGTCAGACCATTATATAAAATTGAGGTGCACTTGCTATGAATGTAATGGTTGCAGAGTACAATTAGTGGAATATCACTGCTAAATTTTTTAACCTTGTAAGAATGTCCATGCATACTAAATAATATTCAATGTGACTGTTTAGCATTGGTTAATATTGGTTAATGTTGTTCGTCTTTGCCTATAGTAAGCAAAGTTTGACGAAGAATTTTTATGTATTTTAGTTTAAAAGAAACCATATTTTATCTAATATAAATTGAATATATTTTGTAGGCTTAAAATGAGTCTACTTAGGAATATCTATCTTCAAAGAATTCTTCTTTGGATCTTACACGTTTATCCAAACACTGTTTCAGTTTTCAAAGCAGATTGTAAAGTCCTCTTTTAAAGATAGCCAACAGTTGCCTTGTCATCTTTTCTGCAATCTTTATGATCGGAAATACCCGCTATTTCAGTAGACATTGTAGCCTTTGTACAAAGGGAGAACTTGCAGAGAGTCAAAGCTAGGCTCTTGTGGGGCTGTTGAACATGAGTGATGCCATTTTTTGCTAAGAAGAAAAGTTTACACAATGCATGAAGAATGCTCGGTTCAGGCATTCAAATTGACTAGATACATTCTGGACAGTCCGCGGGATCCCCAACTCTTCTTATTCTCACGGTGTCAATGGCATCGACCTTACGTAGAGTCGAAAACTATTCTCCACCCAAGTACTGATCAGAACCAACTCTTTCATATATATATATATATATATATATATATAGTATTAAATTGTAAGAGTTTTAGGTGACAAAATTGCTGCTTCTTTTTCCGTAGTCTACTAGTGGAAAGGCATTTTAGGCAGGCAGGTTTTTGTCATAATTTACTCGATTTCGAAATGCAAGGCTAGAGCGTTAATTGAATTAATGTGGAGAAACTTGTCCCTTAATTGAGTGTTCTGTGAGCGCACTGTTGTAAAGCCAATGACCCTGAAGAGTGAAGGTATTACTACAATGCGCTCACAAAACTTCGAAGTCGGCATGACTGAAATAAAACCATTCAGTTAAGTGACACGTTTCTCCACATTAATTCTAATTCTACACACACACACACACACACACACACATATATATATATATATATATATATATATATATATATATATATAATAAAAAGCTTAAACACTTATATTCCATGGTCATAATTTATTCCATTGGAATCGTAAATACGATCCAATTCATCAGACCTACAATTTTTTTTGAATTTGTAGGTCTGATGAATTGGATCGTATTTACGATTCCAATGGAATAAATTATGACCATGGAATATTAGTGTTTAAGCCTTTTTATTATATCCTTACTCTGTCCTGAACATTGAGTTCTACCTGGATTCTATCCTCTTGGAATAATTTTTTTTATACAAATATATATGTATGTGTATATTTACCACTAATATTATCTCTCTCTCTCTCTCTCTCTCTCTATATATATATATATATATATATATATATATATATATATATATATATATATATGGAGAGAGAGAGAGAGATAGGGTGTTTCATTAAGACGGATCAAAGTCAGCAGTAAATAAATCAGTGTTATTGGTGAAAATTTATTTATTTATTTATTGGATAATGTTATTTAAGTCATGGAAATTATGTGTGAAAACTAATATCGCCCAAATGTACGCCAAGGCTTCGGTGGCACACTTCCACTCGATGGTCAACATTTTTGATGACGCCTCTGTATAGTTGCTCCTCGATCTTACCAATATGCCTTATGATCTCATCCTTCAACTGTTGTATTATTGTTGGCTTAGATCTTACTTTTGAGATGACCACAAAGGAAGAAATCTAAAGTTGCACAATCGTGGTGGCCAATTGACTTCGCTGTTTCAAGAGATGATGCGACCTGGGAACTTCTCATTGCATTTCTGTTTGAACGTCCATTTTCGTAATAGGCTTCGATAACTTTAACACGTTGTTTTATTGTTAATCTTTCCTTGGTTGAAATTGCCAAAGACTTAAGATGTTAAATATGAAAGAAAAGAAAAAAAAATCATTAAACGCTTAAACTTATTCACATTTAAAATAGGTCCAAGTTATTGAAACACCCTTTATATATGTGTGCGTGTGTATATCAAAGATACGATTTTTGCAGTTTATAGAATTGTAAATATCTACAGTTAATGGTGATAGACTTGACATGAAATAATGTTAATAATGCATCAGACAACACTTGGAAGGCCAGAGAATGCACCAACCGAAACAGAAGCATTGAAACATTAAAATACGTATGCATAATGGTTTTAATCATTTATATAAAGTATTGATAAATACATAATACAACAATAGGCACTTAGTTCGTTTTATCGCTAATCTACACGACTACATACATTTATGAAAAATTTCTAGGTTTGTAGTGTAATTTTTAGACCCAAGGCAGGAAATGACGAGAAATCTGTTTCGAGAACATGACAAGAAAACAAATATTTGGAATGATCAATTAAATATATTTGCCAAATGCTGGAATATATTATTTGTAATATTATATTTATGCACGTGTTTGAAGATATGTTTATCAATAAGAAAGAAGACACTTTCAGAGCATGTTTCTTTTCGTTGTTTATTTTCAAATTAAGGTCACGTTTCGCTACTACAGTTTGATACGTTACAATCTAATATGTTAGTCAAACCACGAATAAAATCGAGAGGAAAACTTGGATTACAAAGGGTAACGTTTGGAAAACCTGATTTTTGAATTACCGAAGATGTGTATAGAAAACAGCTAAGAATTCAGCGAGATATATGCAATGTTCAAAGAGTAAATTCTGGTTCGTTTACAAATAACACCTCTTTACATAATGTATAAGAACTTGAAAACACCAATTTTCTCATCTTTCACATAATTTCAAACACACACAGACACACACACACACACACATATATATATATATATATATATATATATATATAGAAAGAGAGAAAGAGAGAATTTCAGATGGAAAAACATGTAACGAAATGCAAACACAGCATTTTCAGTGTTTCACAGGATGTATAGTTATAATAAATGTGTATTTTATTTCTTCTTCCAATTTTTTTACGATCACATCGTTAAAAACATTATTCAATATGAGTAAGTCCTTTTGAAACACGAAACGTGTATAGAATCTTTTCGATTTTGTCATTCAATTATCCACCGTATATATAAATATATATAATGGTGGACTCTCCTATCGTGGATGATAAATGAGCGTCTACATTGGATAGTGCCTTTCATTTTACACTTAGGCATCCAAGCAAGGGCCATTGTGGAGAAAATCAGTTAAGGGAAAGACATATTTCATTTGTGCTTTCTTAAGTGTTATACTAGCCTAACCTTGCTACGGGCGATAAAGCCACACTGACAGATTAAATTTCTTAAAGCAGAATTTTGATAGCGTCTCTGCTTCAGAGCTTGACGAAGCTGATCACGGTGCTTCAGTCTATTGTCTTCAAAACTCTTTAACTTAAGTTGAGACGTTACAAGTTGCTTTTCAGTTTGCATTTGAACATAAATATAATACATATTACACACACACACACACACACACACACACACATATATATATATATATATATATATATATATATATATATATATATATATATGCTAGAGTTTATGATTGAGAGAGATATTAATCCCTCCCTAAACTCTACCATGTCTCTTTAACTACCCCTTTTACACTCTCTATTAAATTACAAAAACTTACACTACCCATCAATTTTAATTTCATTTTTCGTTTCATTTCATTTTTGAAAGTGCTATCTGATGATCCGGCGTCCTTTAAAAGGGCTCTGGTAAAATAAATTATTATAATGGAACCTTAAAGTGGTCTGTTTTTCTTTAATATATATATGTGTGTGTGTATGTGTGTGTGTGTGTGTGTTTGTCTAAACGTGTATACACACTGTCTGAAGTTATTAAGCAAATCATATAACCTTCAGTGACTCAAATTTGATTTGAAAAATTTGTCAAATTTTAAACAATCAATGTAGATGTGAAAACAAAGGCTAATTTAAAATTTGGTGTAGTATTAATGTTTATTGGTGTTATTTCATGTATTCTAAAAAAACTGACGCCTGAATTTTTTAGGCAAAACCAAATAATCACATTTCACTTCAATAAAAAACTTAATAAAATTATCAACACCTGAACACAACAAATAATAAACACATATAAGTCTTTAAATCATTTATATTTTAATATTGTGACACGTTTTATATATACATATATAGTTTTTTCATCCACAGACAGACTGTTTCGCTGCATCACAGCTCATCCGGTTGCCTCTAGCTAGGATCGAAACCCGGCTGAATTGGCGTCAGTCGGAGTATCTACTCCTGGTGCACAGCAGGATTGAAGGAGAATTTAAGCGTATTTATTTTTAAATAAACCCGCCAATGACTGAGAAAACACGATTCACATTATCGAAGAGTTTTGCATTAGTAGAAGTAATAGCCACTGTTTACGAACTTACACTCCCACCACAAAGAAATAAATATATATATATATATATATATATATATATATATATATGGCGTCAAGATCTTCCATGAGGCATCACAAAAAATATGCATAACTGAAAAGAGGGGTTTGGAAGGGATCCCTGAATTAGCATGAAGTGACAACCTGGCCATGTGCCCAGTGCAATCGGTACAGGGCAGGTCTGCTCAATCACCAGAAACCACACCAACATCAACAGTCTGTTACATATAAGGATTTCGTAATGGCATACTTTGAATGTCCGACATGCACTAGGGTGTGCAATCCAGGTCGGTCCTGAGAAGGCATATAAAAAGACACATTGGAAGTCAACTTCCACAAACCGGAGATTATTTATATGCCATATATGTAATAAGAAATACATATCGTTAGCTGGCTTTATAAGCCACTGTCGTTCACACAACCAATGAATGCAGTGTTGTGGAGGGGGAGTTTAACTGGTGCACTGGATATGTCAGTGATGATCGTACTCGCTTTGTGAGTCGACAACCACTATATACATACATATATATATATATATATATATAAATATATATATATATATATATATATATATATATATATATATTGTCATATATATATATATATATATATATATATATATATATATTGTCATATATATATATATATATATATATATATATATTGTCATATATATATATATATATATATATATATATATATTGTCATATATGTATATATATATATATATATTGTCATATATGTATATATATATATATATTGTCATATATGTATATATATATATATATATTGTCATATATGTATATATATATATATATATATTGTCATATATGTATATATATATATATATATATTGTCATATATGTATATATATATATATATATTGTCATATATGTATATATATATATATATTATATTGTCATATATCTATATATATATATATATTATATTGTCATATATCTATATATATATATTGTCATTTAAGATGGTGACTGCTGGAAAACCCTATGTCAAGCAACATGACTTTGCACCATGCCACACAAGCAGGAGAAGACAATAGCTGCCAGACAATTTTTGCGATCACATCACCCTTTACATCCGGCCATCTAACATCCCAGATTGCAACACCCTTGGTTATTATGCGAGGGGTGCAGTTGAGCGGGAACCCAACAAAACTCCTTGTAACACCAAAGATGAACTGAAGGCAAAGATTATAGCAGCATTTACCAACGTAAACACGAAAATCGTCCAGAATAGATAAAGGAAATTCGGAACTCGTCTGGAGGCCATAGTTGAAGCTAATGGCCATTTTACTGAATAAATTTACTCCTTTGTATTTCATGATATTTATTTGTAATTTTGGTAAATATATCTGTTAAAATAAGATATTCAAAGTTATTTTCATTTTTTGTAAATTAGGCGACAATTTATTCACCGCACCATGAGTGTGTGTGTATATATATATATATATAACAAATATGTATGCATGTATGTATGTATGTGTGTATATATATATATATATATATATATATATATATAACATATATATGTGTGTGTGCCTGTGTATATGTGTGTGTATATACGTATCTATAAGTGTTTATCTTTATGTGCGCGTATGTGTGCGTGTGTGTATATGTGTGTATGTGTGGAGATAGAAAGAGAGGGAGAGGGGGAGAGAGAGAGACCTAGAAAGATAAAGCGTGTATGTAGGAAAGTATTTTCAGGTAAAATGAAATAATTATTAAACTGCATTATATTTTCCTTAATCGATGTCATTCAAAATATAAGCCAAGTTATTTTTATCCAATTAAATCCACCCAATTCAACACATTTTGGAATTTAATACCTACTTTTTTTGCCTCTTTTTATGGAGAGTTCGTTACTTTTGTGGAGACTTGGAGTTACTTTTAGAGTGTCTTTCATAATCAAGTTTGTGTCAACTACACAAAATTGCCTGTAATTGTTTTGACTTAAATCTGATTAAAATTTTTGCAAGTCGAAACACAGATAATGCAAAACACAGCCATTCTCCTGCAAACTTGATATCTTGTGGTTTGCCTTTTTGTTAGGGAGTCCATAATTTGCATAATCTACTTTCAACACTGCTCGTTAACGAACGACATTGAGGCAAATGAAATTCACGATTATATAATTGTATAGTTATCAAATTATGAGAGGTCGACTAAACTTTTTCTCGTTGAAGCAGAGAAGGGATGATAACGGAAAAGACTTTGTTACGTTTCATATATATATATATATATATATATATATATATATATATATATATATATATATATATATATATGTGTGTGTGTGTGTGAATAGCTAAAGGAAAAAATAAAGGAAAATAAAGATGAATCCTCTGTTATTGATTGGAAGATTTTTTTTAAAGAAAAAAGCTAAAATCTATGAAGTGAGATTTGCTAAGAGTAAATTGTGCCAGATGGTAAATAAATATTGCTATGGCTATGTTTAAGGCTCAAATCGTGATGGTAATATTGGCTGTTTCCTTATAAGGAAATATTTGGCGTTCATTGAGTGAGCAGCATGTATTATTTACTGTTGGCTGAAATTTATACAATCTTTTCCTTAAAATATTTTTCAGGAAAATAGGTTTCTCAATTTCAGTGGCTGTTATGACCCTTTCCACTCTTGACAGGAATTTCCATCGTAAACATTTATTTGAAGAAGTCTGGCATGTCAAGATCTTGTTCATGTAATACACGTGGTTAAGTAAAAAAAATCGTCTGCACTTTCTCGCCATAGCATATCTTTATATAAGAGTGTAGATAATTTCTGACTTGACCTCGTACAATTTTTATATGTAGCTAAAATAATACAAATATGCACATTTCTGACAATTTACGATATAATTGTTATATTTTTTTTTAAAAAAATAACGTTTACTCGTGGACTTCTGCCTTAATAAAGTAGAATTGATACAGTCAATCCTCACTTAAAGACTGATTCGTTTTACGTAAAGACTTTTTTTTAAATCGTTACACCCCAGCAAGGCGATAATGCCACTAAAACGTAGGAGTTTACGGGGGTGAAAGGAGAAAATACCGAGAAGACTGAGAATGGGAAGGATTAAGGACAAAAAATGTTAAGGACATAAAAGGAACAGGGTTCAAGGAGGCAGAAGATAGTGATTGACGTTGTATTTAGACTTTTGAAGATTGAAGTTATCAAGGGAACAAGAAATCGGAAGGGAGTTTCACAACAGGGAAGAGTAAAAAAAAAACAGATGCTGTTAGAGTAGAAGTGGCGGTTGCATCTAGCTAGTCCAACAGTAAAATGATGAGATCCAGTTCTCAATCGCGTAACACGCTTAAATTCATGTAGTCGGATCACCAGGAATAAAAACTCATCAGAACAGTTGCCATAAAAAAATATATATTTGCAGAAAATACAGAAAGACATCACACCACGTCTGTGAGAAAGTGACTGAAGTCGAGACTCTAGGTCAATATCAAAATACATTACAGATCATTTTCTTGAGATCTTTAGCAGGAGATCCAAACCAACAGCATGCATTGATGAATAATAGATTTATAAATGTGCAAGATGAATTGTGACGAGAAAAAGTTATCTGGAACGACACAGTGAACCAACTTTCTGTTGTGGATTCCGGGTTGAAATCCGATACCAATAAATAACAAACGCCAGGAATGAATATATGAAAATAATGTATTAACGTAATAATACAAACTGGTAATGCAGGTTAGTAGTTCCAGGAATACGGGTTAGTAGCAAAATATATATATAGTCTTTGGTATTAAAGTATTGCTGTATGACTTCTTACTGAATCTACGCGCTCGCTCACGGTGACTCTTGCTCGCTACGTTCGTGGTGTCTGTCTGTTACCTTACTCTTACTCTCACTCTTCCGGTTACCTACAAACTTTCACTCCCCTCTCTTCGTATTGTCTTACTCTCGGGTCTTCACGTAGCAGTAGTATATGTATATACTGGGTGAGTTCATTTGTGTAAAAAGGGGAGGACCCCCAACACTTTCTTGCATTAGATGTAGCAATTGATTCGTTATAGTCGCTTCACTGTATGTTAGTGGAAACCGTCACACCAAGAAGGTGCACTGTTAGGCTCTCCTGGAGTTTACCTTACTGAGCAATGCCTTAAAGCCACTAAGACACAAGGGGTTACTGGGTGTGGAAGAATTTAGGAACAGAAACATTAATAATGAGCGGGAAGAGTAAACAGTAATCACGAAGACAGTAGATAGTGATTGACATTGCATTTATATTTTTGCAGATTAAAGATGGATGGAAAGCATGGAGCCAGAAGGGAGTTCCAAAAGCGAGAAACAGTTAGCATAGAATTTACGGTTACATCTAGCCAGCTCAACTGTAAATTAATGGGATCTTGACGTCAGTCGAGTACTGCTCTTAAATTAAAAAGTCTAAGTATCATAGCGAAGAGCGATATTTATTTGTAATTTATTTACAAAATGTAGGGAATGGAGGAAAAGGACGGTCTTTTTCTGTCTTAAAGTTAAATTTAGCTAGACACAAACGCTGACCGAAACATACAACAATGTCCCTTACACCAAAACAACGCATTCTTACTTACCTTTCTTACTGCATCACCATAATGCCACATTGTCTCCATGAAAGTCCTAACTAAACCGCATATGTACAATTCACTGTATGAGAGTGGAGGGGAATAAAACAAAAATTTAAAAAAAAAGCGAAGAGCACATCCGAACAATTAACATGAAAGCATTTATAGAAAAGACGGCAACCTTATTGCGATTAGTAAGTGACTGAAGCCGAGACGAGTCGCCAGATCAGGACCGATAATATTGCTGACTATTCTTTGGATCTTATCAAGAAGCAGGTAAATAGCAGGAGCACCAGATCATATATGGCAGCAATATTCTAAGCATTGACGAATGGTAGACTTATAGATATACATGATAGATTCTGGAGAGAGAAATTGCCTTGCGCGACACCTATATTCAAATATATTGAAGAAATTGCCTTGCGTGAACCACCTATATTCAAATATATATTAACTTTTAAATGAACGTAAAGTACAATTTGAATTCACACGGTTTGTGGATTTGTTAAGGAACGATATTATGAAAAGAATTTGATTCCAAAAATGGGAGGAAATTCGCTTCATGAAAAAGACGCATCTGGAAGAGTAAAAAGCAATAAACAGACAGATATCGCCTTACTTTCAACCAATACCTTTAGCGATTAAATTACTCCCAAAGATCTGAAGATAATTTGTTTATCTCGGACGAAAATGCATTAAAAAAGAAAAAAGAGTTTCCCTTTGTTTTGAGGCGCTTATTTATTTATCTATTTTAAATTTACTTTTACATTGTTTAGGACATTTAGTGACGCCATTTTCGTCCTACTGAAGAGAGGCTCGGTGTGTGTGTGGGGGGTTGTTTTTTTTTGTGAGGGGGTATATATTTCCTTATTATTATTTCTTTTAAATTCTTCTTTTTTTGGTTGCTATCTAGATGTGAAATAATCGCTAAATATTTATCAATTCCTCAGATTTTAATCTACAGACAGGCCCGTCACAGACTTACTCTTTCACCTTGTCACACTCGATATGGGAAAGGAGATAGCGAGTTCAGCAGCCTATTTTGAGGCGGGTGGGGGCGCCGGTAGTCAAGTCAAGACATCATTTCTCTCCTTGTCTCATGTCCAATACAAAGAATCAACGCAGATATTTGGAATGGTATATAACAGAGAAAAGTTAAGTTACATACCTGTTTTAATTCATTTTTGGAACCTGTGTTATTCCATACAAGGCAGTAAAGCCACTAAAACACAAGCAGTTACTGGGTTTGGAAGAATTAGGAACAGAAACATGAAAGAGAAAAAGAGTAATCAGGAGGACAGTAGATAGCGATTGACATTGCATTTAAATTTTTGCAGATTAAAGATGGCTGAAAACCATGGATCCGTAAGGTAGTTCAATAAGCAGGAAGTGAAAGAAAAGAAATTGTTAGCATAGAATTTACGGTTACATCTAGCTAACTCAACTGTAAATTGATGAAAATTAATGCGCTAAAATTAAAAAAAGGAAAAAAAAAAGTATAGGTACCATAACGAAAAGCTCATCGAACAATTATCATGAATTTATTTATAGAAAAGACACAGAGAGGCAAACTTATTGCGGTGGGTAAGTGACTGAAGCTGAGCTGGCAGACCAGGACCAATAATATTGCTGATTCTTCTTTGGGTTTTATCAAGAATCTGAAAGTAAATAGGTAAACGAAGCCAAAGCATTTTTTAGATTAAAATTATTTTCAGGGGATAAAACATAAGAGGTTAAGAATTTATAATGATCAACTTGATTACGAACTAGGTTATTTAATTTTATAATCCCTTGTCGGGCCATTTAAAGGCTATTTGAATAAGTTTTGAAAACAATGAAATAAATAAAATAAAGGCAAAAACTAAATAAAGATAAAGAAAAAAGAAGACATGAAAGAATGACAGGAAATGAAAAAATAGAAAGGAAGAAGGAGGAAAAACAATAATAAAGAGTAGGAGAGAAAGATGGAACGAAAGAAAGAAAGAAAGAAAGAAAGAAAGAGGAGATAAAAATAAAAGAAAGAAAAAAGAGTAGAGCCACGGATAGATGAGAAATGAGGGAAGACTAAAAAGAAAAGAAAGAAATGAAAAGAAAGAAAGAAAGAAAGAAAGAGGAGATAAAAATAAAAGAAAGAAAAAAGAGTAGGGTCACGGATACAATGAGAAAGAAGGGAAGACTAAAAGAAAAGAAGAAAGAAATGAAAAGAAAGAAAGAAAGAAAAAAAGAGGTGATAAAAAATAAAAGAAAGAAAAAAGAGTAGAGCCACGGATACATGAGAAAGAATAATAGAAAAGAAAAAATAAATGAAAAGAAAAAAAGAAAGAAAAAATAAATGAAAAGAAAGAAAGAAAGAAAGAAAGAGGAGATAAAAATAAAAGAAAGAAAAAAGAGTAGAGCCACGGATACATGAGAAAGAAGGGAAGACTAAAAGAAAAGAAAGAAATGAAAAGAAAGAAAGAAAGAAAGACTGGAATAAATTAAGATAACCACGAAAACATGAAAGTAAAAGAATATAGCGACAAATAGATGAGAAAGAAAGAAAACTAAAAGAAAGAAAGAAAGCAGCGAAGACATCAGAGAAAAAGAAAGAAAAAAGAATATTTTCACGTATAAATGAGAAAGAACGAACGATTGAAAGATAGAAAGAAAGAAAGAAAGACTAAAAGAAAGAAAGAAAGCCTTAAAGAAAGAAAGGGAGAAAGAAATCGACAAAGACATAAAATACAAAGAAAAAGAAAGAAAGAGAATATAGCCACGAATAGCTGAGAAAGAAAGACTAAAAGAAAGGAAGAAATAAATACTGAAAATAAGAAAGAAAGGCATAAAAGAAGAAAAAGAATATATCCACAAATAGATGAGAAAGAAAGACTGAAAGAAAGGAAAAAATAAAGAAAGACTGAAAGGAACAAAGGAAGAAAGAAAGACTGAAAGGAACAAAGGAAGAAAGAAAGACTGAAAGAAACATAGAAAAAAGTTGCGAAGACATAAAAGATAAAGAAAAGAGAAGAAAAATGAATATAGCCATAAATAGATTAGAAAGAAAAACTGAAAGAAAGAAAAAAGAAAAAGTAAAATAAAGAAAGCCACTAAAACATAAAAAAAGAAAAGGAAGGAAAAAGAATATATCTACGAAAAGATAAGAAAGAAAGAAAGAAAGAAAGACTGAAAGAAACGAAGTAATAAAAAAAACTAAACTAAGGAATGAACGACTGAAAGAAAGAAAGAAAGAAAGAAAGAAGGAAAGAAAGAGGAGATAAAATAAAAGAAAGAAAAAAGAGTAGCGCCACGGATAGATGAGAAAGAAGGGAAGACTAAAAGAAAAGAAGAAATAAATGAAAAGATAGAAAGAAAGAAAGAAAGAAAGAAAGAAAGAAAGAGAAAGAACGACTGAAAGAAAGGAAGCCACTAAGACAAAATAAAAAGAAAAAGAAAGACAAAGTGAAAGAAAGCCACGAACACATGAAATAAAAATTAAAAAAAAGAAAGAAAAAAAAATATTGTCACGAATAAAAGAGAAAGAAAGAAAGATTGAACGATAGGAAAAAAGAAAGGAAGAAAGACTAAAAGAAAGAAAGAAAGCCTTAAAGAAAGAAAGAAATCGACAAAGACATAAAATACAAAGAAAAAGAAAAAAAAAGAGAATATAGCCACGAATAGCTGAGAAAGAAAGACTAAAAGAAAGCAAGAAATAAATACTGAACAGAAATAGATGAGGAAGAAAGAAAGATGTTTTGTGCATTGCTAAAGTGAAATAAAAAAAAAGAAAGAAAGAAAGATACAGAGAATGAAATACTAGATGATGCAGGGAAAAAGAAACAAAGGAGAAGAGAAAAAGAAGAAAAGAAAACAGAAAGAAAAATGATATTTCGCCATTTTAAAATCAAAACAACACTTCACAAAAAGTGCGGGAAATCGGCCAGCTCCTGATAGAAGATGAAAAAAAATCAAGTAAGAAAAATACATTTTGTAAAAAAATATCGATTTTCACTAAAACAGTAAAAAATCATAAAAAAAACAACTTCTATAGCAAAGATTTC
Source organism: Acanthosepion lycidas (assembly GCA_963932145.1). NCBI lineage: Eukaryota > Metazoa > Mollusca > Cephalopoda > Sepiida > Sepiidae > Acanthosepion > Acanthosepion lycidas. The sequence continues at coordinate 55,913,573 of OZ010592.1, read as the reverse complement.
TGTAGCACAGTACTCAGATTAGCTGAGACACGGAAAAAGTCATTGTGATATTAGCTTTATTTATTGGTATATTGGATTATTGAATCATTTTTTCTAATATCTATTATTTTTTAATATATTTATTTTGTTTTCTCTTAATGAAATTTCGTTGCATCCGTTGACAAAATTATCCTGGGTGGACGCGCTGCACCTGGGTAGATCATTTGAGAATATACAGCATGAAAATTTGTTTTTTTAGATTATTGTGGGTGGGAGAAAGAGTGGCAGAATTCAATGACTTGCCTGAGAATCTTGAAAAGATTACAGACTAAGCATAATTTCTATTCTTGCTTTATGGCATAGAAACATACATTCATCTTATGCATAAAATTCCTGAAAAAATATATATTCACACATGACAGGAGGTTTTCGTTGTTAAAGAAAAGAGTACTGAACTACTACGTGATATCTGTCCTCCTTTACGACAGCGAATGTTGGACGGTATTCTTAAAGATGAAGAAGACACTCGAAGCAACAGAGGTATGGTTCTACAGAAGGATGCTAAGGATACCATGGACTGAACATATGAGCAACGATAATGTTTTGGAGAGGTTGCAAACAAAGAGAAAACTTATACTTAACATCAGGAAGAAGCTGATATTTCCGGGACATGTAATGAGAAAGCAAGGCTTGGAAAATCTGATACTCACAGTAGATAGAGTGAAAGAGGCACAATTTGAAGCAACACATGGCTCACTTTGCGGGCTTAAGCAAGTTGATAACAGAACAGGGTCTAGCTTTGGTTTGGTTTGGTTTACGGCATATCAACCTCAGTGGGTTATTTAATGCCGACAAAATTTTTATTGCTGGTAATATTTTTCCTTCAAAAATCTATTTCTGGGAATATGTTTTTCTACAAAAATCTATTTCTGAGAATATTTTTCCTTCAAAAAAACTATAGCTGCAATATATTTTTTTCAAAAAAAATATAGATGTTTTTATTGCTGTTATTTTTTTTTAAAGTATTGGTAATAATTTTGCCTTCAAAAATTATTGATGGTAATAATTTTTCTTTTACAAAGTATTTCTGGAATTAAAACCTATTTTTACACTTTCATAGTATTTTGACACAAGTTTCGTTGTTAACTATTTGCGCATAGCTGGGACCCTAACAGGTGCTACCACCCCGGGTCAGGGTGGACCTGGGAACACCAGCAATTAAGAGGTCGTTCCACACTCCTCAAAACCTCCTGATCAGAGTCCTTGCTGTCGGATGTAGTTTATCGTCTTACCCAGGACGAACAGAGTCTGGGAGAAATAACAAAAAGACAAAAGTTAATGAGATTTACAACGGACAGGAGGATGTGGAGTGTCATGATCGCCTACGTCCTGAAGAGATACAGCGCATGAAAGAAGATATATTTAAATAGGTTGCGTTAACCATGGCTTCCTGGAGTTAGTTTTAAGTGATACCTTCTTATTTTCCATATATCTAAAATATAAGTATACATTAACATTTAGAGAAATAAAACAGTGACTGAAATATGTTGCGAACTTTTCAAGTTTTCATCTGAGTTATTTACATTATTCAGACTGTTATTCTCATCTTCATTGCCATATTCACAACATTTCGGCCGTTGTACGCGCCGGTCTTCTTCAGGTGTCCTCAAGGACACATGGGCCAGTGGATAAAGGCGTTGGTTAGATCCAGTGACTAGACCGAAAGAGTTGGCAGTTCAGTACCAGGCTACAGCAGTGGCGAACCAAAAAACTTACATAGTTGAGTTAAAGGGCAATAACTGAGACATCTGGAAGAGGCATGGCACGTGGAACGAGAACGATCTACCCCGGTGGACGAAATAAAAGGTTCAGTTCGAAACATGAATCAATTGAAGAAGGCCGGAGCGTACAACGGCCGAAACGTTATGGATATGGCACTGAAGATGAGGATAACAGCCCGAATAATGTAAATAATGTAAATAATCATAATACCTCATCTCAGAGGTATAGACATATATTTTCATCTGAAATCAAGTAAATACGAATCTTAATCAAATTGGTCCCAATATATAAAAAAAGACCAAACTGACCACAGGAGGATATGTTTTATACGGATATGTGCTTTTTTCATATATCAAAACTATATCTTCTCTATGTGCCGTGTCCCCTCAGGATGTAGGCGATCATGGTTCTCCACATTTTCCTCTCCTTTGTAGTTCTTAATAAATGTTGTCAAGCTCATCAAATATGTTAATCCCCGTTTTCCTCTTCCCAATCTACCCTGTGAATATCAAATCTTCCTTCTTTTAGTTGCTAGCAAAAGGATGAGCCCAAAATGTAAATTACAAATCGGAAATACTAAAATCAAACAAGTACTAAAATTTAAACAGTCAAGATAAGGACAATAGTCAGTATTAGGTTGGTGCAAAAATAATGTCGTTTTTTGACGTATTTTTAACGTCAAAAAACGACATTATTTTTGCACCAACCTAATATTAATCATTGTTTAATGAGGCGTAAGCGATTATGGCTCTCGACAGATTCCTGTTCTTTATTATCTACGAATAATCACGACGAAAGACAGTTGAATGGTTTTCATGTGCTTTCTCCGTGATTTGGTATTCAGAGTAGGCCTTCTCGTAAACTGGCATCCAACCAAGGCTAGAAAGACAAGTCCACCCTGCTGTTTGACCGATAGAGGAGAAAAGATAGATTCATTCTTTACCTAATAGTATTTGTGCGAAAATGAACACAACAGACGTGGCAGGAATTTGAACTCGGCACGCCGATTCCATTTCCAGCGATGATAAGGGTTACCTTACCTGCATATAGATATACCGACATTAGAAACAAAGTACTTTTATATTTAAATGCCACTTTCATATAAGTAGCGCATGAAATCACCCGACCATTAGGATGAAATTTACCTCTACATGTGTAGTATAATCTTTGAACAAAACACGCCCTTCCTTTACTCCCACTTCTAATAACCCTACCCACGAATAAGCATCATCCTCAAATGAAGGAATCCATACGAGCCATTTTTTTTTTCTTTTGTCAAACTAATCCTTTGCTCTGATCATTTCTGTTCTGATTGTGGAAGGAGATACGCCATGATTGGTTTAATTGCGTTAATAGCAGTTTAGCATGAATCTTTTTCTTTTCTTTTCTTTCATTTACATTTCCTGTCCGTAGATAGCGTCTCCAAGAAAGTTGGCTTTCTCTCGAGAGTAAGAGGCTGGCATTTTATTCTGAAAATCTGCATCCAAATTTTTGAAAAGCCACTGCAGATGACAAGTTCTGATTTTTCTTGGAATCCTTTGTTTTTTTTTCTTTTGTTTTTTTTTTCTTCCACTTTTGAAAACTCTTGAATTTCAAACGACCGACTTTTCGGAGGTGGTGAAGTCAATAGGGGTTTTTGAAATGCAATTTCAGGTTAGCGAAAAAAATAGAAAAGAGTCGAGATGAAAAAAGAAAGAAGGAAGACAGAAAAGAAAGAAAGAAACGTTGTTAGTCATTTCACACAACAATCTTATCAATTCTGCTTTAAAAAGGGTGAAATTAGAAAAACTTTAAAATTCTGTATAATTATGATAGCGAGAAGAATTTTTATCTTTTATACTTTTTTTTCTCAAATCAGATAATTCCCTAGCGATTTATTCATGAATGACAAATATACTCTATGAAAATTCCATGAGTTCTAAAATTCACGGCGTACGGCCGTATCACGATGAAACACTAGTTCTCGTCCGATCCCCGTAGTTAATCAACGTTGAGCCTGGGCGGGTGACCGATCCGGAATACATGATGCTGTAAGCTTGGATGTGCGAGTAGTGTAATAGATAATTTCTCGGAATGAGAATTCGGAGAGGCGAGTTCGAATTCCAGTCGAGTTCATTATAGTCACCCTGGGGAAAAGTATGAATCCACCTCTTTCTCCTCCCAGCTATGGGTTAAATAGTACGAGTTGTATCAGAAATTCATCATTATTATCTCCCCCAAATTGTTATGATGCCAAAATATCTTTCGGCTTTAAATAACCTCAAAAAGGTTGATAAGTCGTAAAAAAATCAAGCATAACCAATGACGCCAAAATGATGAAGCCATGAAAATGAGTTCCATTGTAATTTGCAAGAAAGAATATTATTTTTACCCAACGCTAAAACAAAAAGTATTTTTAGACAAGGTAGTCACTTTCGATAATAAGAAAGATATATTGCAAGAATTTAAACCAAAACAAGAAAAAAGTCGTGATAAGATTGTCAAACATTCAATATTTAAACCTAAACAGAATCTATTAAGGACAAATCATGAAAAAACTTGCCACAGAATTTAAGGAACTTTATCGTCTAACTGTAATTTACATATTTGAGGTGGCTGTCTTGACTAGAGTTCATCCAAAGACATGTTAACAGAAGATTAAAAATGAAACACCTTTCAGTAAAAGCGAAATGCGTGCCACGAGAACTTTTTCCACTGCCATACCTACATACATACATACATACATACATACATACACACACATATATATATATATATATATATATATATATATATATATATATATATATATATATATATATATATATATATATATATAGTGATAAAAATTTGGGGTGGTGATTTGAATAATCATTCGTAGTAATTCATCGAGTCTAGAAGAATCCGCAACAGAATGCAGAAAGCACTGGACGGCGGTTTCGTCCTATTTAGGACTCCTCGGTAGTGCTCATCCACTACCGAGAATTGAACCCCGACTGTTACGATAGGTCAAACCACTGGACCAACGGGCCTCGGTGACGAAGAAGAAACAAGCAAGGCTCAATATAGCGCAGCTACTCACTCAATTCCGATGGTGATACTCATCAAAGTATACATAACCCAACGGATAAAGTCCCAAGAATCAAAATAGTTTCTTCTTCATCACGGCGCTATATTGAGTCAAGTTAGTTTATTTTTTTATCACTGTTGGTCCAGTGGGACGATGCTTACATTTCATTGTAACGGCCCGGGTTCGATTCTCGATAAAGAATGCCCATTGCTGAGGAGTCCCAAATAGGACGAAACGACTGTCCTGTGCATTCTGTTGGGGATTCTTCTAGACTCTACATATATATATCGTTTTCATATATATATATATATATATATATATATATATATATATATATATATATATATATATATATATATAAATATATATAAATATAATTAAGTTATAAGGAACTTGGTAAACCGAATTGGTAAATCCAAAGAGGATGAAATCCTGAGAGCTCAATGTGAGGACAGAGCTAATATGTAATGAAAAACAAACCACTTTAAGGTACCATTACGATAATTTATTTCACCTAAATCCTTTTTTACACTACCCACCAATTTCTAATCCCATTTTTCCTCTCAATTCGTTGTTAGAAGTTTTACCTGATGATCCTGAATCCTTAAAAAAGGATTTAGGTGAAATAAATTATCGTAATGGTACCTTAAAGTGGTTTGTTTTTCATTACATATTTATATATATATATATATATATATATATATATATATATATATATATATATATATATATATACTGCGTGCCAAATTATTATCGAGATAACTTTTTTCTAATATTTCAAAAAGATTTCTAGGGTAGATTTACCTTTTGAGAGTTCTGAGGTGATAGTTTTCTTTTCAGCATCACTTAAACTGCTTTTATGGCCCATCTTTTACACTTTTCTAATAATTTGGCACACTCAAATCGCAGTGCTGATAACAAATATGGCGCCAGTTTGTTTACATTGCGCAGCTCAATACAAAAATTTCAGTGATTGCGCAGACCAGTATTGCCAACATTGTGTGGGAATTTTGTGTGAATTGGTTGGACGGTTTTTGAAATAGAAAAAATGTTATCTCGATAATAATTTGGCACGCAGTGTATATATATATATATATATATATATATATATATATATATATATATATATATATATATATGGAAAAACGATATGTACATTTTTACATATCAAGAACACTTTTAAGATAATCTATGACAACTGGAAAAAAGTTTTCGTGTGACGAGTTTTGTCCTTAGGACTATCAATGTGATGTTTACATTGATACGACTACAAATGCGCCCGGGGATTTCAAATTTAAATCTTTAAAATTTAAATAATTTATTTTCAGTATAGAATCTAGCCGATTCATTTTAATTTCATTTTCTTTATATTTTTATCACTTTTATTATTAAGTATCCCACATTGGGATAGTAGATGCTCTGCTAAAAAGGCGAAATGGTGTAAGAACTTGGGCGTAAATTTACTGCGGATGATCAAGCGATAAAACTATTTTTTATACATTTTCGTCTTAATAAATTGTTTTCTATTTTAATTAAAGTAGCATGTCTTAAATCAAAATTATGGTCAAACTAACTTTTTTTCAAAGACAAAAAAATAAAAATAAATAAATTTAAATTCGTAGGCATGTATAGGTGCATCGACGCCCGATGAAGTACTAAAGTGATGTTTACGTCGATGCGATTACACATGGACACAAAGCAAAGAGGAGGTTGGAAATTTTAAAATTTATTAGATTTTTTTTTCTTTAAATAAAGTGAGCCTGGCCATAATTTCGTGCAGTCGCATCAGCTTGAACATTATATTTGTCCTAAAGAACGAAATGGGTCACACGAAAACTGTTTTTCCACTTTGTCATTGATTCCCCTAAAATTGTTCTTGATGTATATATATAATTATTTATTTAAAAATTTATATGTATTATATATATATAATTATTATTTAAAAATTTATATGTATTATATATATATAATTATTATTTAAAAATGTATATGTATTATATATATATAATTATTTATTTAAAAACTATAAGATAAATATCTTATAAAATCACGACAAAAATAGCCGTTTTGTTTCAACACCTCCGGTGTCTTATCAAGTGATGTTGTTGAATGCAAAAGCATTTTATCTGTTCTACTCTGTATTGAACACTCTTTTAAGAATAGTAATTGTTGGTTATTGGAATTTATTCCGTATACACCAATCATATACTTGGGTATATATATATATATATATATATATATATATATATATATATATATATATATATATATATATATATATGGTGGGCTCTTCTGTCGTATTCGACGTATGAGGGTCAACCAGCACAGTTCGTAGGAGCCGACAGCCCAGACACCAGTACATATTATTTGATTATAGAGGTGAAGGCTTTGTGCAAAACCAACCACGCTTGTTGAAGGGCCGAATACAGAACTACGATCCTCCGCAGATTTTGAATTCAGTGTTGTCCTTCTCCTAGACCAGTTGCCATCCAAGGCTATAGAACCCAGTCTGTCCTGCTATTTACCCATAGCTGGAGGGAGAAGAAGATGGTTAATACTTTGCTTAAGTGTATTAGCACGTAAGTGAATGTAATGGATTCGATTTGAAGGAGGCACGGTAGAGTAGTGGATAGCGGTTCGGATTGAGGTGTCGGAGAGCCGAGTTCAAATGTATATATCTCTATATATATCTCTATATATATATATATAATTATTTATTTAAAAAGTATAACATAAACATGTTATAAAATCACTAGAAAAATAGCCATTTTGTTTCAACATCTCTGGTGTCTTATCAAGTGATGATGTTGAATGTTTTGTTTTTTTTTTACATTCAACATCATCCCTTGAAAAGACACCGGAGTTGTTGAAACAAAATGGCTATTTTTCTAGTGTACGTGTATATGAAAATTAGCTGTACGTATATGTTTAAACATTAATTGGCATTTCTTTGGCATTGCTTTGAAATTCAAAAAAACTTCGAGACGATCTTTTTATAATACGAAATTCAGTTAGAATTTCAGACAATATCAACAAATAAGCCTTAGTCTGAAGTTTGACAGAAGCAAGGCAACCTTCAGTAACGAATTAAATCATAAATCAAAAGAAAACTCTATCCCAAGCGCCAACAATACGTCAAAAACGATTAAAATTATTATGTTTGCATTCTAATGTTCAAACCATAAAGTTTTTGATGGAAAAAATAAAATAAATCAAAGAGATCCGAAATGTAAAAACCAAAACATTTTCCGTTCTTGAAATGGACCAATGATTGTCGAAAGAGTTTGAAGATATACGGGCAGACATTTTTTTTTATTTACACAAGAGCCAAACAATCGTTACCTCATACAAAAATAAGAAAAATCGCTACCCGGGCAAGCTGAACTTCGGTGCCCTGACAAGTATATTTTTTTTTTAATTTTCACGAGAAAACCTGAAAATGAAGAATTACGAGTTTATTACAATATACAACTTAATACAAGCTGAAGAAAATATTTTTTCCAACCCTTAGATTTTCAAATCTTTTCATGACACTTTCTACACCTATCTTCTTTACAAGATCATTGACAAAATAGCCAGAGAATTTAACTTCTCTTGAATCATAAATGACCAGAAGTATGTTTTTATTAGGTTGGTGGAAAAATAATGACGTAATAATGTCGTTTTTTGACGTTAAAAAATACGTCAAAAACGACATTATTACGTCATTATTTTTGCACCAACCTAATATAAGCTTTAGTTTTGGAAGATCCCTTAACACATGACATGACAGTATGACAGCGCCCTCAGCCTTGATGCCGCCCCAGGCGACTGCCTGATATACCTTGAACCGGCCCTGGGTAAGTTATAATGTTGGCATATGTTATGATAAATAAATGTATTGTCCTACTCTGCCAGGCCTATTTTTTTAATTCATTTGCTGCTAAGGTAAAACAATCAGGTATTATTAGGTTGGTGCAAATATAATGACGTAATAATGTCGTTTTTTGACGTTAAAAAATACGTCAAAAAACGACATTATTACGTCATTATTTTTGCACCAACCGAATATATATATATATGTATATATATATATATATATATATATATATATATATATTAAAATATATTTTGGCAGCAACCCTTTTTTTTAAATTTTGATTTTTATACCAAGATATATTCTATCATTTTAAATTTAAGAAGTATGTTTTTATTAGGTTGGTGCAAAAATAATGACGTAATAATGTCGTTTTTTGACGTTAAAAAATACGTCAAAAAACGACATATTACGTCATTATATTTGCACCAAACTAATAGATGATTAATAATCGCCTCTTTATCGTGTACAGAAGAGATACATACCTGATCATTAGCAGACTTTGATTTTGAATTAATAGGATAAACCCTTTTGTTTCTAGTTTCTACTATATACTCAGAGATCCTCAACAACTGATGATGACATTATTATTATTATTACAATATACAACTTAATACAAATTAAAGAAATCATTCATTATCCTACCTAATACATTTGTCTAGCCTTTAGATTTGCAAATCTTTTTATTGAGCTTTCTAGACTTATCTTCTTTGCAAGATCATTTTCTACTGACAAAATAGACAAAGAATTTAATCTGTCTTGATTCATGGACTACCGCAAGTATATTTTTATAAGCTTTAGTTTTGAAAGATTTCAAACCTATGTCATAGCAGCTTGATGGCACCCTTGGCTTGATGTAGTTGTTAACGGAGCCATAACAATCAACACAGGCCTTTAACAGGAGTCGTTTCTCGGGCCAACTCTCTTTCTACATTATATAAATGATCTGTCTAACAGTATACTCTGATCATTTGCGAATATCTATGCTGATGATACAAAAGTATATAGGTTCACCTCCAAAACTTGAGATGACCAGAGATTGACAGATAACTTCTTCCCTGATCTAGCTCTAACGTCTCAGTGGAGGGAAACAGTCTGGTTACATTCAATGCCTCTAAAACCAAACTAGTTTCATTCCTTCCCGAACTACCACTAGTCACGATAAATGGATGTTCCATCAGAGATCTCCCTTGCCTTGAGAGGCTGTTGGGCATCACTCAACCGAGACCTCAAATGGAACTCTTACATACGATCCATCGCTAAAGATACAGAAAAACGGTTCTCTTTACCGCCTCAGTAATTACCTGACTCCTCGTGCTATCTACTACCGTTACAAGAGCCGGATCAAACATAAAACTGAGCATTGCTGTCATATTTGGACAGGAGATGCCCAGTCCTGACTTTCTATTCTCGATAGAGCCCCAAAACGTCTCCGGGTCCTGGTAAAAATTGTGACTACTTACGTTGGCATTACTACGACGATGCTAACAAAAAAACTTACATTTCGTTTGGCTGAACACAGTTCAATACATCAACACTTAAAAGAACACTCATGCCCACACTTACAGATTTGACGGATATTAGTTGAAAATGCATCTATATTGCATAAAAACAATAACAAGCAAAAACTAAAAATCCTTGAAGTCGTTTATATAAGAAAGTTAAATCTCAAAATAAATAAAGTCAATCTATGAGTACAACAACGAAGTCCTTAAAAATGGTTATGAAGACAAAGATATATATATATGTATATATATATATATATATATATATATATATACACACGTATGAGAAAATACAAAAAAGGTACTTCCCTTTTACTGGAAGAACAAAAACAAAAGAACACGTGAACTTTGAACTTTGAAATCTAGAACGCTGCATAAGCAGTAAAAAGAAAAAGACAAAAGAAGCAAACAGTTGAAATGTTTAAGATTTACAGAAACACATGTACATACTCACAGTCAGCTTAACCCCGTGACGAGGATTTCAGATGAGATTGAAAAAACTTGAGAAAATAAAAAATATTCGAAAGAAAATTTAGGTATTTTTCTTACTCAATTTTCTAAATCTTCCAAAAATTACTCCGCGAACATCAAAGGATCACAACGAAAACTAATCGACATGATATGCTTAAATTATTTAACCAAACCTGTTTGAATATATATATATATACATATATATATATATATATATATATATATATATATATATATATATATATATATATATATATATATATAAGAATTATACAAATTTAATAATTATGTAAATAAATAAATTAGATTAAAATAAAATATTACCTACCTTAAAAGTAAATTTGAAATCTAGAACGCCGCATAGCACAGTAAAACGAACAGTTAAAAATGTTTTGAGTTTACAAAAATACATATACACATTCACAGACTATTTAATGCCCTGAAGATGGTCTCAGATGAGATTGAAACTACATGGGAAAATAAAAACTATTTGAAAGAAAATTTTGTTATTTTTCCTAATCGATATTCCACGCCCACCAAGAAATTAATCCGTGGACTCGAAAGGATCGGAACCAAAATAAATAGACACAGTATATCTGAATTATTTAAAAAAATCTGTTTGAATATATACATACATATATATATATATATATATATATATATATATATATATATATGAGACAGAGAGACAGAGAGAGAGGTGGGGTTCGGCAGTCTAGTTCAATTTTTATTATTAAATTTTATCATAGTCCGTGAGCCCTTGTTTGTTCAATGCCAATAGGTGCGACTCATCCGACGACGCTATGCTTAAACTATCTTAATGTTTTGGGGGTCGGCTTATGCGTTAGTTGATATGATCATTTATGTCTGCGGGCGTATATTAATAAAATTTTCTTGAGAGTAATTATTATTGTTGATATTTAAACACGCATACACATCTAAGCTGATACGCATTTTCATTTAAACCGCCCATAAAAGCACGAACGTTCTAGATGAATTTCTTCCATTGCCGTCTTTTTGTATGTTAAATGAGAGCGGCATTCAAATGAGAGCGGCATATCTAAATAACTGTATATCGTGTCTTGTATATAAGCCTTAAAATGATGCCTAAAAGTGAAATGTGAGCGGACATAGATAGTTACACGCACGCACACACACGCACAAACATATATATATATATATATATATATATATATATATATATATATATATATATATATAATCATTAAAGACGTCTTTGTAATTCTTTTTATTTAATTTTTCTTGCATTCGTACAGGTGTTTACTTTTCTGAACATAAATTGTGAAAAACTATATATCCAAGCGATTTTAGCTATTCTGTTAACCATTATCAATTATCTTCTTTTTATAACGTTTAAAGTGATAATTATATGTCGTATTAATAAATAAAAAATTTATTACTTCTTTAGAAATTGCTTTGTTTACGTTTCGAATACGAAACTGAGCCGATATGAAGGTTCGAGAAACTGGAACGAGAAGGATTGTTCTTAAACACAATATTCAGCATCACATGTTCGACGCTGCCCATTGTGGCTGCGTCGGTTAAAAACGCGTTGGATTTAACGACGGTTTCTCCTGCAAAGGTGTGACGTAGGTTCGAATCTTGCCGGAATGCGCATCTTTTACTTTAATAAGATCTCTCAAACCGCTGCAAGAAAATAAATATACTGTTTAATAAATAAACGGAGCGTCTACTGAAATATGAGTCTGCACTAGAAATAGCATCTAAAGTGATTTTTTTTTTTATATATATATATATATATATATATATATATATATATAAAGAAATATAGTCTTAAGGTGTGCTATATTTATGGAATAAAGTGCTCAATATCAGAGATAGAGCGTGTGTAAATACAAAAGTGAACACAGAAGTCAACACTTAGAGGCGACAGTCTGTTTCATGCTATATGCAATCGTCAAGCCACATATATATATATATATATATATATATATATAATACAATGAACCATACATACAGTTGATAATACAGTTTATAATTTTAAAACACAAGGATCATCACATTTATCGAGTGGTTAATGCTTTCTTAAAATTTACTTAATGAAGTGAATTCACTATTTTATCTCATTAACTTTACAAATTTATTTTTGGATGAATGGTTCATTGTAATATAAATTAAACCGCACTACATATTTGATATATATATATATATATATATATATATATATATATATGTATATATATATATATATGCATATATGTCGTTAAATATGACAGACATGAAAAATTTAATTAACTTCCCAAATATGCATTATATATATATATATATATATATATATATATATATATATATATATTCAACCAATGATTCTCGCCTTGATGAGGCTTGTTTATCCCATCAATCGAAAGCGATGTGCCGTCAGTAATATTACTACTGACGGGACTAACCAAGACAGGCAGGTCGGAGTCTAGACAATGAAAATCACAAGGATATATGGATGCGATATGACGCTTGAGCTGAATCATCATTGGAGTCAATCTCAATTTATTACAAACATTGAATCACACATGATGCTAGAAATGCTAAAATGCCTAGAATCACCTTATTCCCAAAGCGAATTTATTGCTACAAGTATACTCTTGACAAACATTGAAGCATCTAGAAGCGAAAGATTTGTTAAAGCTCCACAATTTCGGCGCAATGGTTATATATATATATATATATATATATATATATATATATATAGAGAGAGAGAGAGAGAGAGAGTTGACCCTGTTTTGAAAATGAAAACATTATATAAATACATACATGCAACAAACTATTTCTTGTTAACAGTTAATATATTTCAACCTTGAAAATGGCTAAATGTATAGCCGAAAGCGCTCGGATAAGAAGAACAACTGGACAGTTTTTATATAATTTAACATCGGAAAAGAAAAAAAAAATATTAGATCACATGAGTAATTGTATTAAAATAAGCTAATTCAAAGCACCTTATCTGCCGTATTCAATGAAATGTGCACAAAAGAAAGATTACTGTCTAAATACACAAATTATATATATATATATATATATATATATATTAAGACATTTTTATGTCTATACATTCTTTTTATAGGTATAAATATTTAAGTAAATGCTCTGTTTATAAGAAACAGTAATAAAAAAAACATTTTTCGCAGAAAATATTCGTTCTCCGGAACCGTCATTTAGCTTGACGTGCCTTTACCGATTTGGCCACAGAGGAGTGTTCGGTTAGCAAGGTCGAATTTACTGTCTTTAAACTTCAGTCTTCCATGAATCTCTCACGTACATTCATATCACATCATGGCGTATGAAATATAAACAAATGACGTCACACATTATGAAATGGACAAAGTCCGACAATTATTTTAAGACATTTTTATGTTTATACATTCTTTTTATAGATACAAATATTTAAGTAAATGCTCTGCTTATAATAAACGGTATTAAACAACATTTACCGGCCTGAATGTCCGAGAAATTTTCATAGAAAATATTTGTCCACCATCCAACCATTTGGTAAAAATTATGGAATTACTACACTTAGATGTTTTTTTTCTATTATTTCCCAGTAAATAAACTCACAGATAAGATGTAAAACACTTTTATTGGTAGGTGAATATTATGAACAAAATATACCTTAAGCAAAGTAGATTAAATCAAACATTCTGTAACTTCCGTTTGTCCGTACGTCCATCACACCATCTAAAATTGGGTTTTGATTGGCCAAATTTCAGGTTGAAGTGCAAGCAGTTACAAAGTATAGTTGCTTTTACGAGGATGTGTAGTTTAGTACAATAAATTTTTATTCGTTTTGGGGAAAAATTTAAATGTTTATTATTTATCATAAAAGATTCCCCCACTATTTAAAAACAATTTAATGATTAAAATAACAAATACTTATGTAATAAAAATGCAATACTGTTTTTGTGGATATCTTTTCTTTAAGTTTTTATATACAAGAATCCAGTTTCCGATTCTCTCTGCGTTTACGACAACTACAGACAAATCACAAGACCAAACGCTTCAAAAAGTTGGAATTTGGCTCCAGAAAGAAATATTTACGCATGGCCAGTTGTAAGAGTAAGAAATCCTAAGAATTCATTCTTCGCTGTTAAAAAGGAAAAAAAAAAATCATAAAAATATACTTTACCATTTCTCGGACATTCAGGCCGGTAAATGTTGTTTAATACTGTTTATTATAAACAGAGCATTTACTTAAATATTTGTATCTATAAAAAGAATGTATAAACATAAAAATGTCTTAAAATAATTGTTGTACTTTGTCCATTTCATAAAATTATATTAAATTAAAGATATTATTAAACGGCAAAGTAGGGGTTTTATCAAAGTATTTTTGCAAAGAAATCAGCTTATTCAAATGTCATCGATTGATTTGCGAAACTGAACGAAATGTAGAGTTTGTAAATCTTGACAAAAAAAA
The DNA here is from genome assembly GCA_963932145.1 of Acanthosepion lycidas. NCBI lineage: Eukaryota > Metazoa > Mollusca > Cephalopoda > Sepiida > Sepiidae > Acanthosepion > Acanthosepion lycidas. The sequence continues at coordinate 55,898,481 of OZ010592.1, read as the reverse complement.
AATGTTAGCCATAACTTCAATAATACTAAATACTGTGAGGATTTCAACATAAGTCAGCGTATTGCCAAAGAATTCTAGTGGTATAAATTTTACCAAATGATGCAGGGAATATTACCCAATATTAAGGAAAAATATGATATTCATCGACAAAAAATTAGAATTAACTAGAAATTTTCTAATGAACCTTAATTCTTAATACTTACATTATGATTGAATGGCGAGTTCTACAACAATAAAATCTCCGTAGAAATTCCCTTATCGCGGCGTTAAATATTAGGTTGGTGCAAAAATAATGACGCAATAATGTCGTTTTTTGACGTTAAAAAATACGTCAAAAAACGACATTATTGCGTCATTATTTTTGCACCAACCTAATATTTGGGTTTAACAACTTTAATAAACTATTGCAAAAACAATAAATATGATTACTGGTCGTTATTTTAAGAAATAGGTAGAAATGAAAAGATCTGAAATTCCAAATTTTTTTCCCATTTCACTGAAACAGCCGTTAAACACTTCTGACTTTCCTTTCTTCATTTCTTTCTCTCTTTCTTTCTTCATTTCTTTCTTTCTTCATTTCTTTCTTTCTTTCTTTCTTTCATTTTATTACTGAAATGAAATAGTGTCTTTTCCTCTCTTTCCACACGATCAAAACGGAATAATCCCTTATTGATGAGGTATTGGAAGGAGACATTAAACACTTTTATCTTCTCTACTTTGTTTCTTTATGGCCAAGTCCCCGTCTTACGAACATTGCTCTTAATAATCATTTTAAAATAATTCAGCAGACAATGTTATTTTATTTAATTTATGGTTTATCGAGTTTTTGGCGATTGTCTTACTCGGTTTCCGTCGCTCGATACTGTGCATATAAAAATGGGGCTTTTATCACGTTCGCTTCTCGGCCTTTTGGCTGAGATTCGATCGACTAGCTAGGACCGGCTCGGGTCTGGACCAGCTATGACAAGCTAAGGCCAGCTATGACTAGCTTAGACCAGCTCTGACCAGCTTGGACAAGCTATGACCAGCTAAGACCAGCTTGGACCAGCGGCTCGAGTGAAAACACTCGGGCCCCCACGTTAAAAACCGACCTTGTGTCACAACCTGACTCAGTGGGGGGAGGGGTCAAGTAAATAAACGGCCTTTTGGCTAGTAGTATCTACCCTCGGAACGATAAACTACATTTCATCTATCAGTTAAGTTTCTATCTTTGGACTGAGCGCAACCCAGATTGTGGATCAGTCTTCAGGCAGAGCACAACTGAAAATATTATTCAGAGGTGCACAGTCCCGGGAAACAGCTACCCGCGGAAGGGGAGTATCGGTAGCAATACCGATGCTTGTGCAACTAAGATCAAAGTGCAGTATTTGTTGTTAGCTTTTCTCTCCCCATTCCTATCTTCTCTAATAATGTCTTTTTCCTTCTTTACATTCGATCTAAATGCGGAATAGTTCATTATTTATGAGGTATTGACAGGACATAAAGGTCATGCTAACTTCTTTCCAGCATCTATTTCAATAAAGCAATATTCTTTATCAAGGCGGTCCTAACGTTTGCAAACGACGGTTAATAGATCTTATATATAAGTCTGCTAATTCCATAATTCTTTGTTAGAATGCGACTAATTTTTATTAAATTATTTACATTATTCGGACTATTGTCGCCATATTTATTACAATGTTTCGGCCATTGTACGCTCCAGCCTTCTTCAGGTGATTGAAATGTCGAACTGAACCCTTTATTTCGCCCACTGGCGTAGACTGTTCCACGTGCCATATTTAATGGGTGTCAGTGCTCAGTCATCTCCTGTTACCTGTTAATTTCTCTCTGAAAGTTCTCCGCTGCCTTAACCGGGTATTGAACTCACACTCTTTGGGTTTTGTCACTGGATCCAACCGACGCCTTTATCCACTGTGCCTTGAGGAGATCTGTGTATGAATTTCTGGGTATTATAAACCTAATGTCTTCAGCAACCATTTTTACCAGTGCTCATATTGCAATTTTGCTATTATCATCATATTTTTACCAGAGCTCATATTGCAACTTTGTTGTTTTCATTGCTTTTCTCAAAGAGTGTGAGTTCAATACCCGGTTAAGGCAGTGGAGAACTTTCAAAGGGAAATTAACAGGAGATAATTGATAACTAACATCCATTAAAAGCATGGCACGTGGAACTAGAACAGTCTATCCCAGTGAGTGAAATAAAGGGTTCAGTTCGACATTCCAACCACCTGAAGAAAGCCGGAGCGTACAACGGCCGAAACGTTGTAATAAATATGGAGACAAAGATGAGGACAATAGTCCGAATGATGTAAATAATGTACATAATACATCATCTCAGAAATATAGACAGATAATTTTTATTATTTGTGATTAAATTTTTATGTATTACTTTATGTATGTATTCATTTAGGTTTTATTTTTATGTATTAATTTAGGATTTATTACTTAAACGTTTTAGTGGATACTCATATTTGAGTAGACGACCGTTTATTTATCAAACAGAATATTTATTTATTTTCGTCTACCGGCCTGAATATTCGAGAAATCTTATTGAAGAAAAATATGCGCTTTCCAGCAGGCCACGAAGTTCGTCGATGCTCAAGCAAATTTGAACAGTGCCTTTAAATACATATTTTTCTCTGAATTTCGAAACAGGCATATCTACTCAGTTTCATATCCTATCCTTAACAAAGCAATTTCTAAAGAAAAGGATGAATTTTTAATTTATTAATCCAACAGATTTTATTACTTAAATGTTAAAAATAGATTTACTTATTAAATTTCATATTTATTTATTTTATTTATTTCGTCTATCGGCCTGAATATTTGAGTATGAATATGTTGGAAAGGGCATATTTTTCTTAAATAAGATTTCTCGAAGATTCAAATCGCTAGACGAAGATAAATAAAAGCACTGTTTAATAAATAAACGGACCATCTACTCAAATATGGTTTACCACTAAAAATAACGTTTAAGTAATAAAAAACAGATAATATCACGATTAAACTTATAGATATCCTGAAAAAAAGTTAATGATATGTCCACCTTTATGCTAGTTTTTGAGAAATTTAATAGACAAAATTTGAATCATCTTGAAACACCAGAAATAAACGTCTCTAACCGACATTATTCATACTAGTCAAAAGATTTAAATAGAGGAGAAAGTTTTGCCACATTGACAGTCAACGGAAATAAAATATTAGTATTTCGTTCACAGAACGCAGATAAAAATCAGCTTGATTTTCCATATTTCCTCAGAGATTGATCTGCAATGTTTTTCTTAAGTACACGCATACACACACGCACACATACACGCAAAAGCACACACGAGCGCATATATATATGTATATATAGGGAATTGTCATTTATATTATGTGAGAAGATTTACCTGTCATAATTACACACACGCATATAAAGTGACAGGTAATGGATAACACACATACTTACATACACTGGCATAATTACACACACGCACATATACATATATATATATATATATATATATATATGTGTGTGTGTGTGTGAATGTGTGTGTGTGCGTGCGCGTGTGTGTATGTGTATTTGTATGCCTAACCTTCATATATTGCGTGAGAAAATCCGACTGGTATAATTAACTTTGTCCTGATGCAAAAGTCAGTTTTAGAATATTGGACTTTGGCAAACAAGATTAACTGTACCTGTTGTTAAAAAAAATATCCGCTCCATTGCTGGATTAACTATTTTCCTCCTCAAAGCTGAGACATTTTTCTTATTTTTGTTTTTATTTCATTTTATTTTTTTCATCTCAAATTTCTTAGCAAGAATCGATTTTGGAAACATAAAATTTCTAAAAAAAAAAAAAAAAAAAAAAAAAAAAGGGCCAGAATGATTGAATTTGGAATTTTCACTCAATAAAATACCCTTAAAGGGTATCTTTAATGATTAAGCGGCAGTTTCGACTGTTTATTACGATTGTCTTCATTTCTATCTACACTGCAAAAGATATGGCGTAGTTGTTATTGACGCGTAAAATGAAATGAGCAAGCCATGTTCAAATTCTAGCCCAACTGAGCATGAATAATTCTCTCTCGGCTGTTGGCAAAACAGTAGGGTGGACTAAATTCTCTAGTCTTCGTAGAGACCCTCGGTGGGCCAATTGGTCTAGAAGAACAACACATAATAGAAACTGTATAATTGGAAGCCACTCCAATAACTTTCCAAGTACAATATCATGGCAAGACATAATTTACATATATTAAAAAAAATATTTGCGGAGAGTCGTGTAATATTTAAGGGCAGGGTAACAAGTAAATATATTTCGAGTTCAGTGAGTCGCGTTCCAGTTCTATCAGGTCTCCCTTCGTCCCCCGCCCACAAGTGTTATTGGTTAAAATAGGAGGGTAGATTGGAATGGCTGTCAGTACAGAAGAAATACTCTGAATTCAAAACTTTGGAAACGGAAACAGAAAACTACCACACTAACTCTCCAAAGAATTCATGGCAATTCAAAGATAATAAAAATAAAAGGAATCAATGACGAGCCATGACCTGTAGTGGGGAGGAAACCCGTAGAGAAAGCAACGAGAAACAATTCCACAACCTTTCTGATGAAGTCATGGCTACTCACAGATAATAAAGAAAAAAACTAATGGTGACACTTCAGCTTGGGATCTACATACCTATATTAATATTTATAATAAAATAAGAATGAATAAAAAAGAAATGAAGAAGTAGCCATTATATATATATATATATATATATATATATATATATATATATATATATATATATATAAACATAAAACATTAGACAGCATATAATTTACATACAAAGAAATAATCACACATAGAATCAATCAGAAATATTAATGCGATTAATGGTGACATCCATCACTAGAAATATAATGCATATATTATGTTTCTAGTGATGGATGTCACCATTAATGGCATTAATATTTCTGATTGATTCTATGTGTGATTATTTCTTTGTATGTAAATTATATGCTGCCTAATGTTTTATGTTTATAAAAAACTATTGATCCGCAGTACAGGAAAATTCATCTAAAAAAAACTACTACTAAGACATTACACAACATTATTGAACTATATGCTTAGTTCATGACATATAAACTGAATACACTTGTAAAAATAGAATTCGTGGATTTAACACATCACAAGAAATATTTAAATATAATTCTCACTTAAAATTTTGAAAAACTTAGCGTTGCGTCTTTGCACGTTCCGGAATTGTTCCTAACCGTCCTTAATAGCAGATATTCAAAAAACATCTTTCGGTCGACAAACAAGTATTTTGTCTTCAAGTTTTTGATTTTATAAGGAAAAAACACATGCCTGATGATGAATAGAGGACTATTCGTAAGTACTAGCATTTTAACATCAAATAAACTGAAAACTACAGACATCAATGGTTTCGACGAGGATCACTTCACTCTATGGATTAACAGTATTTTAATGCATATATTATGTTTCTAGTGACGGATGTCGCCATTAATCGCATTAATATTTCTGAATGATTATATGTGTGATTATTTCTTTGTATGTAAATATATATATATATATATATATATATATATATATATATATATATATATAATTTTATTTATTCAAAAATTATAACATAAACATGTTATGACATCACTACAAAAATAGCCATCAACACTTCTGATGTCTTATCAAGTGATGGTATTTTTGTAGTGATGCTATAACATGTTTATGCTATAATTTTTGAATAAATAATATTTGCTCTACTCTGTATTGAGCACTCTTTTAAGAATAGTATTTTGGGGTATTGGAATTTATTCCGTCTACACCAATAATAAAGGCTACTTATTCATATTTTTTTCATTTATTCTTATTTTATTTTCTTATTTTAAATATTAATATATGCCTTCCGCTCTACGACAATAGCTTGGGGGTAGAATCTCTGATTGATACCAAAGCGGTCGGGTTACGATCCCGGCTTGAAGCAATCGGATGCCTAGCCACACTGATGAGCTGTGACACAGCGAAACAGTCTGTCTGTGGATGACTATGCATGCTCTTAAAGTAATTCGATTGAGCTCTCGGAGAGAAAGGGGTGCATTTATAAACAGTGACTGCTGCTGCTAATGCAATGCTCTTCTACTCGAATCGATCTCTCCAAGCTACTTTCGCATAGTAAAAATGTTAAAATTTCCCTTCTGCTCTGGGGGTAGAGTCTCTGACTGATACCAAAGCGGCCGGGTTTCATTGTCTAGCCACACTTATGTGCTGTGATTCAGCAAAATATTCTGTTTGTAGATGACTATACATATTAAAAAAATTAAAATTTTTATTATTTATCATAAAAAATACTCAAACTATTTTCAAAAACAATGTAATGAGAAAATAACAAATACCTATTTAACAAAAATGCAATATTGTTTTTTGCACACACTTTCTTTAAGGTTTTACAAAAAGTTTGTATAAAAAATCAGTTTAAAGTTTTGCCTGCGTTTCCGAGAACTATAAACAAATCACAATGCCACACGCTTCAGAAAATTTGGAATTTGGCTCCAGAAAGAAATATTCACGCAAGGGCAGTTGTATGTTGGATGCTCAAGAGTAAGAAATCATAAGAATTTATTATTCGCTGTTAAAAAGGAAAAACAGAATTTTTCTTAAAAGGTAGTTTACCATAAAGTCCTATAAACTTAAATTAAGGAAATTATTAAAAGGTGAAATAGGGTTTTTGTGAAAGTATTTCTCCTAACAAATCAGTTTATTGAAATTTCATCGAATGGTTTGCCAAAATGAACGAAACGTAGAGTTTGTTAAGTTGAACAATGTTAACGATATTTTCAACAATATTAAATTATGTGAAGATTTCAACACGCTTATACGAATTGTAAAATAATTCAGGTACTGTAAAATGCAGATTGAAATGGGAGTTTCTAATCCCATAGTCTTCACCCCGCCAGGTGGAAATGGAAAATCGGCATATTCAACAAAACACGAAATTTATACCCAATTGTTATCCATCGTGATTCGCACCCTCTCACATCCGAGCATCGGGATCGTCATCATCTTTCCTTATTCCTTTTCTCCGCAGCCCTGCTGGCGGTTGGGGAAATGGCTGTGAAGGTTCAGCCTATTCCTGATGAGTCGTGGGCAGGTGTCACATAGGCGTGTAGGTGATGGACGCGACTGGATGAGTGGGACCCTCCTGACAGCACGTCCCAGATCCTCTTCATGTTGACAGTTGGACTCAAAAGTCACGGTCCCTCTCCCAGATGGTCCCTACACCAGGGAGGCCGAGATGCGACATCGGCTTCCCAGCTCTCATTGTCTTTCAAACATTTCACTTCTGAATGAAAAGGCAAAAATGGCGTATTCAACGAAACATGAAAGTTACTTGCAATTGTTATCCGTACTAATTCACTGAACGACATTCAAAAACAGTTAACCTTTGCTCTATCATTCACCTCACATTGTTATTAACTTTGCTGCTATCGGCCATTGTTTTGTTAATAGACACCCGATTGTATAGCAAATAAAAATGTCTATTGAGCGTATTGTATACATGGAAGTATTATTGAATGTTAGAAATGAACAAAATCCATTTACTTTCCGTTTGTTATTCATCAGTAGAAAAATAAACACAGCAGGCATATTCTTCAGAAGGCGGCTTGAATACCAACGCGTAAGCAACAAACTCTTAATGAAAACGGAAAGAAAAAGGACACTTATACACAGAATTGAAAAGAAACAGCTCAAATCTCTTGGGCATGTATTGAGGAAGGAGGATGTGGAGAATTTAACACTCATAGGATATATCGAAGGCAAAAATAGCTTGTCAGGATAATGTTCTCGGATGACATGAAATGGAAAGACTATATTGAATTATTTGCTTGGCCAGCTACTAAGAAAGCTGGTTCATTGTGTCGGGTGAAACAATTTTTCTCTCAAGTATCTATCATACATATCTATATGTCAACCATTCGCCCATGCACATAGTCCGCTGCCTCAGCTGTTTACCTTTGGCTCCTTGATAAAATCCATGAAAAATCAGCAATATTATTGGTCCTGATCTGATGGCTAAGCTTCAGGCACTTTCCCACACTCGTAAGGTTGCCTCTCTGTCTTTTTCATAAACACTTTCATGTTAAGGGTTCGAATCAGCTCTTCGCTATGGTACCTAGACTTTTTGTCGAGATCTCATCAATTGACAGTTGGCCTGGCTAGATGTAGCCGTAAGTTCTATGCTAACAGTTTCTTTTGTCGTCGAACTCTCTTCCGGTTCCATGCTTTCTAGCCAACTTTAATTTGCAAAAATTTAAATGCAATGTCAATCGTTATCTACTGTCCTGATTACTCTTTTCTCTTGACGCAACATTATTAATATTCCAACTCCCAATAATCTCTTGCGTCTTAGTGGCTTTACTGCCTTGCACAGGGTGAAAACGATTGAATGGATTACGGAACGGGTGGGAGGGATTCTTGGGAAGGAGATAAATGTTGCTAATGGCTACGAGGGGTAGGGGCTTATGGAGAACTATGATTACCTACATCCTGAAGGCCCATCTTGTTTCTTTTCTTTTTATGTGCCATGTCCTTTCAGGACGTAGGCGATCATGGCTCTCCACCTCCCTCTATCCCTTGCAGCTCTCAATAAGTTCCCTCCTTTTCCTTCTTCCTTCAGACCACGTTCTGTCATCCATTTGCTTAAGTCCGCCAGGTATGCCATGCGTTGTTTTCCATTGTCTCTCTTTTCCTCTATTCGACCCGTGAGTATCAGATTCTCCAGGCACTCCTTTCACATTACGTGTCCCAGAAACTTCAGCTGCCTCTTCCTGATATTAAGCATAAGACTCCTCCTTGTTTGAAACCTCTTTAAGATCACATTGTTGCTCACACGCTCAGTCCATGATATCCTTAGCATCCTTCTGTAGAACCACATCTCTGTCGCCTCGAGTCTCTTCTTCATCTTTGAGGAAATCGTCCAACATTCGCTGCCGTAAAGAAGAACAGATGTCACGTAAGAGTTCAGTATTCTTTTCTTTGTTACCAAAGATATACTCCTTAATATGCTTTTTAATATCCTTTGACTTATTCAATATGTCAATGAACAAGGTAACCAAAAAGTCCTTGCCGATTTGATTTATTAGAATAAAATGTAATACAGCAAATCTGATAATTTTTAGTCTTCAAAGTAATCCCCATCAGCACCCAGAACCTTTTGCCAACGTACCTCCAGCTACACAATGCCTTGGCGGTAAAAACCATGTGTCTTGGATGCTAAGATGTGCCTCTCGCAAGTCTGCCCCATTTGCGAAGTATATTCCACGAATGTGGTTTTCTAGTGAATAGAAAAGGCGTTAATCTGTTGGCGCAAGGTCTGAGGAGTAAGGTAACTGGCACAGTGTTTCCCAGCCAAATCGCCGTATGACATCGCTGGTCACCCGTACCACATGAGGCCTGGAACTCTGTTACCCTCGTGATTAACCAATGCTAGCTAGTTTTGCTTCAGAGCCTGTTGCATACGTTCCAACTGCTCTGAGTACAAATCCGCAGTGAGGGTTTGGTCTCTTGGTACCCGCACATAGTGGACTACTTATCGACTAGTCCAACAGACACAGAACATAATCTGGCGTGGGTGTAGCGCTGGTCTTGTGGGGTGAGGTACAGGGTCCTGTGGTAACAATCAATGTCTGTCACGCTTGGGAGTGTCATACAAGACCGACTTTTCGTCACTGGTCGGCACTCGATCAAATATGGATACGTTGCGAGGTCGAGAATGTAACGAGAAACAGGCTGTCACTAGGCGTTGCTTGTTGGCTTCCGACACTGTGTGGGGTACCAACTTGCTCAACTTGTACGCCTTCCCTATGCGGTGCAGGTAAATTCTAACCCTTTCATCAAAAACGTGGAAACATTCGGCAACCCCAACACAGGTTTGGCTATTGTTTTCCTCAAAGGCTGTCTTCAGGGCTTCATCATTCAGGATTTGTGGCTGGCCACTTGGGGTTTTATCACAAAGGGACAGATCTTCCGACCTGAACTTCTGGAACGAATGCCTGGTAGTGCGTTCACTCACAACATTACCCCCAAAGGCTTGACATAATCGACGACTTGATGCGGCTGCAGACAAGCGCACCTTAAAGTCATAAAACAGACAACCCCGATCGAGCTGCTTCGACACCGCCATGTTTCCCCGCCGTTGCTCGTGCTATGACTGGTGTGTGTGCGCAATGCACCTGCATTGGTCAAGAGCAACACTCCTACTCCTACCTAACGCGACGCACACATTTGAGTCATTTTACAGCCGATATAGTAATCAATCCTTTAACCTTTACTGCACACTGCAGTCGACAATAGTCGCTGTAGAATTCTCTACCTTTTCTACTCTAGACGCATTCTGTCGCCTTGAGACGGTTACTATAAATAAACATTTGCCAACTGTTATTTCCGGTATTTTAAGCTGGAAATCGCCTGCTACTGCTTTGGAACAAGGCTAAACTTCCAACGCCATTTTGAATTTTAAAGTCGAGGAAACACGTCACTTTTTTGACGAAATGAAAGCCTTCTTGGCGATTTTGTTTCTTATTGCACCCCCAGAACTCCAGAGGAGTAATAAAAGTTAAAGTACCTTAAATTATTTATGTATTTATTAATGTATTTGTTTTTTATTTCGCGTTTTTTATTTCGCGTTTCAATTTTTTTTTCGACCATCAAAACACGCATGCAAAATGTAATGGATTGCATCAAAATATTACTTATTCATTCTTTTATTAGTGTACAAAAATTAAAATCTCTATGCACAATACAAAGAAATTTATAACAATTTTAAAACAGTAGGTGTTCATGTTTTTGCACCCTCAAAAAATGCAGTGACAGGGGACACAACTCTAGAAAGAAATTAGCATGGTAATGGTTAGGTAATCCGATATCGCAGTGATGATAATGAAATATTGTGATGTTATGGTAGAATTTGTTTCTACCAGGCATTCCATTACTTGGAACACCATTACATTCTTCCTCTCATCTTATGTAAAAAAAAAAAAAAAAAAAAAAAAAAACAACTTCGCTTGATGAATGTCTTTTATTTTATAAAGTGTGAACAAAATATGATCGTTTACATTAAATCAAGTATCCTCACAAGAAGAATAAGAGAAGCATGTGGTATGTTTTTCTCATTCTAAGCGAAGAAAAAAAAACGTTGTAAAAAAAGGATTTTCCGCTCAATAGCACTTAATTTGAAAGAAACCCGCAACAAATGTGGATTCTGATTCTCGTTTTAATTTCAGAATTAATTTTGAGTAACGAGCTACTTGTCAAATATACATTTCAATATCATGTTACGGTTCTTTCTTTCTTTCTTTCTTTCTTTCTTTCTTTCTTTTTTTTTTTTTTTTTTTTTGGCGGTCGACTGTTAAAAGTTATTTTAAATGTTTATTAAAAAACTGCTTTTATTTTTCTAATAGCTATTTTCCCGCCAAGCCACGAAACTAGAAAATATGCTTTCTTTTTCTCTCTCTTCTTCTCACTGTGTATATATATAAATACATATGCTGAGCGTCATCACGGCTCCAGAGTTTAAAATGTTCAATTGAGAATGATAAAGACCAATTAGTGATCTAAGGGTGTGTGCTGAACACTAATTGGCCGCCAGAGTCACATGAAGGAGGACTAATCAATAGACGAGCTCAAAAGACTAGCACCAGGTTGTCTACAATTTGAAATCTCCGAGAGTTTTATTTATTCGTAACCAGAGGTCAGAGATCATAGGTCAGTGTGATTAGCTTCTCAGCTTAGGTAGATGCTTGTTATCTAAAAATGGTTTGTTTCTTTTTCATACCAGCCTGACATTACACAGAAAAAGGCAGGATTTTTTTTTTAAATCATTTCACTCCAAGCGAGGCAAGAAAGCCACTGAGACGCAAGAGTTAATTTTTATGTGTTTTTCACTGCAATAAGATGCTCAGAATTACCGTTCTAATTTATGGTCACCCGTTGACACTAAAGAAACAAGTATTTTTTACCAAAATTTTTGAAGGTTCTAAAAAGGATTTAAAAGCAATAATTTGTTTTTATTAAGTTTGAAGCATTTCTTCAAAGGTGACTGGAAAGCAAAAAACTGTAAAAAGAGTTCCACAAGTAAGATTTTTGAAAGATTTAAATCTTGGATAACCTACACATCACATATAGCGAAACAGAAATCAATATGTTACTTCAATCGTCAAAAGATTAGAGGCTTGTAAAATCTCTCCGAAAAATCATCATCATCATCATTATTATTATTAGTAGTAGTAGTAGTAGTAGTAGTATATACATTGCTATGCCGTCCAGTTATTCTACTCACAACATTCAGACCGTAGTACTGTTTGGCCTTGTCCAACTGTCTGTCGTCATACTTAGTAACATTGGAAATGGGAAACGAACACTTTATTTAATAGATGGGGTAGATTATTCCCAACTTGCTTCCCCTCGTCGACTTCGGTTCGATCTTAATTATCGTTGTTCCCAGTTCTATCCTGACCCGGGGTGGTAGCACCTGTTAGGGCCCCAGGAATGCGCAAATAAAGACCCCCACCCCACAAAACAAAACAGTATAAAAGTACATTTTTATCGGAAAAATACAAGCAATACATTTTTTTTACAATTACCAACAATGTATATTTATAATAGAATTACCAGCAATATATTTTAGAGTAAAATAACAAGCAATAGATTTTATAGTAATATTACCAGCAATACATTTTATAGTAGAATTGACAGCCTTATATTTTATAGTAAAAGGACTAGCAATACACTTTATAGTAGTATTACCAACAATACATTTTATAGTAAAATAACTAGCAATACATTTCATAGTAGCATTACCAGCAATACATTTTATAGTAGAATTGCCAGCACTATATTTTATACTAAAATGGCTAGCAATACATTTTAGAGTAAAATGACTAGCAATAAATTTTATAGTAGCATTACCAGCAATACATTTTATAGTAGAATTGCCAGCACTATATTTTATACTAAAATGGCTAGCAATACATTTTAGAGTAAAATGACTAGCAATAAATTTTATAGTAGCATTGCCAGCAATACATTTTAGAGTAGAATTGCCAGCACTATATTTTATACTAAAATGGCTAGCAATACATTTTAGAGTAAAATGACTAGCAATAAATTTTATAGTAGCATTGCCAGCAATACAGTTTATAGTAGAATTGCCTATAATGTTTTTTAGGACAAAATGACACAACAATACATTTTATCTGTAGTTGAAGGCATCCATTTATGTCCAAAATATATTTTAGTTGAAGTCATAAAATAGGGTTCATAATATTTAGATTTTGTCATTAAACAACCCATAGTGATGTTTATATGCCGCTAAACAAAATCAACCAAGCCAAACCAAATTTGGTTCGAACATCCCCAAAAGTTAGGGGTACTGCAACGAATTTCTGAAAAAAGCCAGAATTGTACAGAACGAAATGCTTATTATATTTGAAATTTGAAATATTTATCGGAAACGAGTACTCAATATCGGGAATAGGGCGTTTGTAGTTATAAACACGGTGGATATAGGCATCAACACTGCATAGTGACTGACAGTGTTAATTTCTATGTCAAACCTATATGCACATGCGTATGCTCTATCTCTGATATTAAACAATCTTCCCTATAAATATAGTAAATTTTAAGCAATATAATTTTACGCACACACACACACATATATATATATATATATATAAAAATGTATATTTGAAAATGTGTTAAGTTATGCATGTGTGTACGTGATAAAATCTATCAGAGTTCTATCTCGAATATCTGAGGTTTCGTTGGTTTGTCTCCGAAGCCATGATAAACAAGTTCGATTCTCAGTTGGTGTTCCATAATTATTAACTTCTGTTGAATTTTGATAAGGACATTTAATAGTTCATTTCATTCTAATGCTGCGTATGGGAGTAATTTGTTTCAGATATTTTCAATATAGGTGAAGATGAAGAAAGAAAGAAAAGAAAAGGAAAGGAAAACAAGAGAAGTGAAGAAAAATAGAAAAGAAAGGCAAGAAACAAGAAAGTCAACGAAGGAGAATAAGTAGAAGACAGCATTTTCCTCTTGATTTTATTTCTTTCCTCTCTCTGTCTCTTCTTCTTTCTTTCATCCTTCTTTTTTCCCCTTACTGTCTTTGTTTCATTCTTTCTTTCTTTCTTTCTTTCTTTCTTTCTTTCTTTCTTTCTTGTTCCTTTCTTTCTTCTATCCTTGCTTTCTTTTACCCTTTCTTTCTTTTTTACTTTCTTTTTTCATCCCTTCATTCTTTCTTGCTTTGATATTTCCGCCTTTCCTTCCTTCCTTCCTTCCTTCCTTCCTTCCTTCATTTCTTTCTTTATTTCTTTATTCATTTCTTTATTTATTTATTTCTATTCTCCTTTTCTTTTTTTCTCCTTTTCTTTCTTTCTCCTTTTCTTTCTTTCTCTTTTTCTTTTTCCTTCATCCTTCCTTTCTTTATTTCTTTTTCTTTCTTTCTTTCTTTCTTTTATGCTCACAAGGTCTTTGTTCTTCCATTTGTTCTTTTTGTCTTTTTTCTTCTTTTGCTATATTTTTCTTTCCTTGCTCTTTTTTCCTTTCTCCCTTTTCACCGCTTCCCTTTGCTTTCTTTTCTATTTTCCATATCTATCTATCTATCTATCTATCTATCTATCTATCTATCTATCTACTTTTATTTTTCTCTCGCTCTCTCTCTCTGACTCACACGCACTCTCTCTCTCTTTCTCTTTCTTTCTCTCTCTTTCTCTCTATCCGTTTTGTGTCTGTCTTCTGTTATTCTTCTTTTCTCTTTCTTTTCTGCTTTTTAACTTCCTTTCTCAAGTACATACCGTTCATCTACCCACAAGGAAATCAGTGTCTGAAAAGCCAGTACATTAGCCGGCGAAATAATTTGATTTAGAACTTTACAGAAATTAAAGATATAAGTAATTTGACTTAACGTTTTGGTTCGGATCGATTTGCTACCAGCAAAGTGAGATAACACTTACCCCATTTCACTACGTCTCTACTGTCAACCTCCTCTTCGAAATTCGACAATTGTTTTTAGCAAGCGTAACGAGGAGATGTGTCTTTTCATTAGAGCTTCTTGTTTTCGCTTATTTTTTTATTTTTTTTTAATATATTTTGTTAATTTGTACTCCTTTATTATTTACGTATATTGAATTGGTTTTGTTTACCTTTTTCTGTAAATTTGCTTAGTCAATTCGAAAAGATTATATGACCGGAAAGTGGATGTATGGGAGGGGGAGGCGCGTGTGAATTTGGCATCAATGAAATTTTCTTTTACAAGCCACGTATTTAAATTAATTTTGGAAAAATATAAATCAGTATTTTTCGATATATTTTTATCTAAAATGAACCAGCTTTAAAAGTATTTAATGAAACTAAACCTCAGTTATTTCTTCTTCTTCTTCTTCTTCTTCTTCTTCTTCTTCTTCTTCTTCTTCTTCTTCTTCTGATTCTTCTGATTCTTCTCCTGATTCTTCTGATTCTGATTCTTCTACATCGAATTCTACTTCTTCTGATTCTTCTGATTCTTCTTCTGATTCTTCTAATTCTTCTTCAGATTCTTCTTCTTCTTAAGCTTCTTCTTCTTCTTCAGATTCTTCTTTTTCTTCGGATTCCTCTTCTGATTCTGCTTCGGATTCTTCTTCTGCTTCTGATTCTTATTCAGATTCTTCTTCTTCTGATTCTTCTTCTTCTGATTCTTCTTCTTCGGATTCTTCTTCTTCTTCTGATTCTTCTTCTTCTTCGGATTCTTCTTCTAATTCTTCTTCGGATTCTTCTTCTACTTCTGATTCTTCTTCAGATTCTTCTTCTTCTGATTCTTCTTCTCCTGATTCTTCTTCTTCGGATTCTTCTTCTTCTTCGGATTCTTCTTCTTCGGATTCTTCTGATTCTTCGGATTCTCCAGATTCTTCTTCTGATTTTTCTTCTTCTTCTTCTTCTTCTTCTTCGGATTCTTCTTCTTCTGATTCTTCTTCTGATTCTTCTTCTGATTCTTCTGATTCTTCTTCTTCTGATTCTTCTTCAGCTTCTTCTTCTGATTCTTCTTCTTCCAATTCTTCGGATTTTTCTGATTCTTCTTCTGATGCTTTTTCTTCTGATTCTTCTCCTTCTTCGGATTCTTCTCCTTCTTCGGATTCTTCTTCTCCTGATTCTTCAGGATTCTTCAGATTCTTCGGATTCTTCTTCGGATTCTTCTTCGGATTCTTCTTCTCCTTTTTCGCATTCTTCTTCTGATTCTTCGTATTCTTTGGATTCTTCTCCTTCTTCGGATTCTTCTTCTATTTCTGATTCTTCTTCAGATTCTTCTTCTTCTGATTCTTCTTCTTCTGATTCTTCGGATTCTTCTCCTGATTCTTCTTCTTCTGATTCTTCGGATTCTTCTTCGGATTCTTCTTCTTCTTCGGATTCTTCTTCGGATTCTTCTACTGATTTTTCTTCTGATTCTTCTACATCGGATTCTACTTCTTCTGATTCTTCTTCTTCTGATTCTTCGGATTCTTCTTCTGATTCTTCTAATTCTTCTTCAGATTCTTCTTCTTCTTCAGCTTCTTCTTCTTCTTCAGCTTCTTCTTCTTCATCGGATTCTTCTTCTTCGGATTCTTCGTCTTCTGATTCTTCTTCTGATTCTTCGGATTCTTCTTCTGATTCTTCTTCGGATTCTTCTTTTTCTTCGGATTCTTCTTCTTCTGATTCTTCTTCTTCGGGTTCATCTTCTTCTGATTCTTCGGATTCTTCTTCTAATTCTTCTTCGGATTCTTCTTCTTATTCTGCTTCTTCTTCTTCGGATTCTTCTTCTTCTTCTTCTGCTTATTCTTCTTCTTTTGATTCTTCTTCGGATTCTTCTACTTCTGATTCTTCTTCAGATTCTTCTTCTTCTGATTCTTCTTCTTCTTCTTCTTCTTCTTCTTCTTCTTCTTCTTCTTCTTCTTCTTCGGATTCTTCTTCTTCTGATTCTTCGGATTCTCCGGATTCTTCTTCTGATTTTTCTTCCGATTCTTCTTCTTCGGATTCTTTTTCTTCTGATTCTTCTTCTCCTTCTTCTGCTTCTTCTTCTGATTCTTCTTCTTCCAATTTTTCGGATTTTTCTGATTCTTCTCCTGATGCTTTTTCTTCTGATTCTTCTCCTTCTTCGGATTCTTCTCCTTCTTCGGATTCTTCTTCTTCTTCTTCTTCTTCGGATTCTTCAGATTCTTCTCCTTCTTCGGATTCTTCTTCGGATTCTTATTCCGATTCTTCTTTTTCTTCTTCTTCTCCTTCTTCGCATTCTTCTTCTGATTCTTCGTATTCTTTGGATTCTTCTCCTTCTTCGGATTCTTCTTCTACTTCTGATTCTTCTTCAGATTCTTGTTCTTCTGATTCTTCTTCTTCTGATTCTTCTTCTTCGGATTCTTCTTCTTCTTCGGATTCTTCTTCTTCGGATTCTTCTGATTCTTCTGATTCTTCGGATTCTCCGGATTCTTCTTCTGATTTTTCTTCGGATTCTTCTTCTTCTTCTTCTGATTCTTCTTCGGATTCTTCTTCTTCTGATTTTTCTTCTTCTGATTCTTCTTCTTCTTCTGCTTCTTCTTCTGATTCTTCTTCTTCCAATTCTTCGGATTTTTCTGATTCTTCTCCTGATGCTTTTTCTTCTGATTCTTCTCCTTCTTCGGATTCTTCTCCTTCTTCGGAATCTTCTTCTTCTGATTCTTCGGGTTCTTCATATTCTCCTTCTTCGGATTCTTCTTCTGATTCTTCTTCGGATTCTTCTTTTTCTTATTCTTCTCCTTCTTCGCATTCTTCTTCTGATTCTTCGTATTCTTTGGATTCTTCTCCTTCTTCGGATTCTTCTTCTGATTCTTTTTTTGGATTCTTCTTCTTCTTCAGATTCTTCTTCTTTTGATTCTTCGGGTTCTGATTCTTCGGATTCTTCTCCTTCTTCTGATTCTTCTTCTGATTCTTCGGATTCTTCTCCTTCTTCGGATTCTTCTTCTGATTCTTCTTCGGATTCTTCTTCTTCGGATTCTTTTTCTTCTTCTGATTATTCTTCGGATTCTTCTTCTTCTGATTCTTCTTCTTCTGATTCTTCGGATTCTTCTTCTGATTCTTTTGATTCTTGTTCGGATTCTTATTCTTGTTCGGATTCTTCTTCTTCTGCTTCTTCTTCTTCTGCTTCTTCTTCTTCTGATTCTTCGGATTCTTCTCCTTCTTTGGATTCTTCTTCTGATTCTTCGGATTCTTCGGATTCTTCTCTTTCTTCGGATTCTTCTTCTGATTCTTCTTCGCATTCTTCTTCTTCGGATTCTTCTTCTTCTTCTGATTCTTCTTCTGATTCTTCTTCTTCTGATTCTTCTGATTCTTATTCTGATTCTTCTGATTCTTCTTCTGATTCTTTTGATTCCTGTTCGGATTCTTCTTCTTCTTCGGATTCTTCTTCTTCTTCGGATTTTTCTTCTTCTTCTGCGTGTTCTTCTGCTTCTTCTTCTGATTCTTTTTCTTCTGATTCTCGGTCTTCTTCTTCTGCGTCTTCTTCTGCTTCTTCTTATTATTATTCGGATTCTTCTTCTTCTTCGGATTCTTCTTCTTCGGATTCTTCTTATTATTATTCTTATTATTATTCGGATTCTTCTGATTCTTCTGATTCTTCGGATTCTTCTCCTTCTTCTTCTGATTCTTCGTATTCTTTGGATTCTTCTCCTTCTTCGGATTCTTCTTCTACTTCTGATTCTTCTTCGGATTCTTCTTCTTCGGATTCTTCGTCTCTGTTATCCTCATATTCGTCTTTTTCTCCTTCGTCTTCGTCGATTTCTTCGTTTTCTTCCTCTTCTTTTTCGTCGTCTTTTTCATCATCTTCTCCTTCTTCTTCTTCGTATTCTTCTTCTTTTTCTTATGCACCATCTTTCTCATCTTCGTTTTTCTCTTCTTCGTATTCTTCGGTTTCTTCATATTTTTCTTCGCCTTCTTCTTCATTTTCCTCTTCTTCTTCGTCTTCTGCTTCTACTTCGTATTTTTCTCCTAATTCTTTTTCGCGTTCTTCTTTTTTTTTTCTTCTTCTTCTTCTTCTTCTAAGTTTTCTTCTTCGTTGTCGTCGTTCTCTTCTTCGTCATCATTTTCTTTTTCTTCGTATCCTTCTTCTTTTTCCTCCTCTTCGTCTTCGTTTTCTCATGTTCCTTCGTGGTGTGGGCCATCATGGCTTTTCGCAAGTTCATGTCATTTCTTGTTTAAATAACTGTTATTCGTTTACCACCACTTTGTAGTCCTTGTTCTGCCACCTATTTGTCTAAACTCATCAGCTAGGCTCTTCTTTTATGCGTCCTGGACATTCATGGTTATCCGCAAAGTCTCTTAGAACTGTTAGTAAACTGATTTTAATATGAATTGTAACTTTAGCATCGGAGAGAAGAGAGATACTGACAAAATATTTTAAATGTAGGCCTTTTACCCAAAGAAAATTTAACACTTCAGAGAAGCAACTAAATTGTTGACAAATATCATTAAATTTCATTTAAAATTGTGAATTGGTTTTCTTCATAATTGGCAATACATTTATTGAATTTTATTCCTTAAAAAGTGGATTAACCTATTTTTGCCACCCAGAAAATAGGTCATGTTCACATCTTCAAAATTTAAACATGTATGTGTTTCTTTAAAAATCAATAACTATTGATTGAAAAATGGCATAAACTCTCCCCCACTCCAATACACGCAATCACAGATGCATATATACTACGAGAGTACATATATATGCAGTGGTTCCTCACCCTTATCCGGGTCGTACCGGGCTAAGGGATAGTTTTTCTTTTCTTGTAACTAATACGCGCAGACACATACACACACATATATACACTCACACACATATATACACGCATACATACATGCACACACACACACACACACACACATATATATATATATATATATATATATATATATAATTGTGCACTTGGGCAGCAATCCCTCATTTATACAGATTTTCTTAGAAACGACTGATAATATACTGCAGTTAGGTTTTTATTTTACAAAAGTTGTATAAAAGAGGGAAAAGTTGTATAAAGAGGGATATATATATATATATATATATATATATATATATATATATATATATATATACTTTTATGTATGTATATATATATATATATATATACATATATATATGTGTGTATATATATACTTTTATATATATATATATATATATAATTTTATGTATATATTGAATGGATTTCTTATCAGAAATTCTTATTAAAATGAAAGTTATTTTTAGTGGGCACATCGCATTTGATTTGCCATCAATTATATTTCTTTAGTAGGTCTTCTCGATCGATAGGGGATTTATTAATTTCCCTGTTTAGGAAAAAAAGAAAAACTACAGATTAATTTTTCTGCACTATCGAGGTTTAGATTTCAGTGAAGGTATTGCTTAGTATCTATTGATTTATCTATTTGCTTACTAACCTATTTATTTACTATTTATTACATATTATGGCTTATTACTGATTGTTTTTATATATATTTTTTATTTTTATATATATCTTTATCTTTATATATTTTTATGGTTTTTAAAAGTTTTTATTAGTTATTATATTTATTATATTTATATTGATTTAATTATTTTATTTATTATTATTTTTTTTCTTTAATAATGTTACTAATTTTATATTAAATTACATTAAGTTTGCTCCCTTTCATTATATAAATAATTAATAATTGATAACCCCCTACTCTAAAATAAAATAACATAAAATTAACAATCCATAATAAATATTTATCTTTTATGTTCATATGATAATATAGATTATTTTAGTTGCTAGATTTAATGTCATGAGAAATATAATAATTTTAAAAAAATGTTTTTTTGTTTTTTTTAAAAAACTATATCCCAATAAACAGCAATGTTTATGCAAATCAAATAA
The DNA here is from genome assembly GCA_963932145.1 of Acanthosepion lycidas. Taxonomy (NCBI): domain Eukaryota; kingdom Metazoa; phylum Mollusca; class Cephalopoda; order Sepiida; family Sepiidae; genus Acanthosepion; species Acanthosepion lycidas. The sequence continues at coordinate 55,877,572 of OZ010592.1, read as the reverse complement.
ATCTCAATAACTCAAAAAGTCCTGATCCAATATTTGTCAAATTTAAACTCATCCATTTCCACCGTTAGTAAGATATTTAATTAAAATTTTCTGCCATTTTTGATGGTTAGTTTTTGAGATTTGGGGTATTTACGAAAACGGACTGACTGAAGATATTATGCAGATTAAACTAATATTAGCTTAGGGCCTATGAAATTTAATAAAAACTATTTTCTTTTTGTCCATAATATATGTTTAAACATGAGTAAAAAGGAAGGAACTGATAACTGCTGAAAAACAGAAAATAGCAAAGTTATTAAGTAGAAATATCAAAGAAGCTTTGTAGAGATCATCAAACAATAAAGAAGGCTGTTGAAAATATAAGTAAATTGAGAATTCAAAGCAAAGGAAAAGACTTTAAGAACTTGCTTCTTCAAGATGAACATAAACTAAAGCGTGTTATAGTGAAACAACCACTTTTAACCAGCACTCAAATCTTTGAGAAGGCTGGAATTACTGGCTGTTATTAAGAAGATGTGTCATTATATTAAAATGTAAAGGATTCAAAGACTTATTATATGTGTTTGTTATTTGTTCTTTTATTGGTGTTGGTTAATTTTTGATAAGTTTATTACCTTTTTATTGAAGTAAAATGTAATTATTAGGTTTTGCCTAATAACTTCAGACGGCAGTTTTTTAGAATACATGAAATAACTTCAATAAAACATATTGATACTACCAAAATATTTTTAAGTCAGGCTTTGTTTTGTGATTTAAATAGATTATTTAAAATTTGACAATTTTTTTTCAAACCAAATTTGAATTATTGAAATTTATATGATTTGCTTAATAACTTCAGACAGAGAGTAGTGCTTAACTACACCAGGATTATGTTAAAATGAAATATTTTCAAATTATATACAAGTAACGGTCAGTACGCACTCAGCACCTGAAGACTGTGTTTGGTATGAAACTCTGAGTTGTTCTAACGGTGTGGGATCATATACATATTTATTAATATATATATATATATATATATACTTTATAGCTCTTTTATATAACAAGTAATGTTTTAATAAACCAACACTTTATGTGTAATTCATATATTTATATATTTAATTATATCGGTAGTCTGTCTTATCAACCCTGGTGTGGATAGAGTTCGTGTCTCTACAGTTAGAGGAAAGGTCGGGAAATAGAATTTAACTGTGAAAGCGAAAAGTTTCAATCAGTCGAAAGGCACTAGATAGGTGTTGGGGTGAGTGGAAGGTACTTGTCGTAAAGGGAAGAATTTTTATAAAATTAAACAGGCATATTAACCTTATGATATTAATTTGGGGTTATATGAAGAATTAAATATTAATTTAAAATTAAAAGAGGAATAAAAAGGGGTTTAAGAACAAATTGAAAATATATAGATAAAAAGGATGTAATTGATTCATGGAAAGAGAGTGGCGGAGACATTAAATTAGGGGAAATAATTTATAATTAATATAGTATAAAGAGGTTATAGAGGAGGGGATATAAAAATATAGAAATTAGAATTATACTGTCGACATTTGAAGGGTTAGAAGGGAGTGAATATTATGGAAATATTATAGCTAATTAAGTTAAACTTGTATTATGGAAATTGAATTTGTTTTTATGTCGACATTCTAACGCTAACTCATTCCTCTGATTTAATAGTTGGCTTTGATTATTGTATTTCATTATTTTAAACTTTTCTTCTAAACATAAGTCACACCTATCTCTAAGACTATTAGGAGTATGTGCGGAAGCTATAATTTTCCAAACTATCTGTGGACTCAAACCTTTCCACTTCAATTCCCAAAATATTTTTGAAAGAGCTATCTGGTGTTTTAGTACAGGAACAGAAATGAGTGAATATGGGTATAAAATCTCTGTTTCCATTCCTCCACGGAAATTCCACTGTAAACATTATAATTTTTCATATTTTGTGGGGAAGAGGAAATGATCGCTTATATATAACCCTGGTAGATCTGCATATGCCTTTTACTGGACTGTTTTCTTTAGATCTACAATTACAGGAGGGTTCTATACCAGGTTTGTTGTTTATCCCATAGAAATTTCTTAAAATATAGTTATTGTGTGAGTTCATAATTTTATACATGTCACTGATACATAAGTGCCTAATCTTAATCGTTTTCCCATTGAAGATCTTACAGAGTTATTTTTAAAAAGTGTTTATTTATCAACTTTAGAAAATACTGTCCGATGTTAATATTTAACAGTTTGCAGAAGTGTGTGGGGGAGGGGTGAACCATATATTTTTTCTTTTTCTGTGACTACATTTCACTTTAGATATTTCTGTGTTACTTAGAGGGATTAGATAAGATAATTTAACCCCAAATTAATATCATAAATTTAATATTCGTGTTTAATTTTATCAAACTTCTTGCCTTTACGACAAATACCTTCCACCCTCTCCTGGCCCCTAACTAGTGACTTTTGTCTGACTGAAACTTTCACCTTTCACAGTTAAATTCTATTTCCCGCCCCGACTAACTGTATAGACACGAATTCTGTCCACACCGGGATTGATAAGACAGACGACTGATATCATCATCTGACAAAATAGACTATTCCCCATATGAGATAATTTTGGATTTTATTGTTTCTGATATATATATATATATATATATATATGTGTGTGTGTGTGTGTGTGTGTGTGTGTGTGTGTGTGTGTGTGTGAAGGATAAAGGCGTGTCCTAAAATTCAGAACATAAATCCTTTCACTCTATGCTTCATTTTTTCTTATGGTTAATATTTAATATATGTTTATCGTACGAATTATATTGGTACCTTTTCGTTTGTCCTTGTTTTTAATATATATATATATATATATATATATATATATATATATATATATATATATATATATATATGTATGTATATATATATATATATATATATATATATATATATATGTATGTATGTATGTATATTTGTGTGCGTGTGTGTGTGTATGTAACAGTATCTGAAACAAAAGTAAAGTTAATGAAACAAAGTGTAAAATCTATAAATGACGCGTTTCGCCGAATGTCTGTTGGTTTCGGCTTATTCAGGTCAAAGGTTATGATAAAAATGTCTGTAAGAAAAATGCGTTGGGTATTTAGGGCCCCTCTCATCTAATATCCCATCTCTGACAGTTTTGTCTTTCATACTGGCCGAAAGAAACCGAAACCAACAGACGTTCGGCGAAAAATGTTGTTTTTACTTTTATATATAATGTTTAATGCACCAGAAATTTATACAGGGTAATAAAAATGCATATTTCATCAACTTTGATGGTGTCATTTTTTTTCACCATCTTTTGTGTCTATGCGGTAGTTAACTTACGTTCTTGTAACATGGCCTCTTGGTTGCCATTTAGATTTTTCAAAAGATTTATTTTATCGAACTGATTATTTTTGAAACATGATATATTCTCTGTATATTCAATATCTGTTTAACTTCCAAACTTACACGGGTATATGTTTTTGTAGACATTAATAGACAATCAATACGTTAACAAGCTAACGGATCGCTTTTTGAATAAATTAATATTTGCTGTTTTATTAAATAATATTTTCTGGTAAACACATTTTGGCTCGCTCTCCGTTTATTCTACAGATTGATTTTATGGTTTGCAGTAATGAACAGTTCCGTCACTTGTTAACCAATTATTTGATGCTTTAAATTCAAGTTGCAAAACAGTTTTCAATCACAGACATCTTGTCGTATGAATCTTTAACAAAAGATGACACGATTAAAAGTACCATCATGGTGGACATCAAGTTAGGATTATTTTTCTCCGCTCATTTTCCTTTCAACGCATATGTATCTTGTTAGATGCTATGATTTGCAGAGATGGGCACTATCAATAAATTGATTGATAGTTTAAACTGAGATTACAAATTTATAGAATAGACAACTGCGAGTTTGCTTCTTCGAATATTTTCTCTTGAGATTTACAAGTCAAGAAAAATAACAGCAGTTCCTTGTCAGTCATTTTTAACGAAACTGATATATATATATATATATATATATATATATATATATATATATATATATATATATATATATTAGAGAAAGGTTCACCCTGTACAAGACCCGGTAGAGGGTCACGTTAAGGGGTAGTTTATATGGATAAGAGGGCAAGATGACGGTTAAGTCTAGAATTGAACAGATTAAAATTGTAGTGGTCGGGGAAACATCTTCTTAGGAGTCTGTTCGCAGGAAGAACCTGCTTGAGCGGAAGTTACTTCTGGCCGATGGAAAATACTATGACCTGCCCCACGCCACATATACGCAAGCACGTAACCACAGAAGCATATATACTACACACACACAGAGACACACACACACACGCATATATATATATATATATATATATATATATATATATATATATATATATATATATATATATATATATATATATATATATATATAATGCTTCATCACCTTTATCCGGGTCGTACAGTGTTAGGAGGTATATTTCGTCTTCTTCTTTTGCTGCTGCTGCTGCTGATGATGATGATGATGTTGATTCTTCTTCTTCTTCTTCTTCTTGTAGTTGTTGTTGTTTAAGAACATTCCTCCTTAGCCTCATAATCACTTTCTACCTCATTGACTTCCGTTTATATGACAAACCTCATTCATCATTGCCATTCCGACTGTAACACTGCTATATATATATGTATACATGTATGAATAAACACATCTTTATTCATTCATAATATTGTTCCTAAATTATAGAAACACATATCTATGGACAAGATGTCTGCCATCATGGCGGACATCGAATTCTTCAGTCGTTCTCTTTTCAGTCCATACAAATCACGATTGATTTTATTATTTTCAGGAATTATTTGCAGGAATGAGCAATATCAACCGCTTCTTTAGCAAATGGTCGAAGATTTAAACTAAACTTACAAAACTGTTTTCATTATTTTTGTGACTAAGATATCGTTCTTCCAGTATAGAAAAAAAATGAGTCTTTGTTTTTCTTAAGTTTCGAACTATTTTAATTAATTTCTGAACACAGGAGAGTTTCTTTAAGGGATAAACTTATTTTAATTTTTAAGCTATTCTATCTATCTATCTATCTATCTATCTATCTATCTATCTATCTATCTATCCTCCTTTGTAAGAGAATCCATCCTGCAGGAGAGAACATTTTTTTTATTATGTTTTCTCGATTTACGCAGGCCGATAGAAGTAATACTCAAATGTTAAACACGGATATCCACTAAAAATAACGCTTAAAGCAATCAAAAATGTTAGATTAGAAATTGCCGTATTTACATTACGGATTCGAAGCTGAGCAGATATCAAATCTGAACGAGAAAAGGTACATTTCTTAAAAAGGCAAAATATAACTTTATTTAGTTCTGACGCTCTATGTGGGCGAGTGTGGTTTCTCCTACAAGGGGGAACACAGAGGTTCGAATCCTCCCGGAGAGCACATTTTCTTTGGGTATTCTCGAGTGCGTAGGCCGATAAACGTAATACACAGAGTTTGAAATAAAACAAAAAACAAAAAACAAAAAAACGGGGCGTCTACATCAAACACGGATATCCACTAAAAATGACGTTTGAAATGTCGGATTAAAGATAGATTAATTAATTCTTTTTTCTTTTTTTTCTTTTTTAAGCATTCAACCCCAAGCAAGGCGGGAAGCCACTAGCACGCAAGGGGTTACAGAGTTGGAGCGAGAACAAACAGGAGTGATAGAGGAAAGGATGAAGAAACGGTTAGGGGATAGATCAGGGCATCTGTAGACATCGATTGACGTTACATTTGAATAGGTGGAGATTATAGCTATCAGGAAAACAAGAAATAGGGGAGGGAGTTCCACAGGCGAGAGGTGCGAGATATGAAGCTCTTGGAGTAGGAGAGTCGGCTACATTTAACAGTTTCAACAGTGAAATGGTGAGAGCGGGGTGCCAGCCTCGTAGGACGCTTGAATTCATCAAGCCTGGGAACCAGCGCAAGCAGCTCATCGGGGCAATTACCGTGAAAGTATTTGTAAAAAAGACAGAGGGAGGCAACGGCACGTATGTGAGAGAGCGGCTGCAGACGAGATGCCATAACAGGGCCAATTACATTGCATATCCGTCTTTGGATTTTATCAACAATTAGAAGGGGCACCGGACCATATATGGCAGCAATACTCCAAGCAAGGGCGAATTGTTCATTTGTAGATTTCAAGGATCGACTCCGGCAAGAAAAAATTTCCTGGCGCGGCATAGGGAGCCAACTTACCTAGCGGTGGACGAAGCAATTGACTCAATGTATTTGTTCCATCTCAGGTCAGCAGTCAACGTGAGACTGAGCAGCCGCAGAGAGGTGCTCTCAAGAAGTTGAGCGTCAGACATTCTAATGGAGGGGCAGGGAAGGATCGCTGTGGTGATTAATAGAGAGCAGTTTTGTTTTTGAGGCATTAAAGTTAATCAGACTGGAGGTCCTTTTCAAACTTCTTAAAGAAATTACTTTGTTTATGTTTCAAATACCAAACTGAGCAAATATGCGCTCTTGAGAAAGAGAAAGAGCGTATTCTTTAAAAAAGGTAAATAGAATCATCCATTAATTCTTTAGAAAAAATAATGATGTAGCTATGAATCATATTTATAGAAATACTATATATAGCTCGGACTATTTTATATTCATATTTATATAGCCGCGACTCATATTTCTATAGATATTTAGATAGCTTTGGATCATTTTTAAGCAACAACAGCTACGATCTTTACTGGTTCAAGTCAAAGTTAATCGTTATCTTCCCAACATATCTCTTTAAATCTCTACCTCGAGTGGCTCTTGGGACTTTAAATATAAAAAATAATTTTTTCTAAATTTCTAAATCATTCTTTGCTGGATAAAACACCTGATGATGATTGGAGAATGGCTGGAGAATTCTGAAATAAAACAGTAATGACAGATATTCGTTACAAAGAAAATCAGTTAAGACACTAACTCATCATCCAAGTAATCTGATCTGTATAGTTCTCATATTCACGAAGCAAATCCGTTGAAAAATCAGTTATTGTTTTAACATAATTATAAGCTATCTGGTATTGCCAGTTACAGGCGACTATCCTAAACAATTGAAATTAGCGGGAAATTAGATCCCGTTTTAGTGAGGTTTTGCCGACGATGCGGAAGAATCCTAATAAACATACCACGCTGAAAATATAATCTTCTAATTTCGTTGGCGAATCTAATAAAAGAGGTTTTCCACGGACTAAACGGTTTTGCATCAAGAATGTCACTAACCTTTTCAACAACGCCAATCATGGCTGACATAATGAACCGCATTTGAATGACTTCGATTTTCCCTGCAGAGACACAACCTGGCCAACAAACCGTCCGCCATTTTTCCATAGTAGACCAGCAAGCTGCCTTTCTTATTAAGTAAATATTTAATAAACACAATGCGTTCTTGGTGCCTTTATGGAAGATTTATTATTTCTTTTTATTTGTCTTTCCACTCGGACAAAATGGCTGGAAGCTATCTTTCGTTGCCCTTTGAAAAGAACCTACAGAAGACGTCGACGAAAGGATTAAGGCATTTTACTCGCGAAATCTTCAACCACTACTCAAATGTCTTAACATCGTTAACTCGCTACCGAGTTCAAAGTTGGCGGGAAAAGGCGGGAAAAAATTATTTTCTGCCCTTTGATACTTTTAACTTGGTTTGTATATGTTAGATTTGAGAGAAAGAAAGAAAGAAAGAAAGAAAGAAAGAAAGAAAGAAAGAGCGATCATTCTCTAAGTCATGTACAAATTCCAGGTGTTCACCTTCATCTTACCTTACCTTTGGACTGATTTATCAAAATACTTATTGATATTTTCTCATGCTATGACGAAAGAGTGAAAACCACAAAGGAGTCATATGTGAGGCCTGTGAGGTCGGGTTGAAAATTTGAATATCAAAATAATAATTATCAATATTTCTGCATCAGCCATATCTTGCCTCAACTTGGACACTTCCACGTGGTGTAATGGTTAGCAAGCTTGTCTCGCTAAATCAGTTACAACTGAATAGTAAGTTCGATCCTCACTGGGTTCTCCATACTTTCGGTCTTATACTAAGCTTAGAGAATCAATAGCTTCAGCCCTGTTTATACAATATTAAGTACTCAGTGAGGATCTACATCACTATAGTATTGGTCAGTTATACTAGCTCTTTAACTATAATAACACGGAAAAGCGGTCTGAGTTAAGTTTGGCACAAGGTCATATATATGCGGTACTCATTTTGAAGATTCCGAGATAATGTGATAGTGGTTTCATCAAATGTTTACTCACGTACCGCATTACCTGTGAGTCATTTATCAGACTATGCCATCGAAGTGACCGTAATTATGCTAGGCCAATTATAAGACTTCAGCTGGATTCGAACTATTTCTATGCTCTAAGTTGGTAAACGGCTCGACGCTACTCCCCTTAGATACATAGATAGATCGAAATAAACAGTGGTTAACACTGCATGGTGAAACTGAGAATAACCATGCAGTGTTGATATCTATGTCCACACTGTATTTGTATAAACGCCTGATCTCCAATATTGCGCAATCTTACATAAATTTTAAATAATTCATAGAGCAAATTTTATTAATATTTCATCCAAATTGCTGAGTGAAACGCAGACGACATCTATAATAACAAAAAAAAAGATAATGTTATTAATAACAACAATAACAATATATACAAACTGGTATATAATAATACCTAGAAACTCCTTAATATCTGTCCAAAGCAATTTATCCAATCTTAAGACTAACATAATAATTACAACCACATTCAAAACTACTATGGATATGTTCAGAACAAAAATGTCTCCATACCAATAATAATGAAATAAACTGCCACAACTATTCCTTCAATACACTGGGGAAACTTGTAGAAATGTTTACAACATGTATTAGGTTGGTGCAAAAATAATGACGTAAGAATGTCGGTTTTTTTTTACGTATTTTTAAGGTCAAAAAACGACATTATTACGTCATTATTTTTGCACCAACCTAATATCTACGAACACAAAGAGGATCTTATATTAGGTTGGTGCAAAAATAATGTCGTTTTCTCACATATGTGAGAAAACGACATTATTTTTGCACCAACCTAATACATGAGACTTTATCAAATACAAGTTCAACCACAACTTCAACATAAAGATTGTCTCATATTTTCGAGGTGAACTCTTGGTTCATGTTGATACAAGATGTTTAGATTAACGAATAAATATCTTTTGCTCGATTCCTACAGCGTTCCTTCCCTAACATGCATATTTCTTTTGACCATTTTGCTATCGGATCGTTTCATTAGTACTGGATGCACTAAGGTTAAGGTATTATATCAAAATCTCTTTTACGTCACCTGTCGACCTCTGCATTCCCTGAAGAAGGGTAAAGTATCCCTAGAGGGATATACCTACAAGTAAATGCTTGCAGATTCAAATATAAACAACCAGTCAATTAAAAGAGAAAATAACTTAGATGGAAGGTTCTTGAGAATGCTGTTATCCAATCTTGCTAAAATGTTGACCATCGGCCCGGATTTTTCAGACATCTCTTTTCCTAAAAGAAATACTTCTTCGCCAAACCAACATACATGAAAATAGATTTTTTTTTTTAAATGAAAAGAAAACTATTAAATCACTTTAAAGTCATCTTATTTAAAATATATACAAGCATAAATAATTTATGAAATTAAAATGAAATAATAAGTAATAATTGCATAAACAGAAAAGAGAAAACGTAAATAAATAAAAAGAAACAAATGAAAAGTCATTTACTCACTGTTGTGTCCTTAAAAAGGTTACAGACAGACAAAGATGATACTCGAGTGAAGGAACAGCAACACGCGCGTACATGAAAGAGAGGTTTATTGTAAAAGAGAATACACTACTGAAATATAGTGAATCGTGTGGAGAGATAGTAATTCCCGAAGCAAGGATATCTACCAACCGCCCCACGCGGTTAGATGTGGCACAAGGCCGAATTAGAAAACTTCTCAGCCAAAAATTTACCGTATACAACGGTGTCGGGTAGCTGTTTCCCGAAACGAGAATCTGTCCTACGACAAAGCCTCGTCTGGAGATCCCGTCTGCCCGGAGGCAGAGAGTTTGACTAGCACTGCTGGAAACGAATCTCCAACTCTAGACCAATTCCCAAAACAAGCCCTCAGGTATATCCTGTACTCATTATTATATAGCTACTGATATAGTCAGTCCACGAAGGCGATAGGGAGTGTGATAGAGAGCATCAGTTAGCATCCTCCGTAGATTACCTTGATTTTCAGTTAGACGTAAGAATATTTTTGAGCGTTCTTAAAATCAAAAATTGTGAAAACGTAAGGACGTATTACTTCTGTTTAAAAACACGTTTCAAAATAATATCCTTACATTTACCTTGATAAACTCCGCTATGGTAAAGAAAAATTTTCCTTTCTTTTATATATATATATATATATATATATATATATATATATATATATATTACGAAATGGACAAAGTCCGACAATTAATTTATTAAAGACATTTTTTTTTTTTATGTTTAACGTACTTTTTATAGATACAAGTATTTAAGTAAATGCTCTGTTTATAATAAACAGTATTAAATAACATTTACTGGCCTGAATGTCCGAGAAATTTTCATAGAAAATATTCGTTCTTTGGATTCGAACCTGCATCCTATACGGAACCGTCATTTACGCTGACGTGCCTTACTGTTAGGCGACAAAGAAGCGTTCGGTAGGCAAGATT
>OZ010592.1:55844318-55864318 GCA_963932145.1 Acanthosepion lycidas | reverse complement strand
CTTAATCTATTTGAAAATACGTATATGTATTCCCTTACATCAAGGACTGGTTGTTTATACTTGAATCTGCAAACATTTACTTGTAGGTATCTCCCTCTAGGGATACTTTACCCTTCTTCAGGGAATGCAGAGGTCGACAGGTGACGTAAAAGAGATTTTGATATAATACCATAACCTTAATTCGTCCAGTACTGATGAAATGATCCGATTGCAAAATGATCAAAAGAAATATGCATGTTAGAGAAGGAACGCTGTAGGAATCGAGTAAAAGACATTTATTCGTTAATCTAAACATCTTGTATCAACATGAACCAATAGTTCACCTCGAAAATATGAGCGTAAAATAATCCGAAATTTGTCACTTGATTGAATGCTTTTCTCTGGTATAAAACTCTGAAACTTCGAGGTTTAGAGTCAGCGCTAAATTTAAGAAAAATATTCTCGGACTTTGAGATCCATACACAGAATTCCATTCAAGTGATCTACTCCAAGACTTTGATGTCCAGACTTAGCATTCCCTTTAAGTGAAATATTCTGCTAGGATACAGTTGGATTTTGACGTTCAGACGGCGCATTCTCTTCCAGTGGAATACAGTTGCATTTTGATGTTCAGACGAAGAATTTTCTTCCAGTGTTATACTCTTGGATTTTGGGGTCCGAAATTAGCTGTAACAGATCGGTTGTGACAAACAAGGAAAAGAGGACACATGTATTTATGGTTGTATCGGCGCGCTACAGGTTGAAGACGGTAGAAAATAAAATAAAATAATAAAATGAAAAAATCCGAAGATCTCGCTCTGGAAGTAAGAGATCTATTGTACCAATAATAATTATTCCACTTGATTTTATAAATTGTTTAAATATTCTTGACGCCTGTTAACCATTAATTTTGACTAGTTTTTCTTTTCATCTGTATTGTGGCTTTCAACTCCAGGTTGTGTTATATTTTACGACTGTTAATTAAACAACAGCGTCTTAGGTACGACTCTAATCGGGAGATTTGGGGTTTTCAGCAACGTGGAACCACATGTTAATTGCTGTTGTTCCAGGATCCTCCTTAGCCCTAGGTGGCAGCACCTGTTAGGGTCCCAGCTATGTGCAAATAGTGAACCCCAAACAAAAACAAAACATTATGAAACTACAAAAATACGTTTTTTTAGCAAAAATACCAGCAATACATTTTGATACTAAAAAAATACTACAATAATTTTTTCTAAGGTTAAAAAAAAGTATATTACCAGTAAAATACATTGTTGTGAAAAAAACCGAGAAAAAGTAATTTTTGTAAAAAAAGAAAGAAAAATATTACAAGCAACACATTTTTATCAAAAAAAAAAAAAAAATATTGCCACAACTCATTTTTCAAATTTGTGAAAAGAAATATTGCAGCAACAAATTTTTCATTTTTGTGAAAAGAAATATTGCCAGCAACAAATTTTTCATATTTTTGAAAAAAAAATATTGCCAGCAACAATTTTTTTCTTTTTATGAAAAGAAATATTGCCAGCAACAAATTTTTCATTTTTGTGAAAAGAAATATTGCCCGCAACACATTTTTCATATTTTTGAAAAAAAAATATTGCCAGCAACAATTTTTTTCTTTTTATGAAAAGAAATATTGCCAGCAACAAATTTTTCCTTTTTATGAATAGATATATTGCCAGCAACACATTTTCATTTTTGTGAAAAGAAATATTGCCAGCAACACATTTTTCCTTTTTATGTAAAGAAATATTGCCAGCAACACATTTTTCCTTTTTATGTAAAGAAATATTGCCAGCAACACATTTTTCATTTTTATGAAAAGAAATATTGCCAGCAACACATTTTTCCTTTTTATGAATAGAAATATTGCCAGCAACACATTTTTCCTTTTTATGAATAGAAATATTGCCAGCAACACATTTTCATTTTTGTGAAAAGAAATATTGCCAGCAACACATTTTTCATTTTTATGTAAAGAAATATTGCCAGCAACACATTTTTCCTTTTTATGAATAGAAATATTGCCAGCAACACATTTTCATTTTTGTGAAAAGAAATATTGCCAGCAACACATTTTTCATTTTTATGAAAAGAAATATTGCCAGCAACACATTTTTCCTTTTTATGAATAGAAATATTGCCAGCAACACATTTTCATTTTTGTGAAAAGAAATATTGCCAGCAACACATTTTTCCTTTTTATGTAAAGAAATATTGCCAGCAACACATTTTTCCTTTTTATGAAAAGAAATATTGCCAGCAACACATTTTTCCTTTTTATGAATAGATATATTGCCAGCAACACATTTTCATTTTTGTGAAAAGAAATATTGCCAGCAACACATTTTTCCTTTTTATGTAAAGAAATATTGCCAGCAACACATTTTTCCTTTTTATGAATAGATATATTGCCAGCAACACATTTTCATTTTTGTGAAAAGAAATATTGCCAGCAACACATTTTTCCTTTTTATGTAAAGAAATATTGCCAGCAACACATTTTTCCTTTTTATGAAAAGAAATATTGCCAGCAACACATTTTTCCTTTTTATGAATAGAAATATTGCCAGCAACACATTTTCATTTTTGTGAAAAGAAATATTGCCAGCAACACATTTTTCCTTTTTATGTAAAGAAATATTGCCAGCAACACATTTTTTCTTTTTATGTAAAGAAATATTGCCAGCAACACATTTTTCATTTTTGTGAAAAGAAATATTGCCAGGAACACATTTTTCATTTTTGTGAAATGAAATATTGCCAGCAACACATTTTTTCTTTTTATGTAAAGAAATATTGCCAGCAACACATTTTTTCTTTTTATGTAAAGAAATATTGCCAGCAACACATTTTTTCTTTTTATGTAAAGAAATATTGCCAGCAACACATTTTTCATTTTTATGAAAAGAAATATTGCCAGCAACACATTTTTCCTTTTTATGTAAAGAAATATTGCCAGCAACACATTTTTCATTTTTATGAAAAGAAATATTGCCAGCAACACATTTTTCCTTTTTATGTAAAGAAATATTGCCAGCAACACATTTTTCCTTTTAATGAATAGAAATATTGCCAGCAACACATTTTCATTTTTTTGAAAAGAAATATTGCCAGCAACACATTTTTCATTTTTATGTAAAGAAATATTGCCAGCAACACATTTTTTCTTTTTATGTAAAGAAATATTGCCAGCAACACATTTTTCATTTTTGTGAAAAGAAATATTGCCAGCAACACATTTTTCCTTTTTATGTAAAGAAATATTGCCAGCAACACATTTTTTATTTTTGTGAAAAGAAATATTGCCAGCAACACATTTTTCCTTTTTATGTAAAGAAATATTGCCAGCAACACATTTTTCCTTTTTATGAATAGAAATATTGCCAGCAACACATTTTCATTTTTGTGAAAAGAAATATTGCCAGCAACACATTTTTCATTTTTATGTAAAGAAATATTGCCAGCAACACATTTTTTCTTTTTATGTAAAGAAATATTGCCAGCAACACATTTTTCATTTTTGTGAAAAGAAATATTGCCAGCAACACATTTTTTCTTTTTATGTAAAGAAATATTGCCAGCAACACATTTTTCCTTTTTATGTAAAGAAATATTGCCAGCAACACATTTTTCATTTTTGTGAAAAGAAATATTGCCAGCAACACATTTTTTCTTTTTATGTAAAGAAATATTGCCAGCAACACATTTTTCATTTTTGTGAAAAGAAATATTGCCAGCAACACATTTTTCCTTTTTATGTAAAGAAATATTGCCAGCAACACATTTTTCATTTTTGTGAAAAGAAATATTGCCAGCAACACATTTTTCCTTTTTATGTAAAGAAATATTGCCAGCAACACATTTTTCATTTTTGTGAAAAGAAATATTGCCAGCAACACATTTTTTCTTTTTATGTAAAGAAATATTGCCAGCAACACATTTTTCCTTTTTATGTAAAGAAATATTGCCAGCAACACATTTTTCATTTTTGTGAAAAGAAATATTGCCAGCAACACATTTTTTCTTTTTATGTAAAGAAATATTGCCAGCAACACATTTTTCCTTTTTATGTAAAGAAATATTGCCAGCAACACATTTTTCATTTTTATGTAAAGAAATATTGCCAGCAACACATTTTTTCTTTTTATGTAAAGAAATATTGCCAGCAACACATTTTTCCTTTTTATGTAAAGAAATATTGCCAGCAACACATTTTTCATTTTTGTGAAAAGAAATATTGCCAGCAACACATTTTTCATTTTTGTGAAAAGAAATATTGCCAGCAACACATTTTTTCTTTTTATGTAAAGAAATATTGCCAGCAACACATTTTTCCTTTTTATGTAAAGAAATATTGCCAGCAACACATTTTTCATTTTTGTGAAAAGAAATATTGCCAGCAACACATTTTTTCTTTTTATGTAAAGAAATATTGCCAGCAACACATTTTTCCTTTTTATGTAAAGAAATATTGCCAGCAACACATTTTTCATTTTTATGTAAAGAAATATTGCCAGCAACACATTTTTCATTTTTATGTAAAGAAATATTGCCAGCAACACATTTTTCATTTTTGTGAAAAGAAATATTGCCAGCAACACATTTTTTCTTTTTATGTAAAGAAATATTGCCAGCAACACATTTTTCCTTTTTATGTAAAGAAATATTGCCAGCAACACATTTTTCCTTTTTATGAATAGAAATATTGCCAGCAACACATTTTTCCTTTTTATGAATAGAAATATTGCCAGCAACACATTTTCATTTTTGTGAAAAGAAATATTGCCAGCAACACATTTTTCCTTTTTATGTAAAGAAATATTGCCAGCAACACATTTTTCATTTTTATGTAAAGAAATATTGCCAGCAACACATTTTTCATTTTTGTGAAAAGAAATATTGCCAGCAACACATTTTTCATTTTTGTGAAAAGAAATATTGCCAGCAACACATTTTTTCTTTTTATGTAAAGAAATATTGCCAGCAACACATTTTTCCTTTTTATGTAAAGAAATATTGCCAGCAACACATTTTTCATTTTTGTGAAAAGAAATATTGCCAGCAACACATTTTTTCTTTTTATGTAAAGAAATATTGCCAGCAACACATTTTTCCTTTTTATGTAAAGAAATATTGCCAGCAACACATTTTTCATTTTTATGTAAAGAAATATTGCCAGCAACACATTTTTCATTTTTATGTAAAGAAATATTGCCAGCAACACATTTTTCATTTTTGTGAAAAGAAATATTGCCAGCAACACATTTTTTCTTTTTATGTAAAGAAATATTGCCAGCAACACATTTTTCCTTTTTATGTAAAGAAATATTGCCAGCAACACATTTTTCCTTTTTATGAATAGAAATATTGCCAGCAACACATTTTCATTTTTGTGAAAAGAAATATTGCCAGCAACACATTTTTCCTTTTTATGAATAGAAATATTGCCAGCAACACATTTTCATTTTTGTGAAAAGAAATATTGCCAGCAACACATTAAAAAAAATAATTCAGAAACAGAAATTACTAATGCTCCCAAGAAAATTAGATTTCGATATTACATGACCCATAAGAAGTTGATGTGTCACTAAGTTAACAACCAAACAAAAAACAACATGATAAACACTATGAATCGAAAATGAAGAAATATATTTTGACAAGAATTGAAATCACATTCTGTATTCTTGAGAGCTTACCCAACACTTTCGCAGAACATATGTTGTGACAAAAATGAAGAATGAAACATAATCTTAATTAATCATGAAAATACTTCCTCTCAGAAATTTACACAACGAACATTTTAAACGTATTACGAAACATATTTCCACTAGAAATCCAGAAAAGATTCCTGAACTTTTATGTAGTATTAATCCTCGTTTTTGACAGTGAATATTGAACAATTTCTTCACAGATGAATTGATTGATTCGTTTTCTACTGTTTATCAAAATCTTTGCTTTTAGATTGTAAGAATTCTTTCTTTTCTTTTTTTAGATAATAATGACTTAGTGATACACGTCTTACTAATTAACCCATAGCTGAGGGATAAAGGTCAATTCACACCTTTCCCAATGCTCTTTGCGCTCAAGTATATATAATGAACCCAACTGGAATCAGAACTCTGCTCTCCGATTAAAAACTCCGAGACATTTTCCATTACACCGCCCGCATATCCAAGCTTAGACCCCACCTGATATTCCTAAGGGTATTAACCAGGCTCAACATTGATCTTACGGGAACCGATGTTTCAACGTAATGTGGCCGTATGCCTCTCACGGTTGAAGAAGGTACTTGAAACAATGGAGATGTGGTTCTACAGAAGTTCTGAGAATACCATTGGCCAAACATGTGAAGAATGAGGAAGTTTTAAGGAAAATGGGCAAAAATAGACATTTATAATTGGCATCAGAACGTGAAAGTTGAAAAATCTGGTAGAAATAACGAGGAAAGATGGCTTGGGAAATATAAAACCCTCCAGAACATATTTGCAAGAAGACGAAATAGTGAAACCTCAATAACAAGCAAACCGCCTTGGGTGTGACAACTTCGTCCGACAGCAAGGCCTCTGATTGGGATGTTTTGAGGAGCGTGGAACCACCTCATAACCGCTGTTGTTCCTAGGTCCACCCTGATCCGGGATGGTAGCATGGGAAAATAGTGAACCCCTTAAACAAATACAAAACACTATGAATTTATGGAAAAATTATATTAAAAATACCAACAATACATTTTCATAGTAAAAAGTTTATCACCAATACAAGACATTTTTGTGAAAAAAAACATTAGCAGCAATACATTTTCGTAAAAGAAAATACCAATTCTCGCAAGAAAATTAAATTTCAGCATTAAATGACCCATAAAAAAATGATATGCCGCTAAATAAACTATTAGGTTGGTCCAAAAATAATGACGTAATAATGTCGTTTTTTGACGTATATTTTAACGTCAAAAAACGACATTATTACGTCATTATTTTTGCACCAACCTAATAACAAACATATGTAAATGGATGGCGGAAAATGGAGGGGAATAGTAAAATGACAAACATTGCTAAGTGCTACAAAGGATAGGAAAATGTGGAGAGCCCAGATCGTCTACGATCTGAAGAGACACGACATGTAGAAGAAGAAAAAGAAGAAGAAGAAGAAGAAGAAGAAGAAGAAGAAGAAAAAGAAGAAAAAGAAGAAGAATTTTTACATTTGAAAATAGCATATTCGAAATATGAGATTGATAAAAAAAAATCTGTTAGTATTTTTTGTTTTTCGATTCGATTGCATTTTCATCGTCTCTATGGTCACTTAGAACTTGAAAAAGTTCGACGCGCGATTTTTCTCTCATCTTACCGATACCCAATAAGTGATTTCTGTGAGGTTTATCAAAAGATAGCAGGGATGGACTGTACTAGCGTGGAGAAAAGAGTTTGGTGGTGCTGGAAAAAGAAGCGCGGAAGTGAAAAAAAGAAAAAAGATACCAAGCAAATCAAGGATCCTTGAGGAGTATCGCTGTGTCATCGCTACTTCAAAGATCTCCTTCTTCTCACCGACTGACTGTCTTTGGCGAGCAGAAGCACAGCAATTGAAACTACTTGAGTTGCGTTTGTATCATTCAACTTATTCTTGCTTGTCTCTTGTGACAAAGCCTCGCTGACTTGATCGGAATGTGAGAGAAGGACCTTGTATTAAACGCATTAACTCTTACGTTCTCGTCGTTGGGTGGAACTCTCTTTCTACCGACAATATTTCTACCTCTCTTTGTGTCAATCTAAATTGTCACTCTCCCCGCATACGCATGTGCGTGTATGTGGTGAACGAGAGGGATGATAAGTTTTGTAAAGGAATCTCTCTCTTTGTCTCTTTCTCTCTCTCTCTCTTTCATATATATATATATATATATATATATATATATATATATATATATATATATGCGTGTGTGTGTGTGTGTATGTGTGTGTGTGTGTGTGTGTTTACCGGGCGTAATAGCAAAATTGTCCAGATCATGTAACAGCAAAATTGTCCAATTGTTAGATTAAGCTCTGAACAGTTGAATCTTAGAAATGATTAAAGATATCTTACTGGAATTCTCCGAAGTTTTTCTAACACTATTGGACTCTACTTTTTAGCAATACAAATGTATAATTACTCTCTAATATATATACTTCTAGGATCATTTTACAGCTTATTCAAGATGATCTTCGCTCTCTCTAACCTTCTAACTTTCTGTCCTGGAGTAACAAGGTGCCTCACAGATTTCACGTACAATTTAATTTTCAAGTTTTTTTTCACTGATCTTTGAACTGTCATAACTAAAACTCCTCTTTTATGTACCAAATATCTTATGAATTGAATTAGATCTTTTCTCATTGATCTCTTTTGCACTAAATTGAAATGGTGATCCCTCTTGCTGTTGTGGCTTGCTGATCCAGTTTTCCTCTCTACTGTTCACAGTTTGTTAAACTTATTCACCATTCTCTTGATGGTTCTTGAATGGACTTTCAAGATGGAAGCCGGAGTATGAATGTTGGTACCATTACTGGAGGCCTGAATGATCTTTTTTCTCTCACCATTTCTCATTTGGGAAGACAGTGAGGCTGACACAAAATTTTAATCTTTTCTCTTTTTATCTGAATAACTCAAAGGGTTTTTCAATAATTCTTACAAGAAATGGTGTCAAGATGGTTAAACGTCTTATCCGAAAACCTGGGGGAAAAAACTCAATTAGTTTAGTGTTTTTTTGGTTGTTTTTTTTTTTAGATATTAAACATTTTATGGGATGGATAATTATGCTGTTACACGATTTGGTCAATTTTGCTGTTACACTCGGTATATATATATATATATATATATATATATATATATATATATATATATATATCTGTATTAAAGAGACAAAAATTATAACAATAATACATTATATATGTATGGAGAAGGAATACACAATACACAAGAGTAGAGGTAGGAAGACGCCATGAAAAGGTATAGGGGGCATATAAAGATAAGAATAAAGAAATCCTCGTCTTCTTCTCTTTCTCTGGCCAAATATAATGTTTATTACTCCTCGGCCTGAAGAACAATCTTTTAGCGTCAAAATGTTTATGTTATTATTAAGAGGAAAGACCAAAAAATTGTTTGATTATTTTATTTTATTTTATTTTATTATTATTATTTTTTTTTTGTAATACTTTATAACACATTCGAAATTTTGGAATGTTAATTAGAATAATTTAAGTTTTAAATCTTTTAAAATTCTGTATTAACTTCACATTTTTAGATGATATTATTATCAAATTAAACTATAATTACTAATCATAGATAGAAAAGCTTAATACAAATCATCAAATATCAATAGTTTTAAAATAATTTTTTGTATGTGTTTAGATGTGCCGAGATTTGCGTAAATGAGATGACGACGGACAACGCCATGAAGCTGTGATTTGTTGTTCTTCTTCCTTTGGTAGTCAAGAATCAGTGACATTGAGAATGGTCAAATTTGTGTTTAAATACATCATTATGAAGAACGTTGATTCTGATTCCACAGAACTGGGTTGGGTGTGAAAAAGTATTTGTTGTTAACATTCTTTTTTTTTCATTCGGTTTTTCCAGTTACGAGTTCATTTTTAAAACTGATCGTTTTGTGTTCATTTTGTTTAGTTCTTTTTTCATAACAGATTTAATGTTTAGTATAGAGCTTCGAAAAAATTCGCAGTGTGAGATAGGCAAGAAGTAAGGTATGTAGCAACATCAGCACGGCAAAGGGCACTCCTTTAAAGGCAAGGCAACGCCGGGCCATGCTGCTAGTTCTTGAAAATAATTATATCTCTATTGCTAGATAAAGTCCATTCTGAAAATCAATGTTGGCTCTTTCACAACCGAAGTATCATAGACATTAATTATTATTCTCTACGACAATTTACTGAAAAAGTACCTGAACAGAGTCATTAACTCCACTTGACTTTTGTGAACATGCCAAAGGCTTTTGGCACCGGTAGCAAGTCCTCAAAACGCTAGGGATTGACAATATAATGTCGGGAGCTGTCGTTTCTTTCCATGGGGGTATGAAAACATTTGTCATGTCAGATGGTGAAAGTTCTGATATTTTACCGTAACAAATGGAACTAAACAAACCCCTTAACTTTGGCACTATATTTACCTGTTGCAGCATCTCATTCGTGTGGCTCAAGAGCTTATCAGTAGATTTTCAACTTCGTGCAAGTCATTTGGTCTAATAATTGGTATCGGGGATATTGAAGGTAATACAACTCCCTTCAGCACACAAATACTTTTGATCGTAAAGAACTTAAATATTCAAAACCATTTAAAGTACCTCTGTAGCAAAATCAGCAATTCAGCTTCTCTCGACGATATGATCATTTAACATTTCCAAGGCTGCTTTGGAAAGATTGACTATCGGCTGAGGACACGTCAGAGGAATTTCTTCGAAAGCCAGGCTTAATATGTAGCAAGCTGAATTAATTGCATTCCTGGATAACTCCGGATCATGGACCACCTACTGGAATCATATTCTTCAGCTTGATGTCTTCCATAAGCGGTGGTTACATATAATCTGTGGTTATAATCTGACAGTTAAAATGTCTAATGTTAATATGTTTCTAAAGTGTTAAATTAAAAGAGACGGAAATGCTTCTCATGCAACTTTACTGGGCCGATCAGGGCCGATCTTAGCTAGTTATGGTGTGCGGAAGTGATGAAATTTTCCGGTGTTGGCATTTCAGGAAGTGGCTACTGACCATGTCAAGCGAAGGAGTGTATACATAAAAGGCATTACAACCTTTGAGTGATCACACATTGAACATCTATCCGTATTACAAGTCTGAACACAGGACAACGCTCTAACATTCTTGCCGCCTTCACGTGGGATGTTGTTTCTTGTTGCGTAGGAATAGGATATTGGATTAAAAATAAATCCATTAATTCTTAAATATATATATATATATATATATATATATATATATACAAACATACATACCTATATATATATATATATATAGAGAGAGAGAGAGATAAATGTGAATCTAAACTAAATAACGGAATATTAGCAAATGTATATGTGTGCAATATGCAGATAAGCAATTTATATGTATATGTGTATATATGTGCATGTATATTTATATGAATATATATATTTAAATGTATATCTGTGTATATACAGATAAGCAATTTGCTTAATTTAATTTATGGTGCAAACAAGACAGTGTACAATATTGTTATACAAACCTATGAAGTCTATATTAATAAATACACACACACACACACACACACACATATATATATATATATATATATATATATATATATA
The DNA here is from genome assembly GCA_963932145.1 of Acanthosepion lycidas. Lineage (NCBI taxonomy): Eukaryota > Metazoa > Mollusca > Cephalopoda > Sepiida > Sepiidae > Acanthosepion > Acanthosepion lycidas. Next base: position 55,853,022 of record OZ010592.1, on the reverse strand, counting down.
TATATTGTCATCCAGAGATAGACTGTTTCGCTGTATTACAGCTCATTAGCGTGTCTTAATGTCCAGTTGCCTCTAGCTAGGATCAAAACTCGGCTGAATTGACGTCAGTCAGAGAATCTACCCCTATGCCATTGGAGCACAGCAGGGGTGAAGTTGAATTTAAGCATATTTATTTTTAGATAAACACACCAGTGACTGAGAGAACTCGATTCGTTTTATCGAAGAGTATTGCATTATTAGCACTAATAGTCACAAACTCACACTTCTTCCCCAGAAAGCTCAACCGAAATAATTTTTCAGGAGCACACGTACATATATATATATATATATATATATATATATATATATATATATATATATATATATATACTGAACCACTAAGATTACCAGTAAATAAACTTCCACCATATCGTCCTTTAAGCATTGAAGACATTTCTTTTCATTTACAACAAATTATGTTACACATATTAAATTTCTTACTTCATATTAAATATGTGTGTATCTGCGTGTTTGTGCACATTTCTAATGCAAGCACAACTTTGCTAGGCTGGCTCTGTTGTGCATATGAATGGTGAAAGGACACCAAAAATCCTCATGTGCAAAGTTGGCTCCCTGTGCCGCGCCAGGAAATTTTTCTCCCCGGAATCGATCCTTCAAATCTACAAATCAACCATTCGCTCTTGCATGGAGTATTGCTGCCATATATGGTCTGGAGCCCCTACTGTTTGTCTCGGGGTTTTTGATAAGATCCAGAGACGGATATGCAATATAATTGACCCTGGTCTGGCATCTCGTCTGCAGTCGCTCTATCACAGACGCGCCGTCGCCTCTCTCTGTCTTTTTTACAAATACTTTCATGGTAATTGCTCCGATGAGCTGTTTTCGCTGGTTCTAAGACTTCAAGCGTCCTACGAGACTGGCACCCCGTTCTCATCTTTCATTGTTGAAACTGTTAAATATACTCGCCTCTTCTACTCCAATATCTTCATATATCGCATCTTTTGCCTGTGGAACTCCCTTCCCTATTTCTGTTTCCCTGATAGCTATAATCTCCAACTATTCAAATGTAATGTCAATCGACAACTCCAGTTGCCTTGATCTATCCACTACCCTTCTCCTCATCCTTTCCTCTATCATTCCTACCTGCTCTCGCTCCAAATTCTCTATAACACCTTGCATGCTAGTGGCTTCCGGCCTTGCTAGGGGTGAAATGCTTAAAAAAAAAACAAAAAAAAAAACAAAAAAAAACAAAAAACAAACAAACTCTATAATGTTATCTAAAAGTAGAATGACCATGTTGTGATAAAAGGATAAGCTTAAGCAAAACCTAAATTCTATAGATTTTCTTGCGTTGTCATTTGAGGAAGTGGCTACTGCTCATGTCAAGTGAAGGAGTGTGTACATAAAAGGCATTACAACCTTTGAGTGATCATACATTGAACACCTGTTCGTATTACATTGCAGAACACTGAACAGCCTTCTAACAGCCTCCACAAGCGCTGCTTGACTTGTACATAGAATGTTGTTTAGGTTTCAAAGGGGCCTTAAAAACCATCGATAGCCCGAAAGGAATTAAAGGCAGAACACTCCGTTGAACACTGATACGTCGGAAACAAAGATAAAGTTAATCATCGACAAATATATTGTCAGTATTTTTTTTTTCATTTAGGCAAATTTAAACCAAATTAAATTATTAAACACCAGATACAAGGCCTGTTTAGGTAAAAAAAAATTCAGGAATTTTAATTTTTTTTATTCCTCTAGATAACTGATGTTTCTGTTTAGTGTATATAAATATTATCTGTATGTATATGATCAACCATTAATGGTCATTTCTCGGAATGGAATTTCACGACTATGGTTTCATAAGCAATACTAAATACCAATAGGATATCAGACATTGTCAAGAAGTGTCCATCTTATGTGTGTGTACACACACACACACACACACACACACACACATATATATATATATATATATATATATATATATATATATATATATATATAAGAAATCGGAAAATATAATCCGATTTCTTTTTGAATTTGTAGGTCTGATGAATTAGATCGTGATTACGATTCCAATGTAATAAATTATAACCATAGAATATTAGTGTTTGAGCCTTTTATATTATATCCTTACTCTGTCCTGGACATTCAGTTCTATTTGTAATCTATCCTCTTGGGAATATATATATATATATATATATATATATATATATATATATATATATATATATATATATATATATATTGACCACTGATATTATTAATATATTTATATATATATATATATATATATATATATATATATATATATATATAATTATCAAAATCTGTGTGTGTATGTGTGTGTGTGTGTGTGTGTGTGTGTGTGTGTGTGTGTGATCAGATGTTGTTTATGCATTTCCACAGTTTTCAGCCGGTTTCGATGAATTTTTAGTTTGATAGATAATTCTTCAGTGCCGATTTTGAGTCCAAATTGTTGGCGACAATGGCTCTCCACTACTTCCTGTCCATTATAACTCTCAGCAACGATTTACTATTTACTATCAGTTCTTGGATACATATCTTTCATAAAAACTTTAATAAAAATAAATAGTTTACATTATTGCAATAATATTATTTATTATTATAAAGTCTCCCTTTCATGGGCACGCCCCATTCAAATTGTTAACTCCCCCCCCATTTGGGGATGTGCCTCCGTTGCACAGAAATGTTATTACTAATATTGATTTTCAGGTGGGCTGTCTTTAAATTTAAACTGCTCCAAATGAACGGCAAAATTTCCCAGTAATGAAAGACCCAGTCAAACGCGGGTTATACTGCTAGTATATATATATATATATATATATATATATATATATATATATATATATATATATATATATATATATATATATAAGTTAACATAGAAGCGACAGTCTGTTTCATGCTAGATACAATCGTCAGGCCTGACGATTGCATCTAGCATGAAACAGACTGTTACCTCTAAGTATTGACTGCTATATTCACTTTTCTATTGACACTCGCTGTCTCTGATATTGAGCACTTTATCTCATAAATATAGCACATCTTAAGACTATATTTCTTAATATATATATATATATATATATATATATATGTGTGTGTGTGTGTGTGTGTATGTATATATATATATATATATATATATATATATATATATACAGGTACGATGAGAACGAATATAGTACACGTCCAACATTTTAACATTTATTTAAAAGAGGGCTCAATACATAGTAGAGCAATATTATTTATATTAGGATATTACACAAAAAATATGTAAGAATCGCAACACAATTGCAGTTGTTTTAACACATAACAAAGCGTCTCCTCAGCCGTTTAGAAACATATATATCTGAGGAGACGCATCGTTATGTGTTGAAACACGTCTGAAATTATGTAACAATGTAACATGTTTTGTTGTAATATCCTAACATATATATATGTGTGTGTGTGTGTGTAAGTTGATACTGAAGTCAGCCCAGAGGCGACAGTCTTTTTCATGTTAAACTCAATGATAAAGTCATCGATTGAGCTTATTATGACGATTTCGTTTAGCAGGAAACAGACTATCGTCTATGGGTGTTGACATCAATGTATATTTTTATATGTACATACGCTCTATTTCTGATATTGAGCACTTTAACGCATAAATATAGACATACCTTAAAACTATATTTTATCATATATATATATATATATATATATATATATATATGTGTGTGTGTGTGTGTGCATATGCATATATATATAATTATTAATAGAATAAATTTAATGTCTTAATTTATATGTGAATCCAAACTCGAATATATATATTTATATATGTATGTTTATATATATATATATATATATATATATATATATATATATATAAATATATATATATATATATATATATTAATATTTGATAATTTATATTATATATATATATATATATATATATATGTATATATATATATATAGATACATATATATTTATATATATATTTCTATTTATACATATATGTATTTAAATATATAGATAGATAGATAGATACATACATATATATTTATATATTTCTATTTATACATATGTGTGCATATATATATATATGTGTGTGTGTGTGTGTATTTCTATTCATTTATATATATATATATATATATATATATATATATATATATATATCAAATGTAAAAATGTTTTCATCATGTATCTCGTGTATCATGTGAGTCCTTTTATTTATTTATTTACTTTTGAGAGAGAGAGAGACCAAATTACAATAGACTAACCTCTTTTTCTCTATTTCTTTATCCCATCTTTTAGTTAAATAACTTAAAATAGTAAAAGAGAATGATTAAAGTGTCGTTAGAAACGCTATATTCTTTGCGTAAATGCGTAGACCAATATAGAACCAAACACGAAACAGCTAAACATCTTATAAAGGTAAACAATGGAAAAGATGCATATTCGCTTTGTTGATTTTTTTTTAATAATAATGTACAAAGATGTGAATATTGCATGCATTATTATTGGATACAGTTAAGTAAAACATCAGTTTTACCAAAATCATGTTTATTTTAAATACAACTGTACTTTTTGACTACAGTATGAATGTATTGTTTGGTCAACGGCGTAGCCAAGTCCAGCAGTACGTAAATTAATTTAATATCTCGTGTACGATGTAAACCCCCTTTAAAAAAAGCGTCAAAATTAAGTCTTCAAAAGTCACGTGATACGCGAGTATATTCGGTATATATTGAATTATTAATGAAATAAATTAATCGTTTGTCTTACATATTAATCCAAACTAGAATTTTCATTTTGACTTTTACGTCTAATCTTTAGCTGATTTCTTAGGGACAGTATTGACATTGAAAAAATAAATATTTATATAAAGCAAAAAATTTCCCCGTTAAAAAAAAAACAAAAAAAAAACAAAACTTTAAGAGCTTGCAAGAACCTACTGCCCTTTTGTGATTCAGCAACTTCGTCACATCTGGAGAGGATTGATATTTACAAAGTTGTTTAAGATAAGAAATCACATTGATTTGCATTGATTTCGAATGGAAACATCTTCCCTAATGATGATACTTAATTCAAGCATAAATAAAGAATGTTTAAATCTGAATGGAGTAGCGGTTTTTCTCTCCAAGTTTAATTATTTGATCAAACTTTTATAATATATTCACAATAACCGATTCCAATTGTCAACACAATCATTGCGTGTATTCATATGAAAAAAAAATACTGCAATTAGTGAAGAGTTTCACTTTGTGTTTTATTTATTTGGTTATTTTTTTTTACAAAAAATATTTAGGAAAAAAAAAAAGAATGTTCGTTACACTCAGTTCAATATATTTCTTATTAATAAAAATATAACACTTGAAATCTTCCCAGCCATGCATCTTAGCGGCTTTATTGCCTTGCTTGAGGTGAAATGATTAAAAAAAATCATGACTGATTCGATTAAAATAAATGGATAAATAATAATCTATCTATCTATCTATCTATCACTCCATATATATATATATATATATATATATATATATATATATATATATATATATATATATATATATATATATATTTCCTCTGTATGCAATGTCGTATTAAAATCTACCGTTAAGCTAAGTCTATTTAAATTTTTATTATATTTTTTAAATTTTGTTGAGTTGGCATCATTTTTACGATAGCCTAATATTTAAATTTGAAATGTAGCCTTCCCTCTCCCACCCCCACCCCCACCAAAAAAAGCCACAATAAATCTAACAAAGATCCTTTCTATATAATATTGACAACATTAGATTTCTGATGATGTATATATAGTAAAGGTAATATCCTTTGGTATATAATCCAAGTGGATCCTACCTAATAATATAAAATATTAAAACTGATCCACAAAAATATTCTAATATAATTATCATTACAGAGCAAAAATTTCGTCTGTCGAAATAAGTTTATTCTTCATACGAGATCATTTTGGATTTTATTATGTATTATAATAAATATATCTATATATCTATATATTTATATTTATATCTATCTATCTATCTATCTATCTATCTATCTATATATATATATATATATATATATATATATATATATATATATAAGTATTATAGCAAAGAGAAAGAACAGAAAGATATAAAATCCGGCCTTCTTATTTATATTTTTATTTTAAAAAAAAAATTTCTTAATGCAAATCTACAGAGCATAAATATTATAAATTTGTTAATTTAAAAATATGATTCCATCCCTACACAGGAATTATAATTCTATAATTGAACTTGATGGTTTTAGTTTCTGTTTTTGAAACATGGTAATTCCTGTGTAGCGATAGAACCATATTTTTAAATTAGTAAATTTATAATATATATATATATATATATATATATATATATATATATATATATATAAGATATCGCACATGAGTGCGGATGTTAATAAAATAGCCTTGGAGGTAATATAACCTAACTGAAAATATTAATATAATTTTGAGCGGCAATGTTCCGTTTAATATGACGTACAATGAGATTTTAATTAATTTTTTTATTTAGTTTTCCAGCACCCTTTTCCAGCATATATATATATATATATATATATATATATATATATATATATATATTACTTCAAATGTTATTATTGTGTATACATTGTATTTGAAATTGATGCTCCATTTTTATTTATTAAACAGTGTGTTTTTGTTAAAATCCAAATTATAAATGATTAGTAACTTATCTCAAAACCGACACCAGAGTAATACCGCTTACCAGAGTTAAATCTAATGAATTATTGCCTTTTATCGAATTTATATCATGCAAAAGAAACGCTAATAGTAAAGTCGAAACTTCAAACCAGAAATACGTCCTGAAATTCATTAAGAACGTGGCAATAGAAAAATATTCTGAAAAGTTAAAATATTCAATTTTCTTTTCGTCGTTAAATAATTTTATAAGAATTAGGACCAATTAATCTATCGCAATATTCAAAATTACTGATTATTTATTTTAATTACTTTTTTTTAATTATAATGCTTAATTTGTTTTATGTAATTATTTTAAATGATTGACACCCAGTGAATATCAAAGAAATTGTATGCTAATATTGTGACAATAGTTAATTATCCTATATTTAAAATTGTATAAAAGCATTTATGTAGAATTATAGTGATTTAATAGGCATAGCTTAGAGGTGACACAAGGCCGAAAATAAGGAGCACACAGTGAGGACTGAACTCGCCATACAGTTGAAATCAATCTAGTAAGACCCGCCTATTAACCAGTTCAATATGTAGAAGTTGCCTAACAATTCTTTATATCTCGTATCTTAATATAGATCAAGGTCGGCGCGAAATACTCAGAACCATTCGATCAAGGGAACCCAAGCTTGATTGGGACCCCAGGCAGTGCTCTGTGACCATAGCTATCTTGTCAACATTTGCTTTTTTTTTCCACCTACATTTGTATACGTTCAAAATTAAACTACGCACAATTGACTATTATTAAAAAATGAATTTTTTTTTGCTGGTTTTGACGTCATTCTGGGGTCTTTTTTTCATCCAAATCCGTGAATCGTGCTAAGTCTTGAAAAAAAAAAGAAGAAGACACCATAAAATTCACTATTTTTATTCATAACGTTGAATATGTTAAATTATTCAACTTTATAACAAGAAAAAACTCACGTTGATGTCAAAAATTGCCGCAAAACATTGTTGCTTTATTTAAAATGGAATGATCTATTACGACATGTCTCTAATTATTTAAGATGGAATGATCTATTACGACATGTCTCTAATTATTTAAGATGGAATGATCTATTACGACATGTCTCTAATTATTTAAGATGGAATGATCTATTACGACATGTCTCTAATTATTTAAGATGGAATGATCTATTACGACATGTCTCTAATTTGTATTTAGATACATTGTATTTATTTTCAATTTTTCTAGTTGAATATTTCACTTACATCAAATATGATCCATTATTAGGTTGGTGCAAAAATAATGATATAATAATGTCGTTTTTGACGTTAAAAAATACGTCAAAAACCGATATTATTTTTGCACCAACCTTATATATAAGTAAGTTACAAAAAATTTGTATTTTACCTGAATCCTACCTTATGAAAATTGTTATGTTGTAAAGAGGAAGGCGGGGGATTATCATAGATTTGTGGGGAGGGGACGACATCCTTGCGCTGGCACTGATATAGATGATCTGATTATTTACTTTATTTTATTTAATTACTTCATATATATATATATATATATATATATATATATATATATATATATATATTAGGTTGGTGCAAAAATAATTTCGTTTTCTCACATAGTAACATATGTTATAAAACGAAATTATTTTTGCACCAACCTAATATATATGTATATATATATACACTGTAGGCTAGGTTTTGTTTTATTTAAATTTTAATTATTTAAATATTTTATATGTATATATTAAATTTTATTTTATTTCTTTTTACGTTATTTTATTATGCATTTTTTGAATGTGTATCAAAAAATTTTAAATCATTTTACGGTAAAAACACGTGACAAGTTTAAATGTTGAAAGACTTTAACGTTTTGCCTTTACGCATTCCTTTTTAGATTTTTATGGTTTCGTTGTTGCAAATTTTATTTTTATATTTACTGAATATATTTTACTTTTCATTTTTCATTATATATATATATATATATA
>OZ010592.1:55806818-55839318 GCA_963932145.1 Acanthosepion lycidas | reverse complement strand
CAGCAGTGAATATTAATGCCTGAATCTTAGACTAAAAAATTCGCACCAAAATTCTGATAATGACGTCAATTTACTTACGCATTTAAAGATGTAAGTATAGAGGCAAAAAGTTTAAAAAAAATATACGTATATAAGTGTTATGGTAATTTACCCACGCAGCCATGAACTTTCCCAGTTATAAATAGGAGCAGGTACTGCCTTTTGGAGAGGGAAGTTTCTAGCAGTCAGCTCTGGCAGTCGGACCGAATATTCTTGATATATCGCTCTCGTTTGTGTATGTTTGTATTACTGTTTCTTTTAATATATTTGTTTAATTCAATTCCTTTCTTGTGTCTTTATTTCTGGCCCTAGTAAAGTCACAACAATAAGAATATTGTGACTTGTTCCAATCAGGGTTAAAACTTGTTGCCCTGTTAAATTATCGTATCTGCGTATATTTCCCCTGAACACGTAATTTCCTCTTGACAGTTCATAACGCCTCCAGCGCGGAAATACTCTCCACACTGATAATTACTGCTTAAAGCTTGAAGATGCATGTTTTTTCTGCGAGTATTTCATGGCAACTAATCTGACGAGATTTTACCCCTGGTACCACGACTGCCTGAATTTAAGTGCGGCATTAGTCTGACATCTAGGTTGCACTCGCTTACAGCTGAAATAGCAAAATGCAATCGCTACTTCTATTCCAACAGTTTCTTTTCTCGTACTTCCTGCCTGTGTAACTCTCTTCCGCTTACGTGCTTTTGTGATGTCAACGAACAATCGGTTGACACTTTTGTAATGTCAACGAATACTTGTCACTTTTGTAATGCTCTTTGTATTTTCTTATCGCAGATAGAACTATAGTAAAGCCGTTGAACAATACTGGTGTCAGACGCCTTCGAATATCACTCGCACTTATAGTACTTGCTCGATAATACTCACATGAAGAGTAACTACCGAATAGTAATCAGTATAGAGAAATAGTATAGTGAATAGTATAGAGATAGACGATAGCGTAGAAAGAATGATCCGTAATTAGTAATAGAGGATAGAATAGAAATGGCGATCAATTAGACGCCACGCTAATTCCCATTTATGTCTTTCCTTTACAGTCACGTGATCCTCTTAGTTCAATAATGGGATCGCCCGTGTTTGCTCACTGGGGATCTATATTTAAACTCCAGTGTCGGCAGCGACACTTTATTTATATATAACAAATACAATCTTCAAAAATTTAAAGGCAACGTCAATCGCCATCTTCTGTCTTCATGAATACTGTTAATCTTTTATTCTTTCATCAATCTTCCCTATTCTCAGTCTTTTCTCTCGCTTTCACTGTCTGTAACCCCCTGCGTATTAGTGGCATACTCGCCTTTCTTGGGGTGAAATGATTTTATAAAAACAGTGTTGGTTTGAAGGAAATCAAAGGTCAATATTTATTTGAAAACCCGTTTAAATTAACTGTGGGTCCCCTAAACTTAATTCGATAGATCATTTCATTAATCTCAAACTAAATTAATTCAACACATACGCAATTCCAGATAGAAAAATAAAAGTTAACAGATATGGGTTACGTAAGATCCTGATGAGAAAGTTGCTTTCTTTATAAGAATAATTCAACTTAGCTTTACTGTGAGGTCCTTCGTACTCGAGTCGCTTTAAAAGCACACCTGTGTAACTTATATGGTATTCTAAACGTAACCCTTTATTTAATCTACGGAGGTAGACTGTTCTCGTTCCACTGTCTAGGGATATCGTCTTGTTTTTATTTTATTTAGTACTGTTCAGTTTTTACTTGTCCATTTCTACTGTCCAACCCACAGATTGAATTCACGATCACTTTGCTGCAGTAAACTTAGAGTCTTAAACCTAACCTGTCTGCTGATTAGGTTGCAACTGCTGCTGTTGCTGGCTGTCCTGTTTTGAGTGCTGCTGTTGTATATGTTTTAACTGATGTTGCTACTGGTGCAGTCTAGAACTTCAAACGGGGGCGCAATAACTTAACCATACCAAATAAAATAATAACTAGGCGATATCCCTAGACATGAACAGTTGAACGAGAACAATCTTCTCTTGTAAATTAAATAAAAGATTCAGTTCAGAATTCCCTGTAGGTCACCCGGTTGATATATATCTGAAGAAAGCCGGAGGGCACAACAGCCGAAACGTTATGATAACAACAACAAAGATGAGGACAATAGTCCGAATATAAATAGTGTAAATAATAACTCGTCATCCCAGAAATTCAGACAAACATTCGTACAGATCAACTTTTTCGATAATAGATTCATACGCGAATGTGTATACCTACACGATCTTATCTTTCTTCCAATACAGCTTTTTTTTTCTTTTTTTTTTTTTCTTAAGGTTTCAGATTTATCAACCTGCATTGTCTCTTTGGCTGGGCTTAACGCATTAAAAGCTCGGGAGGATTTGCGACCATCTCCGTCCACTCGAAAAACAAAACACGCGGTGTTTATTCACACAAGAATTATTGCATTCTGCATGAAGCATCTTTTTCTTACTAACCTCAAAAACTTAGGGAAAACGGTTTCAGCTTTGGTGGCAAGGAATGAAACCAGTGCGTAAAACCAGCCACATCTTAAGCCTGATAATTGCATTATCTCTCATCATGTGTAACGGAAGCCATGTAGTGCTGTTGTTAGCATAATGTCACATATATACCAGTTCCCCTATCTCACCGAGACTTGCTTATTAGCTTTGTCTTCTTCGTTGTCACCTGTACGCTCTTCTTACGTCCTGCTTTCACTTCATCAGCTATCTGTCCCATCCTTTCTTCCCAACTTCTTTTTAAGCAGTCTTTTCTTTTTCATTAATTCTCTGTTCAATTCTCTTGGTCTTAATCATCCAAACTATTCTTTATTTTATTTTACTATCGTTCTTTGTCTTCTATCTTTTATCTTTTTACTATTCTATCTTTTCCGAAGTCATCATTTTCTTTTCCGTCTTTTTACTTACAGCTCATTCTATAGAACTCGCCCACCATTTTTTTGTCAGTGTTTTTTTTTTTTTTTTTTTTTTTTTCTTACAGTATTTTATTCGAGTCCATGTTTCTTCTTCCCACTTATCATTTTATTTATTTTCTTTATCGTTGTTGTCTTAATCTTTCCATTTTCGCCTCTTTTTCTTTTCTACTATTATCGCTTATTGTACTTTTTTTTCTTAGGGCCGATCTTTACTTTTCATCCCACCGCATTATTTGATACTCCCACCTGTTTTGTCTCTTTTTTCTTCAAATTTTCACTCTTTTTTTCCCCTCCTCTTTTCCTCACATTTTCTTTAACTTAACTTGTTCTTTTTACATTTCTTCTACTATTTTTCTTTGTCTCCTTCAATTCTTCTTCTTCTTCTTCTTCTTCTTCTCTCACTCTTTCCACTTTTTTTCACTCATCATTTCCTACTCTTATTCCTCCCTCTCTTCTTTTATTCTTTCCTCTATTCTTTTCCTCGTCTCTTTTCCATTCTTTCTCTATTCTCATTCATCCCCCTCTCCTTCTTCTTATTCTTCTTTTCTAACTCTCTTCCCTTTATTCTATCCTCTATTCTTTTTCTTTTCCTGCTATTATTCTTTCCTGTATTCTTTTCTTACTCTCTTTTCTTCTTCTTCTTCTTCTTCTTCTTCTTCTTCTTCTTCTTCTTCTTCTTCTTCTTCTTCTTTCCCTTTATTCTATCCCCATTCTCTCTCTTTAAGCTTCATTATTTTCATTACTTATCCTGCCCCATTCCACTGTCGTCAATCGTCTCTCCAATTCTTCTTTTCAATCATTCACAGTAACCCCTTCTCATTTTGTCACTGTTTTATCCTACATTTTTATTTCATGATTCCCAAAGTTTATTTTTTCCAATGATGTCTTATCTTTGCAACCTTTCCATTAGCAACACACATTTCCTTTCTTACTTCTCATTCTTCTTAATGCACCCCTTGCATTTTTGTTTAAAAGTATTTTTATTTATTTATTTTTATTTCGTTTTACCCTTAACTTCATTATTCTTTTTCGTACATTTTATCTCTTTCTAATCCAACCATTTTCTCATTTTCTCATTCTTCCGTTGTGTCTTGTCTCCTTGTAAATCAGTCTCACTCAGCTCTCTATTGCAAAACGCCGCCCATTTCCACCATTCGTCACTCTTTCTGTCAAATCTCTCCTCCTTTTTTTTTTCTCCGTTATTCATCATTTCTTTTCGATCTTTCTTTTGATGCATCGTCTTACATTATTCTTTATCTCCAAGACATTTTGTTCTCATTTATGGGTTCTATTTTCTAAATTCTTTGACGACCATTCTTCTTATTTTTAGTACTGTCTCCCCCCCACTCTCTAGTATATCTTCTTTTTACGATTCTCTATTTACTCCTTCCCTCTCTCTTCTTAATTTTAAAACAATCTCTCCCCCTCTATTGTACCTTCTTATTTTATGATTCACTCCTTACTCTCTTTCTCTCTCTCTTTCTCTTTTTCTCTCTGATATATCTTCTTAATTTTGAGACACTCTTTCTTTCATCTCCCTCTTCTTGTTTTTAGGGCTCTCATTTCTCTCTATTATATCTTCTTATATTTACGATTCTCTCTTTACTCCCTCTGTGATATATCTTAATTTTAAAACTATCTCTCTTTTTCTCTCACTCTTCCCTCTCTTTACTATATCTTCTGAATTTTATATAATTCGCGCTCGCTCGCTCTTTACTCTTTCTAATATATCTTCTTATTTTTAGGACTCTCTCTCTCTCCCCCTCTCTCTTTCTCTCACCCTCTCTCTTTCTATCTTTCTCTCTCTTTTCTCTCTTTACTATATCTTCTGAATTTTAGAATTCGCGCTCGCTCGCTCTTTACTCTTTCTAATATATCTTCTTATATTTAGGACTCTCTCTCCCCCACTCTTTCTCTCCCCCCTCTCTCTCTTTCTCTCTCTCTCTCTCTTTCCTCTCTTTACTATATCTTCTGAATTTTAGAAATCGCGCTCGCTCGCACTTTACTCTTTCTAATATATCTTCTTAATTTTAGGACACTCTCTCCCCCTCTCTTTCTCTCTTTCTCTCTCTTTCTCTCTCTGTCCTCTCAGTCCTCTCTTTACTATATCGTCTGAATTTTAGAAATCGCGCTCGCTCGCTCTTTACTCTTTCTAATATATCTTTTTATTTTTAGGACTCTCTCTCCCCCCTTCTTTTTCTCTCCCAACTCTCTCTCTTTCTCTCTCTTTCCTCTCTTTACTATATCTTCTGAATTTTAGAATTCGCGCTCGCTCGCTCTTTACTCTTTCTAATATATCTTCTTATTTTTAGGACTTTCTCTCTCCCCCTCTCTTTCTCTCACCCCTCTCTCTCTCTCTCTCTTTCCTCTCTTTACTATATCGTCTGAATTTTAGAAATCGCGCTCGCTCACACTTTACTCTTTCTAATATATCTTCTTATTTTTAGGACTCTCTCTCCCCCCTTCTTTTTCTCTCACCCCCCTCTCTCTCTCTCTCTTTATCTCTCTCTGCACTCTATTATAACATTTTATTTTTCGGACGCTCTCATTCTTCTCTGTATTATAGCGTCTCATTTTTAGAACTTTCTCTCCGTCTCTCGTTCTTTACCTCTATTTCATATTATATCTTCTTATTTTTTAGAAATTTCTCCTTCTTTCCTCTCTATTACATATCTTATTTTTAGAAATCTCTCGCTTTCTCTCCCCCTCCCTCCCTCTCTTTTTTCTCTATTATATCTTCTAATTGTTAGGACTTTTTCATTCTTCTCCCTATTATTTCCTATTTTTAGAACTCTCTCTATTTCCTCCGTGTTATTTCTTCTTATTTTAAAAATCTCTCTCTCTCTCGTTCTCTCTTTCCTCCCGCTTATATCGTATTTTTAGCAATCTCTCTTTCCTCTCTATTATATATTCTTATTTTTGCAACTCTCTCTTTCTCTCTATTATATCTTCTGACAATTTAGTAATCTCTCATTCCTCTCTCTTTTAAGCCTTATTTGTATTATTACCTCTATCTATTTATCTCTTTTTATTTTAATTCGCGTCTCTTTCATTTCTTTTATATCGTCTTCTGTTATTATCTCTCGCTCACTCACTCCTGTTCTGGTAAATATTATTATTGTCATTACGCCTCATCGTCTCTCTATGACTCCATTGGCTGATAGATTTCTCTTATATTTATTACTCTTCGTCTCTCCGCTTCATTTAATATATCTTCTTTATTTGAGCCCCTCTCTCTCTCATTTCTATAATATATCTTCTTATATCTATCTCGTCTGTTTCCTTTCTTTAATATATCTTCTCATTTTATTTTCTCCCCCTCTCTCTTCTTTTAATATATCTTCTCATTTTATTTCTCAGCTCTCTTTCCCTTCATATATCCTCTTTTTATTTCTCGCCTGTTTCATTTAATATATCTTCTCATTTTATTGCTCACCTCTCTCTCCCTTCATATATCATCTCTTTTTATTTCTCGCCTGTTTCATTTAATATATCTTCTCATTTTATTTTCTGCCCCTCTCTCTTCTTTTAATATATCTTCTCATTTTATTTCTCAGCTCTCTTTCCCTTCATATATCATCTCTTTTTATTTCTCGCCTGTTTCATTTAATATATCTTCTCATTTTATTTTCTCCCCCTCTCCCTTCTTTTAATATATCTTCTCATTTTATTTTCTCCTCTCTCTCTCTCTCTCTCTCTCTCTTTCTTATAATATATCTTCTTATTTTATTTTCTCCTCTCTCTCTTTCTTTAATATATTATCTTATTTTTATTATTCCCCGTCGTTCTCTCGTTTCTTTTTATATATTCGTATAATTATTATCTCTCTCTATTCTTTTTTATGTACATATTCTCATATTTATTACGCTTCCTCTCTGCCCCCCCCGTCCCATACTTAGCTATATATGTCTTACATCCTCTTTTATTTTTCTCTCTCTGCTTTATGATCCTATTTTTATTACCCACTCTCTTTTCTGTTCTATATCTTTACATTTTTGTTGCTCACTCTCTCTATCTCTATTATTTTCTATTTGCTCGTCCTTTATTTCTCTCGTTTCCCTTCTTTCTTTCTTTCTTTCTTTCTTTCTTTCTTTCTCCTCTCGTTCATTTTCAGCTAACTTTTCTGTTCTATATCTTTCTATTTTTGTTGCCCACTCTCTCTATCTCTATCATTTCTCCCAATTTTCTATTTTCTCGTTCTTTATTTCTCTCGTTTTCTTTCTTTCATTCGTCATTTCTTTCTTTTTCTCTCTCTTTTCCTTTCTTTCTTTCTTTCTTTCTTTCTCCTCTCGTTCATTTTCAGCTAACTTTTCTGTTCTATATCTTTCTATTTTTGTTGCCCACTCTCTCTATCTCTATCATTTCTCCCAATTTTCTATTTTCTCGTTCTTTATTTCTCTCGTTTTCTTTCTTTCATTCGTCATTTCTTTCTTTTTCTCTCTCTTTTCCTTTCTTTCTTTCTTTCTTTCTTTCTCCTCTCGTTCATTTTCAGCTAACTTTTCTGTTCTATATCTTTCTATTTTTGTTGCCCACTCTCTCTATCTCTATCATTTCTCCCAATTTTCTATTTTCTCGTTCTTTATTTCTCTCGTTTTCTTTCTTTCATTCGTCGTTTCTTTCTTTTTCTCTCTCTTTTCCTTTCTTTCTTTCTTTCTTTCTTTCTTTCTTTCTTTCTTTCTTTCTCCTCTCGTTCATTTTCAGCTAACTTTTCTGTTCTATATCTTTCTATTTTTGTTGCCCACTCTCTCTATCTCTATCATTTCTCCCAATTTTCTATTTTCTCGTTCTTTATTTCTCTCGTTTTCTTTCTTTCATTCGTCGTTTCTTTCTTTTTCTCTCTCTTTTCCTTTCTTTCTTTCTTTCTTTCTCCTCTCGTTCATGTTCAGCTTACTTTCTTTAACTTTCTTCAAATCTTTATTTTAATTGATTTCTGTCTTTAGCATTTCTTCGTCTTTCTCACAGTCTTCTGCTTTCTCTGGATTATTAATTTCATCTTTTTTCGATTTCTTTCCGATATGCCTTCATTTTCTTTTTACTTCCCAACATGTCGTCTGCTTCTTTCTTCCCCTTCGTCTCAACATTTCAACCATGTCTTTCTGTCATCCACCTTGTATTTCGCCCTTCATATTTTTTTCTTTTTCTTTGTGTGCTTACTTTAGTCTTTTCTTTTTGTATATCTTCATTTTATTGTCAAATATTTTTTCTTTTTATATCTTTTTTTTTTCGCCATATTTTTTCGTTCTGCTGTAGACCCTTTCTCTCTGTCTCTGTCACTGCCCCTCTCTGTCTGTCTGTCCGTCTCTCTCTCTCTCTCTCTCTCTCTGAGAATACTATTCTAAGTATATTTATTCTCTACTCCATTTTCTCTATTGTCTACTCTTTCCTGTCATCTTCATTTTCTATAAAGTTTATTGCTCACCTCTCTCTCCCTTCATATATCATCTCTTTTTATTTCTCGCCTGTTTCATTTAATATATCTTCTCATTTTATTTTCTCCCCCTCTCTCTTCTTTTAATATATCTTCTCATTTTATTTTCTCCCCCTCTCTCTTCTTTTAATATATCTTCTCATTTTATTTTCTCCTCTCTCTCTCTCTCTTTCTTATAATATATCTTCTTCTAGCATTATTTTTTTCACTGCCTCATTTTTTTAATTATCGGCGCTGTTTTTATCATCTTTATCTACTTATTAATTATTTTCCTTTTCTTTTTTATGACAAATCTGAGTTTTCTACGTTTCTCTAAATATCCTTTAAAGCATTAATCTCACCTTCTTTTGTTTTTCTCTTTTTTTCTTTCAATCTATCCTATTTCTCATTTTCTTTTCAACTCTTTATTTCTCTCTCTTTTTCGTTTGTCTTCTTTCTAACGTTTTTTTTTTTTTGCAGAATCTCTGAGAAACAATATAAATAAATATATATTTCTGTACGTTCTAAAAATATTCAAAACAAGCCTTTTAAATCTACCCAAAGAAGAAACGTATGCCATCAATTATCAGCACCAAATAACGCTAAAAAAAAAAAATAACGTTTAAAATCAACGTAAATAAATAAAAACTAGATTTCACACTAGCTGATAGATGTGGGCAGGGTTCATGAGAAATTTTAAGCTCGTTCTTTCATGAAGAAACGTGAACTCAGTCCTGAGTTTTATTAATTTTAAAGGTATTTTTTTTTTTTTAAATCCTTTTCATTTTTCTTTAAAATTTGTTTTTGATAGCGGGGAACTGCAACTGGAAGGAACAAAAAAAAAAAATGAAAATTCTTTATATAACTCATGACAAAGATGTGAGTTTCAGATAAGTTATATTTGGTTTGACTCCTTTATCATCGCTGTTGTAATCCCGTGAATCCTACAAATCTATGTATCAATAACCCGAGTCGGCTGCGCAAATGAGACGACGACGGACAACACCATGCAGCTGTGATTCTTCATTCTTCTTCCTTTGGTAGTCAAGAATCAGTGAAATAAATAAGATCAAGAAAGCACATCCCAAATGCACCATCCGTTCTTTGCCGCTTCACACCTGAGGACACCGTTACAATCATTTCACGAACTCAACAGTCCGTGGCCTGTGACTCACGCACACGAAGCAGAGTTAAGGGTTCGGTGGATAACTGGATTTGATCAAAGGTACTTTAAAATAGATGTTGTTTTTTTTTTATTATTATTCTTTTTTATTTCTTCATCTATTGAAAAACAAATGAACAGAATCGCATTAGCAATCAACTAGAAATCAACGCCTTCATGGGAAGGCCTAACAATTTTTCTCGCTACTTTTCAAATAGAGAGATTTGAGCATGCTGATATCTACAAATATATAAATAGATATGAGCCATAGAAAAGATAGATAGATAGATAGATAGATAGAGAGATAGAGAGATAGATAGATAGATAGATAGATAATGAACAGACAGACAGATAGATAGATAGATAGATAGATAGATACGAACAAATATTAGATAGATAGATAGATAGATAGATAGATACGAACAAATATTAGATAGATAGATACGAACACATATTAGATAGATAGATAGATAGATACGAACAAATATTAGATAGATAGATAGATACGAACAAATATTAGATAGATAGATACGAACAAATATTAGATAGATAGATAGATAGATAGATACGAACAAATATTAGATAGATAGATAGATACGAACAAATATTAGATAGATAGATAGTTACGAACAAATATTAGATAGATAGATAGATAGATAGATAGATACGAACAAATATTAGATAGATAGATAGATAGATAGATAGATAGATAGATAGATAGATAATGAGCAGATGGAAATAGATAGAATGAGATAAGCTGATACATCTAAATACTGATGATGCGAATAGAATGAGATAAACAACATATGAACATTGATAGATACGCTAAAACAATGCCTGCCGTTCAAAATATGCACAGGTGGACGAATGAAGGCAAAGCATGTCAGTTATTCATTTAATCTAAGTACAAGTGTGCCTTTAACAATGGCACCCTTATGAGGCGACTAGTAAATATCCAAATACTATTACTAATATCGCTCAAGTCATTTAGTTAAACTACTTGAAATTTATTGGACACCCGTAACCTACCCTTATCGCAAATTCAACTTCTTCGAGTCTGAATAAAGCAAAGATTCCAAAACACAACCAAAACAAAAAAAAAAAAAAAAAAAACGTGTACCTTTGGGTCGATGCAGTTGTTTGTCTTTTCTGGTAGCGTTTTTTTATGCGAAGCACTGACAAGAAATCACTTAACCTTTCCATAAATTTACATTTGCTACTATAGCTGCATGATACTTTTTATATTTCAATAGATAATACCAGTCAACATTTTTTTCGACCCAAATGTTCTTAAGCAATGGGAACATGGTTCTGGATTATTTTTTTCACGCTGAATCTGAAAATGAAGTCAATTTTGCCCCATCGCATTACATTTTCTCGGCACAGGTAATTTCTCTTTTGTTTAAAATAGGCCAAAATACGTAATTCACAGGGATATTATACGACTTATGCGAGTGACATTTCGTATCGTGTTAAAATTATTTATCATTCAAGAAAAATATTCAAATAACCTTCAAAATGAATTCTAAGCTATTTCAGAGCAGATAATCTGACCTGAAAATGCTTGATCTTATGAAAGATATCTCACTAGAAAATGTTCTTGTGCTCTCAATGTTCTTAACTTCTTTGTGATTTGTTTGAGATTGATAATACTTAATCCACTCAACTTGTAATATCTCGTGTATTTCCGCTCCAATCTTAAAAATATTCATATTGCTGGAAGGAAAATAATATTATCTTTCTAAATATGGAATTTGTATGTGCTTTTATTCATTTAATTATTTTTTTTTATAGCGAGGTAAATGGTATTGCTTTGACCAGCCAAAAATGCGAAATGATTTTTTTTCGAGACTAAATTTTACACGTTACTTTGTTACGCAAAGTGACCAATCTTTATCAATATTCTTGAAATTGTACATTCAATTAGAAGACACCTTAAACTGCAACCAGGAAAATTTTCATTTCTTCTCTGACCTGAGGAAGCGATTTCCTTCAAAAATTATAAAGTAAGAAAAAAAAAAAAAAAAAGAAGCACTTTAGAAGTCTTTCAAGAACAGCGATTTTAGTTTTTATTAGTAGTTTTCATTTTAAGCCTGAACCGTCATAAGATTTTATCATATCACTTGAATTTACGGAGGTCTGGTATTCTGATGCATTCTCTGCATAACACGCATAGGAACATCGATAAATCAGGACTGTTAGGGTGTTAGGCGTGTGTATTTGAGACTAAAATGATTAGAATTGTCTTTATAAGCGCTTAAAATAGCTGCCAAACACCAGATAGGCATAGATACCTAGGCACTTTGCAGATGGGATGTTAAATTGAATGTTGATTTCTGCTGGAGCATCAAAAGAGATCAAACTTTTCAAAAGCACCATAGACTTTTCAAGAAGAGAAGATTTATACCTTTGGATTGACAAAAATGAATGTATTTTTCATGCCTTTGTCTATTTTTGTCTGCTAAATTTTTCTGAAAATTTTTTCTGAACTGAAAATGTTGAAAATGCATTCTTTAAATTATTGGGATACTTTTTCTTTTATAAGTTATTCTACCCAGAAACCGTTTAAGGTTGGTTCTAATTGGCTCTTGCATATCACTGTTAAATGGGTATTTTGGCCTATTTTAAGAAAAATAGAAATTATCTGTACTGTGAAAACGTGATATGATGGGAAAAATGGACTTGATTGGACTTGTGAAAAAATAGCCCAGAAGCAACATTTGGGTCGAAAAAATGTCGACCGAGGTAATTTTTCATGTCATGTCTTTACAAGACGAATTTGACGATCGTTCTCAGCAGATCTCTTTTTTCTATTAACTGTGAAATATCATGGCTTCTTATATAAAATAATGGAGTTTTCACTTTTGCCTTATTCACGGTTTTGTATTCAGATTTATCCTGCTCATAGACTGACTGTCACCAAAGCTATAGCGTAAAGTATCCACTGCTATTTAACCCACAGCTTGGAAAACAGATCATTGGCGAGATAGACAGAAGAGATGAGGGTATTGAAAAGTTCTCGAGTAATTTTTGACTAAATTTTTTGGCAAAATTAAGAAATTTTAACCTTTTTCTTTCATGAAGAAACGTGAACTCAGTCTTGAGTTTTATTAATTTAAAAAGGGATTTTTTTAATCCTTTTCATTTTTCTTTAAATGTCCTATTTGGTAGCGTGTAACTGCGACTGGAAAGAACAAAAAATTCTTTATATAACTCATGACAAAGATGTGAGTTTCAAATAAGTTATATTTGGTTTTGACTCCTTTATCATCGCTGTAGTAATCCCGTGAATCCTACAAATCTATGTATCAATAACCCGAGTCGGCTGCGTAAACGAGACGACGACGTACAACACCATCCAGCTATGATTCTTTGTTCTAATTATTTTGGTAGTCAAGAATCAGAGAGATCGAGAATTTATGTTCAAATACTTTCGACCATTTTAGTCATTATGAAGAATTAGATGTTGTCAGCGTGGTACACAGAATGTTATTTGTCAGATTCTGGCTGCTTTGTTGAGGAACGCTAGAATTCAAATTAATGCAAAGTGACGTAATGGGTAAAACGATTACACTGAGCTAGACTGCAACAGAAACGAATTCCACACACACACACACACACACACACACACATATATATATATATATATATATATATATATATATATATATATATAAACCGAATGTAACAGGAAAATTGCCTGAATTGTGTAACAGTATAATTGTCCATCGTACACAATGTTTAATATCTAAAATACCACTACACTAATTGAGTTTCTTTTTTCCAGGTTTTCAGATGAGACGTTTAGCCGTCTTGACGCCATTTGTTGTAAGAATCACTGAAAATCCCTTTGAGTCATTCAGCGAGAAGTATAACAAGTTAAAATCGTTTTGTGTCAGCCCCACTGTCTTCTCTATTGAGCAATGGTGAGAGGAAAAATATCATTCAGGCCTTCATTAATGGTACCAACATTCATACTCTGGCCACTATCTTCAAAGTCCATTCAAAAACCACCAAGAAAAAGTACATTCAAAAACCATCAATAAAAAAAAATGAACAGTAGCGAGGAAAACTGGATCAAAAGGTTATAACAGGAAGGGGAATCAACATTTGAAATTTGAGCTAAAGGGATCAATTAGAAAAGATCCAACTCAGTTCATAGTACGTTTAGAACGTGAGAGAAGGGATTCAGCTATAATAGTCCAAAGAGCAGTGAAAAAAGACTTGAAGACGAAATCGTACGTGAAATCTGTGAGGCACCTTGTTACTCCAGGACAGAAAGTTAGAAGGTTAGAGAGAGCAAAGATCATCTTGAATAAGTTGGAAAATTATCCTGAAATAATATATATATATATATATATATATATATATATATATATATATATATATATATATATATATATTTGAAACTTATTTCAATCCTTCATGAACTTCCGATCCTTAGCTATGATTAATTAATGATGAACATGTCATTTTCATTTAGGATCGATTTCATCACAATTCTTCTGTTAAGCTTGGCGAGGAATTATTGATTCTTATTGCTCTAAGTAGAGGCCAATAGTGTTATAAAAACTTCAGAAAATTCCAGTAAGATCTCTAGACTCGATGAATTACTATAAATGAATATTCAAATCCCCCCCCCCCCAAATTCTATCACTTGTATATCTTTGCTTAATCCTGCTTCTTATGCTTTGGAGGGAGCGGCTTGGGGAAAGAAGACATGTCTCTTGGGGCACAATTCGTTGCGTTACGTATACTTGGATGAGTATCTTCACGGAATTTAGTGAGTAGCGGCGCTATATCAAGTCTAGTCAGTTTCTTCTTCGTCACCGAGGCCTGTTGGTTTAGTGGTATGATGCTTGGATTGTATTGTAACGGTCTGGGTTCGATTCTCGGTAGTGGATGCGCACTGCTGATGACTCCCAACTAGGACGAAACGCCATCCAGTGCTTTCTGCATTCTGTTAAGGATTCTTGTAGTCTCGATGAATTACTATGAATGATTATTCAACCCCCTCCCCAATTTCTGTCATATATATATATATATATATATATATGAAATTATAAATTTAATAAAATAAATGTTCTGTCCGGCAGAGTTCGAACTTGCGTCTCCATTTTGTAGGAGAGTACATTTTCTTTATTAAGTTTTACAGAGTGCAAAGGGCGATAGATCTAATACACACTGTTTAAAGTTTTTAAAAATATGGAGCATCTATTTCAAACACAAGTATCTACTAAAAATATCGTTTGAAGTAATAAAAATGTTGGATTAAATATTAACCTATTGCTTCTTTATATTATGTCTTGAAAACCGGAAATCGAAATAGCTACAATTAAAAGTAAAGAGGGAAAAGAGGAAAAGAGAGAAAAGTTAAAAAAACAAAAAAACAATACGGAATGAATGGAAAGTGAAAAGAAAAACGACGAAAAGGACAAATAACCGCGACATTCTACACGTACGGACATACGCGAAGACGGGCGGAAGGGCACGAACGCATAGACTGTGAAAAGAAAAAAACTTGCATCAGTGAAAAGTGCATATTAAAATAATCCAGCAGTATAAACAGTCAATTGCCCCTGAAGAGTGGACGGAATAGTTCCCGGAGGGTCAGTCTACAAAACTCCGGAGTCGGGATGCTGAACCTAACATCAATCAGTTAAATGATAAACCATTTACTTGTATATATATATATATATATATATATATACATATATATATATATATATATATATATATATATATATATATATATATATATATATACTACAGTTCAAAAATTTGAAGCCACCAGCAGAATTAGCATGTGATGAACTTGACCAAAGTGTGAAAACTTTCCATCTCAAAAATGAAAAAGAGCTCTTATAGTCACTGAAAAAAGTTATATTTTGAGAAGCTTTTGCAACTGATGCCAAAAACTTGGGCTGCAGTAATCAAGCCAAAAGGTGGATATTTTGATCAGTCAAAACCATTTAGCACATCGATGCAATGTAAGATCAATACAATTTTCGCATTCCAACAAAGTGGTTTGGTTTGGTTTGGTTTGGTTTTATTTGGTTTGGTTTTATTTGGTTTGGTTTGGTTTGGTTTCTTTTGTTTTACGGCATAACAACCACAATGGTTAACTAATGCGGATAAGATTTTTATTGCTGGCAATAATGCATTGCTGGTAATGATTATTTACAAAAATATATCGCTGGTAATAATCTTTCCTCAAAACCTTCATAGCTGGCATTAAAACCTATTTTTTCACTTTTATAGTGTTTTGACCCCAGTTTGGGGGTCAACTATTTGCCCATTGCTGGGACCCTAACAAGTCAGAGTGGACCAGGGAACATCAGCAATTAAGAGGTGGTTCCACGCTCCTCAAAACCTCCTGGTCAGAGGACTTGCTGTTGGACGTAGTTTATCGTCATATCCAGGACGCGGGTGTAGTTTATCGTCATACCCAGGACGGCCAACAAAGTGGTTTCAAAGAAATATCATGTTCCATATTGATATGGTTGTTAAAAGTCTTCGACCAGCAATCATGAAAACCCAGACGATTCTGAAGATTCTAAGAAGAGAGAAAATTCCCGCCTCATCTAGGAAAAAAAAACAGCAATATATTCATTAAAAGGCTCAGTATCAAGAAACAAAATTTTGATACTCCCCAAATACTCAGAGATTAACGATTTATCGGAAACGAAATGAAACCCATTTTAAGAACCAGAAAAAAAAAATCTTGTTCTAGTTTCTGTTTGGATGCTGGCGAGAAACGTACCTGAACAAGACTTTCCATGCGCATGTATTAAAACACTCTCTTGAGTTACCAAAATATCAAGAATCGGAAACACTATTTTTCTACTGTTAAAAAGAAAACAAAGATTGGCATTCTCAAGTGAACTTTAGGGATGACTCTCTTGTAGAATATCCGGTAGAAATTATCATCCGGATTGGCAGTATTTGATTGTCAAACATGGGAAGGTATGTTATTGGGGGACACTTAATCAGACAAGCAGGTTTCCGCATAATGTTCCCTAAATAACATTAGGATCCCCTATAGGGCATAGAGACGGTCACAGCCTCACCACGCCAGGTGTTGCTACTGTTGTTTCTTTAGTAAGTAGGATTTTTATGAGTTGGAGTTGTTAACTATATAGACTCCGCTTTGGAGTATAAGGCCACAGACTCACCACTCTAGGTGTTGCTGTGGCAAGTAGGTTTTTATGAGTTGGACTTGTTAACTCTATAGTTTCCTCTTTGGAGTATAGAGCCACAGCCTCACCACTTTAGGTGTGGCTGTGGTGGTTTCTATGGCAAGTAAGTTTTTTATGAGTTATAGTTGCTAACTCTGTAGACTACTCTTTGGAGTATAAGGCCACAGACTCACCATTGTAAGTGTTGCTGCGGTCGTTTCTGTAGTAAGTAGGTTTTTATGTGTTGGGGTTACCAACTCCAAGCTTAACAGGTTTCAAGTTTAGAGTTTTCTTCCTCCTAGAAATTTACCAATCGAGGCGAAAGAATTTAGTCTGCCCTTTTATTTAACTTGGGCGGCAAGAAGAGATGGATACATACATTTCTCAGAGGTCATTGTACAAAAATGAAAAGCAATGTACTCAGGCAGAATTTGAACTCGACACGCCGATTTCACTTTTGTCAATGGTAACCGTTGCAATAACGCACAGCGTAAGTTGTACCATTTAACATGACTGTCTTAAAATCTGTTTCTTCTCTTCAGTTTTGGAGCTCATAAAATATTCTCCTCATTACCGTGCTCATCGTCCCAATCGAAATGATAGAGTCCACAAGCCTGCGCCACGAATGGTCATAAAATATTCTCTTATTTGTTTGTTTAGCGGCATATCAACTCCCTATGGATTATTTAATACAGAAATTTAATTTCCTTGGAAGCATTAGTAATTTGTTTTTCAGAATGTATTGCTGGCAATTCTTTTACTATGAAAATATATTGCTGGTATTTTTACTATAAAAATGTACTTTTATACTTTCATAGTATTTTGATCACATTATAGGGATTAAATATTTGTCCTGTACAGGTATTACCATCCCAGGTGAGCGTAGACCTGGGAACAACGACAATTAAGAGGCCTTTCTGCTGGATGTACGCAGGATGCTATTCTATTCATCCTCATCATCATCATGCCCATCGACCCTAATCAAGATAGAGTCCACAACCCTGCGTTACATTTGATCATCATCATCAACAACATCATCAAACCCAATCGAGATTATTTTCCACCCTACAACCTCTTTCCCACAGACGAAAAGTTGTTAAGCTAACGCTGCTCTACCGCTATGTCTTTAGCAAATGTTCTGAAGAATTACATTGATTGGTTCCAGAGCCAGAAACTGCAATGTCACGTAAACATTTTCTAATTATCCTCATTAACATTGTAAGGAGGAATGTCCACTCAAACAGCTTCTTCCCCAAAACGGTCACTATGTGGAACATCCGAGATAATGTTTCCCTGGCCACTCTATTTTTTAACCTGTTCAAGTCAAGGGTCAAGCGTTATCTACTCTACATATCCTCATAATATGCACCACCTTGCCTTCACTTTACGCCCTTACAATAATCTCATTCAGTAACTCCCTGCCTTCAGTGGTATTGCGTAATCGTATAAAATAGTTTCGGTGCAATCTGTACTTGCTTCTTGGTATCGGGCGTTTATTTTCACATTAACATCAACTTTACGCTTAAAGTAAGGCAAGAGAGTCTAAAAGCTCGTCGTCTAAAACCCAGGTGTGCGTGTTCTGGTCAAAAAGTATCGGGACTGGTGTTATAAGACGAAAAATGCAACACATACCAATTCGTCATTTAATATTCCTTCGAAGTGGACTCATTCTAAAGCCGTTCCATCATCGTTTCCATTAACCCATTCCTGGAGTTCCTTTTTTTTGGGGGGGGCATGGCGTGCAGCAGCCTCGTTGCATTGTCGTGTATTTACTCGACGTCTTGAAATTTTGTTCCTTTCAAGTGGGATCTGATTTTTGGAAAAATGAAACATTCGCAAGGGATGAGACTTGTGGAATATGGCGATTGTCCTACCAGGAGAATGTTGTTCTAGGGTAAGAAATGCTGCACAAGCTACGCTGAATAGACAGGTGTATTGTCATGGTGGAGTTGTCACTCACTAGATGCATATTATTCTATCTTTTTCTGACGAACAATATCCAGCAAAAATTGTCACAGTAGTAGACTTCGTATAGTATCTGACCAGGTGGAGCATACACGTGGTGTACCTTTATATTGCTTCGACTTATTCGTGCTTCCTTAGGTCTTGGAGGGGGTTGGGGTCTTCCACTGCGAAGTCTGAGCCTTTGTTTCAAGGTTATAACCATATAAAATTCGTGACCGACTATGACGATTTTCAAAAGGTTTTCTATGATTCAGTGAGGTGACCACACATTTCAGGCTTTATTTTCAATCACAGTTATAAACAAGGGAAGTGACCGAGAACTTTATAACTCAGTTCATAGTTTATTTTGTTTTACGGTATATCAACCACAATGGGTTATTTAATACCGACAAGATTTTTAGGATAAATCGTATGGATAGAATATATATACTTTGTAAAAAAAAATCTTTTGTTGGAGATTAGGCTTCATTGACGTATTTTTGTAAAGAGGGTCTTTTGTCGAGAGTATTGCTGGTATGGTTTTCCAAAATATATTGCTATTAATATTTTTTTTTCAAAAATGTATTACTGGTATCATTTCTATAAAAATCTATTTTTATACTTTCATAGTGTTTTGACCGTAGTTTGTCTACTATAAAAATGTGTTTAATGGATATTGGCTCGGACTGGGGAATCGGAGAGCCGAGTTCGAATTCCATTCGAATCCATTGAATTCACTTACGTGCTAATACCCTTGGGAAAGGTATGAATTCTCTTCTTCTCTCCCCAGCTATCGGTAAATAGCAGAATAGACCGGGTTCTATAGCCTTGGATGGTAACTGGTATACCGCAGAAAGAAATGGCAACCTACTGCGGAAAAAAATAAATCTGCCTCGTCTGAATCGAAAGATACATGATCGCCTAAGCGTGTATCACGCATGGCACATAACTGACTGAGTGTTTTGTCCCAAGTTCCGGGGTTAACTTTTTGCCCGTAGTTGTGACCCTAACAGGTGCTACCACCCCGGGTCAGGGTGGACCTGCGAACAACAATTAAGATGTGGTTCTACGCTCCTCGAAACTTCCCTATCTGAGACCTTGCTGCTGGATGTAGTTTATCGTCATGCCCAGGACGGTTATAACAGCGTGTAGACAGAATTCAAGGTCAATGTTTGCCAAGCGGCTTCCTTCTGCGTACTTTAGCGCCGGTAACATATCAACATTTCCGATAAACGAAAACGAAAACGGATGCCCCTCTGAACAATAGTCAATAGTGTAACTGCTAATGAAAACTAGAGCAATCGAGGAAATGAAATCATTGACATCTGTAAACATATATTCTGGCATCATTTGAAATTTAAATTTCGTATAAAGCATGAACATTTCCTTGACAGTGATTTCTCATTGAAACTTACATATTTATTAAGGATGATAACTAGAGAGCCTATTGCTCGAAAGATCTTTTCTTATTTATTGTTTTAAAAATAAATTGCCAAAACATATTTTGCAAATACTTTAGTGAAATATGTACGCTTCATAATATAGAAAATGATGATAGTTTAAATAAAGAGAAAAGCTAATCCATACGTAACGGGTTTTTAAAAATGTCACTATTTGTATTTGTATATGTTGAGTGTATGGAGACAAATAGTTTGCATAGTAATAAATATATAAATATACTATAATAAATATATATGTTGATGCATAAACTAAGGGATACATTTGTATGTTTTTCAATATATATAATCGACTCTCCCGTCGGTTTCAACGTATCTGCCACCTTATTGATTCAGTTATGAAATTTTGTGCGATAATCTTAAGTGGCATTTAAGAGCCGCTAGTGATTTATAAAGGAGGCCACATATGGAGCAAGTGTGAGGATTGTGAAATAAAATCACTGTTAGATTGGCTAACCTTTTAGATCTTGCTCTCGCTTCTTGAAGAGGATTCAGACAAGCAGATTGAAAATTGCCGAGTCCCCTAAAACACGTTGATCTCCATTCTAGCCGCTCCAAAGCTAAGCGCTCAAGGGTGTTATGTGGTATATTGACTGCTGACAAATTGCTTTTCAGCTTGTCTTTGTATCTTAGCCACGGGCGTCCTACATTCCTGTAGCCTTGATCTAACTGACTGTACATTAGGATCTTGGGTATCCTGTCATCAGACATTCTCAAGACATGACCAGTCCACCGTAACTGAGACTGTATGATAAAAGTATCGAATCCTCCAATATATATATATATATATATATATATATATATATATATATATATATATATATATATATATATATGCAGAAATATAGTTTTAAAGTGTCTTATATTTATGGGATAAAGTGCTCAACATTAAAGAAAGAGCGTATGTAAATATAAATATAAAAGTGAACATTGAATTCAACAAACAGAGGCGACAGGCTGTTTCATGTTAGACATAAACATCAGCTCATATATATATATATTATTGGCGTATGAAGCTCAGTTCCTAGGAACCGACAGCGCAGACACCAGCATATCTGATTTGATTATAGGGGTGAAAGCTTTGTTCAGAACCAACCTCACTTTTTGAAGGGCCGAATACAGAGACCTCATGCACTACGTGCTATAAGGTCACCAAATGACTCTCTGCAGGTTTTGAATTCTGTTGCCCTTCTCCTAGACCAGTTGCCATCCAAGGCTATAGAACCCAGTCTGTCCTGCTATTTAGCCATAGAGGGAGAAGAGGATTCATACTTTTCTCAAGGGCATTAGCACGTAAGTGAATGTAATAGATTCGACTGGAATTCGTACTCGGCTCTCCGATTCCTCAATCTGAGTCGCTATCGACTACTCCACCTCTCTTTCACACTTACTCTCCTTCTTTCTTTCTTTCTTTCTATCTATCTATCTATCTATCTATATATATATATATATATATATATATATAGAGAGAGAGAGAGAGAGAGAGAGAGGGAGAGACACAGAGAGAGAAACAGAGAGAGAGAGAGAGACATATTCTGTCTATTTATTTTTATACTGTTAATCAGTTTCTTGATGTTGAGATGAAATTCATGAGGGAATGCGCCTTTTTATTTTTAACCGGAGTACTTTCGACCTTTTCTAAGATCATATTCAGGGGTAAATTACAATGAAAAGGTCGAAAATACTTGGGTTAAAAAAAGAAACTATGGCGCCTTCCTTGATGAATTTCATCTCAACATGCAACACGAAGAAACTGATTAGACAACTGGAAAGGATCAGTATAAAAATAAGTAGACACAATATGCCTATATTATTAAATGAAACATGTTTGAATGAAGAAATGCTATATATATATATATATATATATATATATATATATATATATATATATAAAGAATAAATGTTTTTCAATTAACCCCAAGCAAGAAGATATCACTAAGACGAAAGGGGTTACTAGCAGTGAAAAAGATTAAAAATACAGGAAACACAATCCTAAACAGGGGACAAAGGACAAACCTGTATTCCTATTCAAAATACCGGAGAGGTGTGTATGTATATATATATATATATATATATATATATATATATATATATATATATATATATATATATATATATATGATTCATTAAAGGCACTGCGATTAAATTTTTTATTTATTAATTTTTTTTTAAGTGTTTTTCTTTACACAGAGTATGTAAAAATCGTACAAATGTTCTATAATTCCGAGCGCTTTCGGCCATACTTCTAGCCATTATCAACGATGATTTTATTTTTGCTTTTTAATTTAATGTATGCGTTCTATGTATCCAGACATATGACAGAAAATACATATTCGAACACAAGAAAAATGAAAGAAAAGATTAATCGCAATACCTTGTCTGTTATTGTTAATGAATCATGTATAAAAGACAGATTTCTGTCTAAATACACAATTATAATATATATATATATATATATATATATATATATATATATATATATATATATAAATTGACTGTTTAAAATGTATTCTTTTATTCTTTCAATACTGGTAAGGGCGTTTATTCCGAGCCTTTACATATTAAAAGCGGATGGAATTAAAGTAACCGTCTTTGAAAGAAAGAAAAAAAAAAGAAACTTTCAACACACCATCCCCACTCTTAAATAAGGCGAGGTTGATAGTGAGAGAGATATTTAATATGCAGTGCCTCTCTTATAGCGAGATGTTTCCGGTAATGTGATTTATATAGAATTATAGTGTTTTCGGGCAGAATTTTGTTTAGGGACACAGATAATCAACAATGCATGACGACTGTCGGTTTCATACCTTAATATGCTCTTCAAACCAAGGATATGAAGCACATTGAGGCGTGAAATTAGCAGTCACCATGTCGATGATTCTTGTATCTGTAGTATCATTTCACGTCATTCTCTTTCTCTCCTCTCCCCTTCACTATATATATATATATATATATATATATATATATATATATATATATATATTTGTAAATTCGATCAGATAAGTGAAACTAGTCGAGAACATTTCAGAACTTCTCCATTATTAGTTTTTTTTTTCCGGGTTTATCAAACCATTGCAGGTTATTTAAAACCAGAAAATATATTTAGATTTTAAGAATTTGTGGGCCAGGGGTATATGATAATGGCTTGGTGATACAAGTCTTACAATATGTGGGTTCATGCCTTTCCCAAGTCTATTAAGTGAATTCTAACTAGAAATACGACTAGGCTCTATGATTTATAATTCTGTGTCATTATCCATCGGTCCACCAGCACATCCAAGCTTACAGAACCAGATATTCCCAAGCGGTCACTAATCTAAGTACTGAGCAACCTCGATGTAGCTTAACGTCGGTGATTTTACGGAAAACGGAGTTTCAACGTGATGTTGTTTTAGGTCTCTTTTCTATCCATCAATTATTTCTTTTATTTTCACAAATATTTAATTATATACACATTCATATATATATATATATATATATATATATATATATATATATATATATATATATATATATATTTTAGGTTGGTGCAAAAATAATGACGTAATAATGTCGTTTTTTGACGTATTTTTAACGTCAAAAAACGACATTATTTTTGCACCAACCTAATATATATTACAATTATTTTTTTAAATTATAATTATTTTTTCAGAATAATTATGATTTAAGTTCTACTTATGTATGAGCAATGTTTTTTAAAATAAAAACAAAATTACTAAAAAAACTCCGGACTATTTACCTAACATGTTCTTTCCTATTTTTCTACATATGTATATATATATATATATATATATATATATGCATGTACGTATATATATATATATATATATATATATATATATATATATATATATATATATATATATATATATATATATATATATGTATATATATATGCATGTACGTATACATATATATATATATATATATTCTAATTTGTGAAAATTTAATCTTTTATTATTTTTTTCACATTTTATGCAATGTAACTATTTATATACGTTTTTAGAAACGTACGTATATATATATATATATATATATATATATATATATATATATATATATATATATATATATATATATACGTACATGCATATATATATATATATATATATATATATTAGTTTTACAGTTGTCTTTTTATGCGTACAAGAGATTAAATATTCATGTTTACATCAAGGCATATATCTATATTTTATAAAAATCCTTGTGCACATTTAAAAAAATGTCTTTAAAAGTCTGAAGGGCCTTCTGAAAAATTCTTTTATTTTTCAAAAATACATTCACATGCAATCCATATACATGCACAAACATATTTACGCTGGTTCACACCCACCCACATATGTATATAAACATATACATACTTATATATATATATATATATATATATATATATATATATATATATATATATATATATATATATATATATATATGTAAAATAGAGTATTTATATTGCCAAGATGTCACGCCATTTCAAAGACTTTATCTTAGTAAAATCTTCTTTTTCTAAGGGCTCCAATTTAAGAACATGTTTTGCCGTGTAGAAAATAAAGCTTCTCTTTATATTTTGTCATTAGGATTTGCTTTCCTTCCGTTAAGGACTCGACATTGTTTGGATTAATTTTTAAAGAAGATTTTGCTTCGCGCGAACAGTGTTTGCCAAGCGCAATCTTAATAACGGAACCCACTAAAAGACACCCAGATATTCTCCAGCATGTGCATCTATATTTACGTACTGTTCCCGCCAAAATACTTAAACAAATTCATTAAACATTTTTGATTGCATAATCAACCGCTGCACTGACAAATTGATTACACGCATTTTGTAACAACGTTCTTAACAACAATAAAATAGATAAAAAGCAGATAAATAATATTACCTATTAATTCCATTACGTCCACAATCCAAAACAATCTATTCAATGTAAACAACATGGAATTAATTACAACACATTCAAAACTATTACGGATACAGTGGGTATATACAAAATAAAAAAAAATGCCATAATTGCTCCTCATAATAGATTGGTGAAACGTGCAGAAATTTAAAAAAAAAACTTGTCTCTGAACACAAAGGCCTTATACAAAGCAATTTATCAAATGATTTAGAAATAAAATCAACCACAACTTTGACCTAGCGAATTCTACAATTATTAAAAAAAGAAAGAAACTTAGAATGATAATTCTCAAAAATGCTGCTATCGAATTGTATAATTATTAGGTTGGTGCAAAAATAATGTCGTTTTCTCACATATGCTACTATGTGAGAAAACGACATCATTTTTGCACCAACCTAATATAAGATCCTCTTTGTGTTCGTAGATATTAGGCTGGTGCAAAAATAATGTCGTTTTCTCACATAGTAGCATATGTGAGAAAACGACATCATTTTTGCACCAACCTAATATAATTGCATTGTTGTTTCTTATACACTGCTAAGAAAATTGGTTCACTGGGTCGTGTAAGATAATTTTTCTCGATAGAATCCAATTTTGTGAATGTATAAATCTACCATTCGCCTGTACATTGCTATGAAATCTGGTCGGGTGTTCCTCGTATATATCGCGAGATTCTTAACGATAGAAAGCTCTATAATTTTATCGCCCCTTACCTGGCATCTCAACTTCAGTTATTATCCTACAAGTCGTATCTTCCTTCTGTCATTTTTTTTTTTTTATAAATATATTCCTAACAATTATTCTAATGAGCTTTTCTCCTTTGTACCTCGACCACACGAATTTAAGCGTACTACTATATTGCTAATTAGGTTTTATCGTGTTACTGTTGAAATATCTGTACGTAAGCAGGCAAAGAAGAAGGAAAAAGAAGAGAGAATAAAGAACAGAGAAGAGAATAAGGAAAGAAGAAGAAGAAGGAAGGAAAAGACAGTAGGAAAAGAATACAGAAAAGAAAAACCCCTTGCGTTTTAATAGCCTTATCAAATTGCTTGGGGTAAAATCTTTAATATATATATATACATTGAATCCATCGAAGGATCAGCTGCTAAGAAAGTCAGTTCACTGTGTCAAGCGAGACAATTTTTCTCTCCGGAATCTATCTTGCATATCTATAAGTCTGTCATTCGTACATCCTTAGAATATTGCTGTCATATAGGGTCCGGTGCCCTTCCTATTATCCTGGAGCTCCTCGATAATATCCAAAGAAGAATCAGCAATATTATTGGTCCTGATCTGGCGGCTCAGCTTCAGAATTCTCGCACATATGCCCACTGCCATAAGGTTGCCACTCCCCGCCTTTTTTTTTATAAATCCTTTCATGGTAATTGCTCGGATGAGCTCTTCGCTATGGTACCTAGACTGTATGAATTTAAGCACAATACTAGACTTAGGGCGAAATCTCATCAATTTGCACTTGAACCTGCTACATGTAGCCGTAACTTCTATGCTAACAGTCTCTTATCTCGCACTTCTTGCTTGTGAAACTCCCTCCCGTCTCCTTCCCCTTCAACCAACTATAAAAATTTAAATGCAATGCCAATCGCTATATTGTCCTGATTGCTCTTTTCTCTTTCTCCTCATTACTAATGTTTCTGATTCTAATTCCTCCACACTCAGTAACTCCTTGTGTCTTAGTGGCTGTACTGCCTTGCTTGGGGTGATACCGATTTAAAAAAGAAGAAAAAAGTTGTATAATTTAATTATTAAATTTTTATTAAATTTTAGTTTGATGTAAAACTACGCAGCACAATGTTAGAGAAATCTTAGAATTATCTTTGAACTTTACACTGCTTATATTATTTATGTAATCAATCAATTGTGGAAAGTCATTGTCAAGATTTAGGCAACATTCTCAAGCCAGGCAAATAGGTTCCGCATAGACTTATGGGAACAAACGTGGGCCACTATCTAAAAATGTCTCTCTTCTTAAATTTTGGACAAGATAGTCATTAGGATGACAAATTGATTTAGCATAGGAATTCAAACAAAAAAATGCTGAGTATGTTTTAGTATCTCCTGTTAAATAGAATCTACGAAGAAAAAAGTGAATATCTGTGACTATCAGGATTCAAAATCTATTCTTTTTAGATACGATAGTCATTACGATGACAAATCGATTTATTATAGGAATTCACACAATCAAAAAACAACTGATAAGGTTCCAAATATTATTCAACATCTCAACCAACAGAATCAAGTGCTTTTCCTTGTCTTGTGGTATTCAAAGACTATTCTTTTCATACGAATTGATGTAATCTGGTTAAACTGTTAGTGTTCAATACATGATTGAGCAATAGGCACATTTGAATGACATATTGGAAAGCGATGTAATAAGTGTTCGAAAAAATTGAAGCTAGTAAAATCAATTCCACTTGAACATATGGAACGGAAACTGTATCAGCATTTTAAATTCTTGGCTTTTTTTTTTGCGTGATACAAAAAAAAAAGACTTACTTGGACAACATACCTAATGGTGAGTTAAAATGAATTTATTATGAATATCCAATATAATGGCATATTTATAGAGAAAAGACACTTTTTTTTCTAACCAAGGATATTAACTTTAGTAATAAATCTGAGACAAAATGAAGAAATTAGGAAAATGTGCTTGATATAAATTTATGAAAAATAATATGTCTATCAACTTGACAGCTACTTCCGTAACAAAATAATATTTCTTTTTATTTCCGGGCTTATTTAACTTTAAATATATTTATTAGTAAAGTGTCACCAGTTTTTTCTCTAATTACAAATTTCTCTCAATTTCTTCTTCTTCTTCACCATCATCATCATCATCTTCTTCTGTAAATTCAGGTTCCCCTCTTGCTATGGGTTAAATAATAGGACGTACCTGGAAATGTCATTTATTCCCGAAAATAATGTTTATGTATTACTCCCTTTCAAGAAATAAGAATTAATTTTATAATGCAAAAAATATGTATCGGTTTTAAATAACCCATAATGAGTTGACAAGCCGTAAATCAATCAATTTTCTTCTTTTTCTTTTTCTTCTTTTTCTTCTTCTTCTATTTTTTAAATTGCTTCACTATCCTCTGTTTCTTCTTTAGAAAACTAATTTCTTCTTTTTCTTCTCGCCCTCAAGACAAGATGGTGATGATATACGGATTTACTACAAGCATCCAAATCAAAGAAAATTATAACCGGATCTCGAACAGACTTCATCATTTCAGGCTAAATAGATGACTTTTTGGCATCCTTCTATCACATGAGATAATAACAGCGCATTGTTCGGTCAACACGTAGTGAGACGAGTGACTTCTCTGGGGCGCAGTGGTGGGCGATGGCGTATAAAAGTTTTCCGCTGACCAGACTACATTGCTCGACTTTTGGCCAAATCGACGACATCCAAGAGAATTTAGAGTAGTACATTTGATGTTTTACCTTTTCCTAAAGCAGGACACTTGTAATTACTGGCAAAGCTATAGTTTTGACTATCATTGGAAACCTGAACTATGGAATCTATGACTATATTTAAATACAACAAAACTAATATGATCAAGAAGTGATTTTTCTGTTCATATTGATCGAAGTGAAGATCGTAGTGGATGGTATTTAAGGACATAAACACACACACGCACAAAATCAATGTCTTTCTATCTTCCTATCAACTAACTTTATATTTCTTCTAAATGACATATCCTTTCAGGGTGTAGGCGATCATGGCTCTTCACACGTTCCTTTTCTTTATTATGTGTCGACTGCCATGACTTTATGGGAAAGATAATAGATAAGTTGCCCATCATTTTTTCACGGTTTTATAATTCAGATGCATCTTTCGCTTAGATTAGAGCTAGCCAAACCGCGGCTCGCGAGCCATAGGCGAGCCACATTCAGCTCGAGAGCCACATGCGGCTCTTTGACCTATAATATGCGGCTCGTGGAAATATGTTGGCTGAGCCCCTTTTTTCATCACAGTTAATATAAAAGATAAATAAGAAAAATTTCAAGCTTTATAATTATTTACTGGGTATGAATTGAGACCCCGTTGGATTAAAACTTAAGTTTAATGTTAATGTGTATGTAACAAAAACGTATGTATAAATTTTGTTCATGTCTTACGTCTCTCAAATATCTGAACTTTATCGTATGTAACTCTTATATTAAACAAGTTTGGCCACCCCTGTCTTAGACTGATTCCAACCCCAAATTAGAGAGCTCAATCCAAAAGCCTTGCGCGTGAATGTGAATACAACTGACTAAACTGAATTTTGAATTCAGTGCAGCAATAATAATTACCGTGCCAATAGCTGTTATATTAACTGCACAACCTTAAATGTGTTTATGGCTGCATTTTTTTGTCTTCCCTTTTCTCAATTTCTCCTGGGGTTTTTCTTAATCGTTTCACCCTAAATAAGGCGATAATGCCACTAAGGCGCAGAGGTTTTACAGCGAGTGAAAAAGAGAATGAGAAGACTTCCATGAGGAGAATTGAGGAAAGGAAAGTAAAAGAACAGGGTTCAGAAAGAAGAAGATGGTGATTGATATCTGTTTATATTTCTGGGATGAGGTGTTGTAATTAAATATGCTAACAAAAATGAAGACAACAGTTCGGACAATGTAAATAGTGTAAATGATGGCGTTTGATGCTGCATTTAATTTTTGAAGACTGTACCAGGGAAGGAAGAAATTGGAAGGGAGTTCCACGGGAGAGAAATGCGAGAAAATAAACTGTTAGAATATAGATGGCGGTTGCATATAACTAGCTTGTCTTCTTCTTCTTCTTCTTCTTCTTCTTCTTCTTCTTCTTCTTCTTCTTCTTCTTCTTCACTTCATCTTCTTTTACTTCGTTTTTTCTTCTTTTCTGTATTCTTTTCCTACTGTCTTTTCTTTCCTTCTTCTTCTTCCTCTTCTTCTTCTTTCTTTATTCTCTTCTCTGTTCTTTATTCTCTCATCTTTTTCCTTCTTCTTTGCCTGCTTTTATTCTTTCCTCTATTATTTTCTCATTCTCTTTTTCATTCTTCTTCTTCGTCTTCTCCTTTCTTTCTTTCTTTCTTTCTTTCTTTCATAAATATCTTCTCTGTACTCTATCCTTTCTTTCTTCCTGTTTTCCTGCTATTATTCCTTACTCTATTATTTTCCTACTCTTTTTCCATTCCTCTTCTTCTTCTTCTTCTTCTTCTTTATCTTCGAATCGTTTAATCACCTACCACCAACTGCCCTTCTCCTTCTTTTCTCCTTTCGCCGTCATCAGTGACTCTCAGAATCGACGTACAGACGACATGGCACCAGATTTTCCCGACTTGGCCACAGCGGCCCTCAACTTCGTTGTCATCTTCTCCTAACGCGATCAGCACCCAACCCCTTCCGTTCGCCATTCCTTCCTTCAATCAAAACTGCTTTTCACCTCCGCCCCCGCATTTTCACTGCTTTTTACTCTGTTCTTGACACTCAAACAACGGGAATTAAAACGCGACAGAGCTAAAGAGCGAGATGAAGACGCGAAAGTGAGACACAGAGAGAGAGAAAGATCTTGAAGTAAAAAGCAAAAACAAATTGAGTTTAAAAAGATAAACAAACAATGAAAAATAGTAAATATTAATCGTTGAATATGAACAGGATATACGCATACATACACGTATATACACATACGTACACGTATATACACATACGTACACCTATATACATATATACACGTATACACATACATACACGTATATACACATACATACACGTATATACACATACATACACGTATATACACATGCATACACATATATATACATATATACACGTATAAACACATACTTACACGTATATACACATACATTCACGTATATATACACGCATACAGGTACACGGAAAAGCACATCGTACACGTATATACACATACATACACGTATATACATATACATACACGTATACACATACATACACGTATATACACATACATACACGTATATACACATATATACACGTATACACATACATACACGTATATACACATACATACACGTATACACACATACATACACATATGCACACATACATACACGTATATACACATACATACACGTATATATATACATACATACGCACACGTATATACACATACATATACGTATATATACCTGCATACAGGTACACGCAAAAGCACATCGTACACGTATATACACATACATACACGTATATACACATACATACCCGTATACACATACATACACGTATATACACATACATACATGTATATACACCTACATACACGTATATATACATACGTACACGTATACACGCATACGTAAACGTATATACACATACATTCACGTATATATACATGCATACAGGTACACGCAAAAGCACATCAATTAAAACACAAAATATCAAAATGAATAATGAGTGCAAAAGTTCTCCATTCGTTACGAAGTTAAGTGGACGCCGTAGAATCTGTCCTTTCCCCTAGTGCAATACTCGAGAGCTACTCAAGGTAGAGCTTACGGTGGAAATGTCTAATAGTAATAAAAGGTGGTAGCAAATGGTTATCATACAGATAAGTAAAAAGATCAAAAATTGACCCTTGAAGAGGTCAAGAATAAATTGTTTCGGGAAGCACCCACTTGGAAATCTGCTGCACAAAGTAGCGGGAAAAGCCTGAGTGAAACTTTCTTATTACATTTGGAATACGGAGGAAACGAGGCTGATTCGACTCAGTGGAAATAATATGTTGTGTTATAAACGTTTGAACTGGTGTAATTAAAGTATTGATTGTGTTCTGAATATTTGCCATGGAAATAGCGATAGACTAGCGACACCCTTAAAACGTTACGTTTGTGCGAAAGGGCTTGTAGTTCACCCAGTACAAGGCCCGAGAACCGCTCGAGGTAGAAGGTTATGTTAATTGTAGTTTATATGAATAGGAGAATAAGATGACTGTTAACTTTAGACTTGAACTGGTCAAGACTTTAGTGATCGGGAAACATCATCTTGGGAGTTTGTTCCACTGTGTAGTGGCTTACGAAAAGAAGCTGTTTCGGGTGGAACTTTCTTCTCGCCGATGGAATACAGAAGTAATGTGGATGATTTGGTATCAGGCAAGCGTCATGGCGGGTTCTAGCCATGACGGTCAGACCTGGCAGAACCAAGGAACCCAGCACTTTCCATAGTAGTAGCGACAGAGCAGTGAGAGGTTCACCATGTGCCGCCTGTGAGAGAGAGAGAGATTGGAGGGTGGAAAATAATTCTTCTCCAACAATGTTTCGGAGATGCTCTTGAACTCTGTGAAGACTGGAAAGTGACGAGTGGGCAGTACTCCATTTTCGGCTCCATCGGTAAAAGGTAGAGGACAGGAGTTAGGTACTTACTAGTACAGGGAGCCGATTATTTTATTAGATTGGTGCAAAAGTAATGTCGTTTTCTCACATATGTTACTAAGTGAGAAAACGACATTAATTTTGCACCAACCTAATACCG
>OZ010592.1:55769318-55801818 GCA_963932145.1 Acanthosepion lycidas | reverse complement strand
AACACATCAGATACCTCGGCGTATGGTTCAGCTATGACAGGTTTAGTATAGGAGAAAGGGAAATTGAACCTAGAATAGGCTACGTTAGACGTAGTTTCGCCCAACACCGCAAATTGCTACACAACCAAAACATTAATCTGAAAAGTCGAGTCATGTTCTTAAATAGCCACGTCAGAACAAGGCTTTCACAAGGATGTCAGGAATGACACACAACTTGTTCAGAAATATCTAAACTGTCAGCTGTCGACAACCGCTTTCTAAGATCAAAGGTTAAAAATGGCGTAGATCATGTGAAGCCTATGTCTCTTGGCAAAGACCATCCTTCAATGGACATTGTGAATAGGCGCTATAGAATCACAAAGAACTGTACCAAGCAGCAGAAACCACATCACTTGAGGACTATCAGCCGTCGCAACAACTGAAATGGATAGGACACGTTGACTGAAGGGAAAATAATGACGTAATCAAGATGTTGACATTCCACACAACTTCAAGCAAAAAGTTAGGAAGGAAACCCACATCAATACTGGAAAGATTGATAACAGCCACTGCACTTGAGAAATTTATTTTCTTGGTTTGGTTTGGTTTGTTTTACGGCATAAAATGGATTATTTAATGCCGGTAAGTTTTTTTTTTTTTTTTTTTTTTTTTTTTAGAATAGTTTCATATGAATAGGTTCGTATGAATACGTATTCTTTGTAAGAAATCAGTTTATAAATCAAGATTCATTGGCGTATTTTTGTATAGTTTTTTTTTTTTATTTTATGTTATTTTGTATTTTTTCGTCAGGAGTCAAATGTATTTTTCCGGTAATATTCTTTTCTTTTCTTTTTTTTTTTTTAAACATATTGCTGGCATCTTTATTTTAAAAATGTATTTTCATACTTCCATAATGTTTTGACCACAGTTTGGGGGTTAAATGCTTGCTCATAGATGGGACCCTAACAGGTCCTACCACCATGGGTCCGGGTGAATCTGGGAACAACAGCATTGAAAAGGTGGTTCCACGCTTCTCAAAACCTCTCGTTCAGAGGCCTTGTTGCCGGGTTTAGTTTATCGTCATACTAAGGACGGCCATTTTTCTTGAAAAATTGTTTTAAAGGAAAGATTTCAACTAAGAATAGTACTGGATGTGCGACCAACCAATGCCAAATGTTTCCTTGTAGGGAAACGGTTAATATTACCATTACCATTAGCAATAAATGCGTCGGAATACCTTGGGTGAATAATCAGTACGGTCAGCTTCGACACACTCGACAAGATTTTTAAAATGGCTTAGTCATCATAACCATACGTAAGTTATGTCGATCTATTTCTGTGGATATGGCTATAGTAATGTAGGAGTGTTCTATCTGAATCTGTCAGTAAACGAACTGAATCA
The DNA here is from genome assembly GCA_963932145.1 of Acanthosepion lycidas. NCBI lineage: Eukaryota > Metazoa > Mollusca > Cephalopoda > Sepiida > Sepiidae > Acanthosepion > Acanthosepion lycidas. The sequence continues at coordinate 55,800,437 of OZ010592.1, read as the reverse complement.
AGCAGATAGCGAACGACTCGATCTCTTTGCTTTTTCGTTTATGTCAGATGTAAACCTAAATGAAATATTTACTCTGTGGTGGGCGTTATTAGGTGGAGTATCAGTGAAAATAATTTCCCTGCAAGCCAACTCCATGCTCCGCCTCTGATCACACTGATTTCTCAAAGCTGACAAATTAAAACTGAAATCATTTTTGAGTGAAAACTTTTTATGCTCCACTAACTCCGAGCTGCCGATAAAGAAAGAGATAGAAAGATCATATATATTAGGTTGGTGCAAAAATAGTATCGTTTTATGTGAGAAAAACGACATTATTTTTGCACCAACCTAAAATATATATATATATATATATATATATATATATATATATGTATATATATATATGTATATACATATAGTTAAACATAGAGAGACAAACAAACCTACCAACAAGGTTTCACCTATACGGATCGTCAGGGAAGCCTTCACTGACGATCCGTTTAGGTGAAACCTTGCTAGGTTTGTCTGGCTCTCTAGTTTTAACTAGGTCTGCTCTACTTAGTGTATTGAGCACTTTATTTAGTTATTTTGCATACTCGTATCGGTTTTTTTCGTTTGGATTTTGGACTTGCATGCTAGACGATTATTTTCGGCTGACGTACATGTTCTTGGTTCTTTCTTTTTTATACCTTTTTTTCCCTTTGGTATTGGTTTGGTTATTTGCAAATCAACACACCGAAGATTTTCCGAACGAGAATAATTTCTTATACTTATAAGATTACTACTACTAATATATATATATATATATATATATATATATATATATATATATATATATATATATATAGGGGGGTTAGATCTAGATAGAGAATTTGGAAAGAGAGAGATGGAAAGAGTTGAAGCTGAGAAAAGGGCCGGGTTGAAAAAATGTAGAAAAGTAAGTTCGACAGATGAGCTGGCAAGAGAAAAAGTGGGTAGGTGCAGAACACTGAACTCTATACAGAGTGGAAAGGAGAGAGAGAATGAACGAGGTCTAGAGAGAGAAGTAAAAGAAAGAGAGAAAGCGGAAGACATCGAAACAGGAAAAAAGAGAGTGGTAGATATGTCGAAGTAGTACTTAGGCGAGATAGTAAATGGGGGAGGTGGAATGTTATGACTGGAAAACGAGAGAGTGTGAAAATCAACAGGAGAGGTGTAAAGAAAGATCTGGAAAAAGAGGGAGAGTATGGGAAGTGAGACCGAATAAAAAGTCAAAAGAAGAAGTATAGAGAAACAGCTGGAGAGAGATAGAGAGAGAGATAGAGAAAGAGAGAGAGGAAGACATCTAGACAGGAAAAAAGAGAAAAGGAAAGTATGGGAAGTGAGACCGAATAAAAAGTCAAAAGGAGAAGTATAGAGAAACAGTTGGAAAGAGAGAAAGAGAGAGGAAGACATCTAGACAGGAAAAGAGAGAAAAGGATAGTATGGGAAGTGAAACTGAATAAAAAATGAAAAGGAGAAGTATAGAGAAACAGCTGGAAAGAGAGAGAGAGAGAGAGAGAGAGAGAAAGAGAGAGAGGAAGACATCTAGACAGGAAAAAAGAGAAAAGGAAAGTATGGGTAGTGAGACTGAATAAAATGTGAAAAAGAGAAGTATAGAGAAACAGTTGGAAAGAGAGAAAGAGAGAGGAAGACATCTAGACAGGAAAAGAGAGAAAAGGAGAATATGGGAAGTGAGACTGAATAAAAAGTTAAAAGGAGAAGTATAGAGAAACAGTTGGAAAGAGAGAGAGAGAGAGGAAGACATCTAGACAGGAAAAGAGAGAAAAGGAGAGTATGGGAAGTTAAACTGAATAAAAAGTCAAAAGGAGAAGTATAGAGAAACAGTTGGAAAGAGAGAAAGAGAGAGAGGAAGACATCTAGACAGGAAAAGAGAGAAAAGGAGAATATGGGAAGTGAAACTGAATAAAAAATGAAAAGGAGAAGTATAGAGAAACAGTTGGAAAGAGAGAAAGAGAGAGAGGAAGACATCTAGACAGGAAAAGAGAGAAAAGGAGAATATGGGAAGTTAAACTGAATAAAAAGTCAAAAGGAGAAGTATAGAGAAACAGTTGGAAAGAGAGAAAGAGAGAGAGGAAGACATCTAGACAGGAAAAAAGAGAAAAGGAGAGTATGGGAAGTGAGATTGAATAAAAAGTCAAAAGGAGAAGTGTAGAGAAACAGCTGGAAAGAGAGGGAAAGAGAAAGAGAGAGAGAGAGGAAGAGATCTAGACAGGGAAAAAGAGAAAAGGAAAGTATGGGAAGTGAGATTGAATAAAAAGTCAAAAGGAGAAGTATAGAGAAACAGTTGGAAAGAGAGAAAGAGAGAGGAAGACATCTAGACAGGAAAAGAGAGAAAAGGAGAATATGGGAAGTGAGACTGAATAAAAACTCAAAAGGAGAAGTATAGAGAAACAGTTGGAAAGAGAGAAAGAGAGAGGAAGACATCTAGACAGGAAAAGAGAGAAAAGGAGAATATGGGAAGTGAGATTGAATAAAAAGTCAAAAGGAGAAGTATAGAGAAACAGTTGGAAAGAGAGAAAGAGAGAGGAAGACATCTAGACAGGAAAAGAGAGAAAAGGAGAATATGGGAAGTGAGACTGAATAAAAACTCAAAAGGAGAAGTGTAGAGAAACAGCTGGAAAGAGAGAGAGAGAGAGGAAGACATCTAGACAGGAAAAGAGAGAAAAGGAAAGTATGGGAAGTGAGACTGAATAAAAACTCAAAAGGAGAAGTATAGAGAAACAGTTGGAAAGAGAGAAAGAGAGAGGAAGACATCTAGACAGGAAAAGAGAGAAAAGGAGAATATGGGAAGTGAGACTGAATAAAAACTCAAAAGGAGAAGTATAGAGAAACAGTTGGAAAGAGAGAAAGAGAGAGGAAGACATCTAGACAGGAAAAGAGAGAAAAGGAGAATATGGGAAGTGAGACTGAATAAAAACTCAAAAGGAGAAGTATAGAGAAACAGTTGGAAAGAGAGAAAGAGAGACGAAGACATCTAGACAGGAAAAGAGAGAAAAGGAGAGTATGGGAAGTGAGACTGAATAAAAACTCAAAAGGAGAAGTATAGAGAAACAGTTGGAAAGAGAGAAAGAGAGAGGAAGACATCTAGACAGGAAAAGAGAGAAAAGGAGAATATGGGAAGTGAGACTGAATAAAAACTCAAAAGGAGAAGTATAGAGAAACAGTTGGAAAGAGAGAAAGAGAGAGGAAGACATCTAGACAGGAAAAGAGAGAAAAGGAGAATATGGGAAGTGAGACTGAATAAAAACTCAAAAGGAGAAGTATAGAGAAACAGTTGGAAAGAGAGAAAAAGAGACGAAGACATCTAGACAGGAAAAGAGAGAAAAGGAGATTATGGGAAGTGAGATTGAATAAAAAGTCAAAAGGAGAAGTATAGAGAAACAGTTGGAAAGAGAGAAAGAGAGAGGAAGACATCTAGACAGGAAAAGAGAGAAAAGGAGAGTATGGGAAGTGAGATTGAATAAAAAGTCAAAAGGAGAAGTGTAGAGAAACAGCTGGAAAGAGCGAGGAAGATATCTAAACAGGAAAAGAGAGAGGGGTATATCTCGAATATGGGAAATGAGAGAGAATAAAAGAAAACACCTGGAAAAAGAAAGTGAGTGTGAGTGGAAGATATCTAGACAGGAAAAGAAAATGTATGAGAGTTATTGAAATAGTAGTTGAGAGAGACAGAGAATTGGAAGAGGTTGAGTGTCTGGGCTGGGAACTGAATATGAAAGTCAGTAGCAGAGACATGAGAAACATCTTGAAAGAAAAAGAGAGAGAGAAGGAGTGGAAGACTGAAAAAGAAAGAAATAGAGGAGTCGAGTGGGGGATGTGAGAGAGTATGAAAGATGTAGAGAGGAGTAGAGAAACATCTGGAACGAGAAAGTGAGAGGAAGAGTGGAAGACATCTAGACAGGAAAACGAAGAGTTGGAATGATGTAGACGTCTCGAGTTAGCATGGGGAGAGTGAAAGAGAAAGAGAGATGTCAGTCGGAGATGATACAGAGACTTGAGAAAGCAACAATAATAACAAAAAAAAAGAGATGAAGATGCAAAAAAAAATGTTATGATTCCTGATATGTCAAATCACTTCGTGAGTACATCGAACATGTCGGAACAAAAGAAAGTAAAATCATGAGTTGGGTTTCAAAACTCTTCTGTCGTCGACGTTTCTTTCAAGATTATTATTTTCGTTTTCATTCTTCTATTTTTTTCCCAGCTCGGGAATTTGTCAAAATAATCAGAAAAAAAAAAAAGAAAAAAGAAAAAAAATAGTAAAAATTATTGCAAAATTTCCAAAAGTTTCGTTTCTATTAAACTTTACATTCTTCAACGTGCGCGGCATTTGAACTCGCCATCGCCACTAAAATCTCCGGAATACTTTAAACTTGTAAATCTAACGCTTTAATTTGTACACTTTTCAAGGTACAAATTAAAACATCAACGAATCAGAGTACCCTGCTTAGAATCTTTGATATTTACTAGTTTTTGAAAATTATTACGTCATAACAAACGTTCGTTCCTAGCATATATTCTTAAATGCCTATAATTGGTAACAGAAGCCATTGGTATAAACCAATGGCTTCTCATACTTAATACTTCTCGTTTTCACTCTCGCGTGGCCATCTGTGATGTCATGAGCTGCGGTGCGATTTTCGCTTCCAGCGTCTTATATGCACGAGTTTGTCGTTGCTTGGAAATCTTCCATGTAAATAGAAACAGACTATCATAACTGTTTTGTCCGTGTATTGCTTAATATATTGTACTGTAATTGTCATCTTTGATAATGGCTTATGTAAGCCGAAAGATTAGATAGGATTAAAAAATATGTATCAATATTGTGATTTTCTTTCTTCGTTTAATGATAATGTTATTAAGCTTATCAGATGATATGAAAAGAATTTGCATAAAATAGACAACACTTGTCTATATTATTTAATGAAACATGCATCAATATATATATATATATTTATATATATATATATATATATATATGTGTGTGTGTGTGTGTGTGTGTGCAAATATATAGAAAAATAGGAAAGAACATGTTAGGTAAATAATCCGAAGTTCTTTTGTTATTATTATTCTTTAGTATTTTTAATTTTTTTTTTTAATTTTTTTTGCGTGTGTATGTGGAACTGAAATCAGATTTCAATTTCACATACCCACGCAGAAAAAAAGAAAAATACTGGATTTTAAAATTAAATACATATAAACTAGGGTTAAATAAAGACTTGGGTATTTTAAATCTTTATAAATATTTCAATAGTTAAACATTTTTTTAGATATAGTTAAAAAAAAAAATTATTTTTTTAAACAACATCTAAAATATTATTACAGTTAGATTTACGTGAGGAATATTCAAACACAGTGGCGTTCCATATCACGTGACGTCCGCGTCTCGCGACGGACGCGACTTGTAAACAAACAGTAATTTTAATTTATTTGTAACAAATAGTTATTTCTGAAGAAAGATTGAGGTCAATCTGAAATATCAAATATATATATATATAAATTAAATACTTCCATAAAAAACATTATTATTTTTTTTAATTTGCAACTTTTCTATCTATCTATCTATCTATCTATATATATATATATATATATATATATATATATATATATATATCTGATAAGATAAAGAACAAATAGGAAATGCATATCACATTTATTAAAACTTCGTCAGCGATTGACGGTAAACAATGGTACTTAAGATTTTAATACACACGTGACCACATGGCTGACCAATGAGGACCCAAACGAAGCTTTGATAGCATTGAAACATGTTAGATTCATATACTTTTCATATTAGTTCTTTATTTTATCATCCTGTCGAATACTGAGCCATATTTGATCTGCATTTGAACTTTAACACCAGGCAGTTGTTCAAAAGGATAAATTGTAGTACCGTTACATTCACTTACGCGCAAATACCCTTGTGAAAGGTATGCATCCCTCTCTCCTCACTCCAACTATGGGTTAACTGGTAGGACTTGTATCTAAATGAATCATTGCCATTCCCCACAATAATTGTTAACGTAATATTAATTACCAAAAAATGTCTTATTCATACAATCCAAAACATGTTCAGCTTTAAATAACACCACATAGGGTTGATAAGCTGTAAAAAATCAATCTATTTTATAACATCTCAATGTTTTCTTGAAACATATCAATATTTTTAAAACATATTAGTATTTTTATTTATTCAATCTCCCATCGCTTTTTGTTGATTTCATCTCCCATCGCTTTCATGCTACGAAACGAAGGGTCTCTTACTAAAGTATTCTCAGAATAAGTTTAGTCCCTCCATTCGAAAAAAAATTCTGAGCCTTTTTTAAAGTGACAGGCCATGCAGTCAACACCCTTAATAAATTCTTAATAAATTAAGTAAGTTGCAACCAGAAATCTCTCACTTTTCCGTTGGAAAAAATTGAGTTAGAACAGTGCTTTTCAATAGGTGTCCAAACTGAAATTTTCCTTGCCTGTTATATTCAACAAAACGTTTAAAAGAAAGGTTGCTACCAAAATATACATTAGCATACATACATATATATATATATATAAAGAGAGAGAGAAAGAGAGAGAGAGAGAGAGAGAGGTAAAAATCCGTGGTTAAGTAATCCAGGTGGATCCTATTAATATAGATGAATTACATAAAAATGAAACTCAATTGTACCAATTTTTATGGCCATTTCGCTCCTCGGGATAAATTTTCTGGATCTTGTCAATTGACAAGCTCCAGGGAATTTATCCCGAGGAGAGAAATGTCCATAAAAATGTGGTACAATTGAGTTTTATTTTTATTATGTAATTCATATATATATATATATATATATATATATATATATATATATATATATATGTGTGTGTGTGAGTGTGTGTGTTTGTGTGTGTGTGTATAAAATAATGTGTCTATATATATCTATCTATATATATATATATACATATATATATATATATATATATATATATATATATATATATAGAGAGAGAGAGAGAGAGAGGGTCCGTCAAAAAAACTCTATGCACACTTCAGGAAAGGAAAAAATAGTCTTTCGTAGCTGTATCAAATTGCGATAAAACTGTTTACTGTCGTACGATATTTTCTCAACATTACACTCATGGCTGTAGCATCAACAGAAACCCAACCACATTGGCGACCGACAAGAAATTGAAAATTCTGGAAAGGATAGATGAAGAATTAGCACCAACATGAGTGAATAACCAAAAATCGGGTTCTATAAGAAAGAAAACCCAGCAGTTTCGGCATTACCAATTTTTCTATGTTGTTTTGAAGTACCGAGATGGTCCATTTCTGGAACGGAGACTAACATAGCAAGAGGTGAATATTTCTTGACGACAATCGAAGAACAAATAAATAAATAACCAGGGGAACCTGACAATTGCTTGATCGTGATGACGCATCGATGCATTTCCTGAAGCTCGAGTTTCTTTGGGAATATACAGCAGCCAGTTGAGTAACATGAAATATTAAGCAAATCGGGTGGCAACAGCATCAGAAGGTTTCAGACAGAGAATTTATTGACGCCAAAATCAATGAATTCGATTGTATGTTTCAACCAATAATCATTTCATATTGGCAAAATTATACCCCATCAAATGCTAATAAAAGCATGTTTTTACTCTTAATTTATATTATTCCAAAAAGTCAAACACACACACACAAGTACACACACAAGTACACACACACACACAGAGAAAGATATGTACGTTTATGAATATAGATGATTAGTATATATTTGGTAAGCAACATTTCTTTTTAAACATCTTTCATTAAATATGACAAACAAGGAATATTTTATTAATTAATTATTTAGTTTTTCCAGCGTTCTTACATTTTCCCCTTTAGTTGGAGTAACGGAATAAAAACCTGTCCATTGTCAGGTGCGAAATGACGATGATATTAAAAGATTTTAGTAGCATCGTGATTTCCCACCTGATGAAACATTAAAAAAATTTTTAAAGTTGAAACATGATGTACAGTCTTGTAGTGAGTATGTACATGTTCTAATGTAACACTGCATAATAAATAAATATTTATTGCTCTACTTTTGAATTGAGCACTGTTTTAAATTAATGTTTTGAAGGCTAAAACCTTCGTTCTTTTATATATATATATATATATATATATATATATATATATATATATATATATATATATATATATATATATTCTCTCTTCTTCCCTCCCATTTCAATATATCACTTTCGCTAAGTTAACTCATTAAATATGTCAAGGTCTGGTCACTCCTCCCCCAATACTAAGTATGATTGAAAGAAATATTAAAATAAACCCTTTTTAAACACGACCATGTCTCTGAAACCACTCCTCATTACCCCCTCTGTTAAATTACAAAAACTTACACTACCCATCAAAAGTGTGAATTTTCCTTTCATTTTTCGTTTCATATTTTGGAAGTGCTATCTGATGATCCGGCGTCCTTTAAAAGGGCTCTGGTGAAATAAATTATTATAACGGAACCTTAAAGTGTTCTGTTTTTTCTTTAATATATATATATATTTTTCCTTAATATATATATATATATATATATATATGTATATATATATATTTTTTTCCTTAATATATATATATGTATATATATATATATATATATAAATATATATAAATATATATATATATATATATATATATATATATATATATATATATATATATATATATATGTGCGTGCGTGCGTGCGTGTATTTGTATGCGTGTGCGTGTTTAAAGTAAGATATAGAATCCAAACAAAATTTGAAGAATATGAAGACAGTTGATTAGATTATGCGTTTCGTCCTTACTAGAATATATGCATGCATACATATATATATATATATATATATATATATATATATATATATATATATGTGTGTATGTATTTCTGTAAAATAAATGTTTTTTCTAAATATTAGGCTACAAATTTATTTATATCCCTAAATATATACGTACAGACACACCCACACAACCACGCATATACAAATGCATATTATATATATATATATATATATATATATATATATATATATATATATATATATATATATATGTAAAAGTTTAATTTACTTGTGACGCGCTTCATCCATTAGAACAACATCCGTTTAGACAACAAACACAGTCCGATGAAGGGTCTAACAGATGAAACGCCTCACGAGTAGACTTTTACAATTTTTTTCTTAGAATTTCCCCAATACTGTTCTTGATATACAACAATTTATATCGTTATCTCATATATATATATATATATATATATATATATATATATATATATATATATATATATATATATGTGTGTGTGTGTGTGTGTGTCTGTGTGTCTGTGTGTGTGTGTGGTCCGAAAGTTCTTTCTTAAGGAGCTATTTTCTGTATTTTTTTTTTTTTTTTAGTTTCGATAAAGTTTACATATTGTCTAAGGCCTGAGTATTTTTAGCTTTCATCAAAGAATTTTGCTTTGTCATATATTAGGTTGGTGCAAAAATAATTTCGTTTTCTAACATATGTTACTATGTGAGAAAACGAAATTATTTTTGCACCAACCTAATATATCAGTTACATCGTTTTTTCTTGTTTCTGGTGAAAATTTGAATATAAATTTTTCTGTTTTTTTGTGTTATTTATTAAATATATTTAGTATTTTCGTCCTTAAATTTTATTGATGTTTCTGATTTTTATGCTGAATGGTTTTAGGATTTTAGTCGTTTTTTTCCAATTTCAGTGATATAGTAATTTTGTTTTATTGATAAGTATTTGTTGAATATCTTGTTTTGGTTTGTTGTCTTGTTGGTTGGCAGCATGAGATTTAATTGAATTACAACTGAATAAACGGGAAGTTAATCGGCGTGTTAATGTAATGTTTGCGTAACCAAAGAAATGTGTTACTTTAATTATCATTAAAGAGATATTCTTCAAAGGGGCAAACATTCATCGACAACATTGGTTTGCTGAAGTTTTAATTATTTATTGCTGTGAGTAATGTTCTTTTTTATGTCCTGGGTATGACGATAAACTACATCCGCGTCCTGGGTATGACGATAATCTACATCCGCGTCCTGGGTATGGCGATAAACTACATCCAACAGCAAGGCCTCAGATAATGTTTTCAGAAAAATAATGATGCCAGCTATGTTTTTGAAACAATAATGTTGCCAGCTATACTTTTTTGAAACAATAATATTACCAGCTATACGTTTTTTGGTAAAAAAATTATTCCAGCTGTACGTTTTTGAAACCATAATGTTGCCAGCTGTATAGCTGGCAACATTATTTTGTAAAAAATGTTGCAAGTTGTACGTTTTTGAAACAATAATGTTGCCAGCTATACGTTTTTTATTCCATACAAAATATGCATTTAAAATTCATATAAACTGGATTTGGCATTAAATAACCCACAGTGGTTGATATGCCATAAAACCCAAACAAACAAACAAACAAACAATGTTCTTTTTTGACGAGGAAAATGATCTGAAATATTGAAAAACATCAACAGAAATACTTTAGCAAACAGCTTTCACTGGTCTTTAAGGAAACTTTTATGAATGAAAAAGTAGTGTTTGACACACATAATGAAGAAAGAAAGCTTGGCGAATTTAACACACACATCGTATATTGAAGACAAGATAAACAGAGGAAAAAAGTGAGTAACGAGAGCAAATGGATGCAGAAACAAATACCACAATGATAAAGCGAAAATGTGGAGAGCTATTTTTTTTTTACAGTTCGGGTCGTTTTTCTAATTTCTAGGGAACATTGGTGTTGTAGCATACATATGGACGATAATGGGTATGTCCCCATTCACATAAATACAGTAGTAAATACTGTATGTTGGTCTGCAGTTGGAAATTCGTCTCCTGGTGTGCCGCTCAATCTCTCTGCCCCCGGGTAAAGGATGCCCAGACGAGGCTATGTCGAAGTGCCGAGTCTCGTTTCAGGAAACAGCTACTCGACCCCGTTTTATATGGGGTGTACGGGGAATTTCTAGCCGAGCCTATGGGCTCGAATACCCCACATTAAATTCGGCCTTGTGCCACATCTGATCCCGTGGGGCGGTTGGTACATATCCTGCAGTTGGAGATTCGTCTCCAGCTGTGATGGCTACGTCGAAGAGTAGAGTCTCGTCTATGGAAACAGCTACCCGATTCCGTTTTATTTGGGGTCTACGGGGATTTTTTGGCCGCGCCTACGGGCTCAGATACCCCACATTAAATTCGGCCTTGTGCCACATCTGACCGCGTGGGACGGTTAGTAGATATCCTGCAGTTGGAGATTCATTGTGGAATTCACTTGACTCACTTCTAGCAGTTGATTAATTCTACATGTCCCTGGCGAATCTTATGTGTTGTTCTTGTCCTAATTATTATCGTTCTTTACCAACAGTCGCGTGATTATTCTATTCAGAAACCTTCCCTAGGTTACAGAATTTGGAATATAAATTACCCGGTATCTTCTGAGCATTTTGGCTTTCATAAGACATTATCAAAGATTTCATTTGATTTTTTTTTAGGTTTTAATAATGTTCACCGAATAAAAGATCGAAGAGCTACTCAAAGTAGAGGGTTACTGAATGAGTTTGTTGTATGTGGTAAGAAGAGAATATAAGAAATTCAGTTTTTGAGGATATTTAGGAAACTTGCAACAATCCTTGTTTGGTTATATATATATATATATATATATATATATATATATATATATATATATATATATTATAAATGAATTGATTTAAAATATGTTTTTCCTCTACACAGTTCTAACCATGTTTCAAAAATGGAAGCTGAAAGCTCCGAATTTAATTGATTATATATCTTACTGTTCTTTCTTTATATATATATATATATATATATATATATATATATATATATATACAAACTAGTTGTGATCTTATAGATAAAACTTATTTGGCTTAGGGTGCTTTAATAACTTTGAATGATTTTAATGTGAATTAAGTTTAAGCGTCTAATGATTTTTTATTTCTTTTTCTTTCAGAATTGGTGGACATTTGGGTGATATTATCTTTCACCCATAATTGCCATGACTTAAATAACATAATCCAATAGAGAAATAAATAAATTTTCACCGATAACACTGATTTATTTACTGCTGACTTTGATCCGTCTTAATATATAATCCGTCTTAATGAAACACCCTCAATGTTATATAGAAAGGATTTTTGTCAGTCTCATCCTGGCTTCTTTTTTTGTGGGGAGGGGGCGTAGGAGACAACACATTTCAAATTTAAATGTTTGTCTATCGTAAAAATGACGCCAACTGAACAAAATTTAAAAAATATAAAAAATTTAAATAGATATACCTTTACGGTAGAATTTAATATGATATTGCATGTTGAAGAAATATATAGAAAAAATGAATATATATATATATATATATATATATATATATATATATAGAGAGAGAGAGAGAGATGTATAGATGTATATATGTATTATGGTACGTATCTACTACCTCCACGCAACAAATGTTCCTTTCTCTCATGATCCCCGGGTGATTGCTGCTGTAACAAATATTGGCGCATATGAAACTTTCGGTTACGCGAAAGTGTTAGATAAGTAGCTTAATGGGGGTATGAAGGTGGTAAATATGTACTTTAATATCTATATATTGCTCAGTTCAGCGTTCTCATTGTTCATCGAATACTGTATTGTATAGGTTACCTTGGTATATTTGTTTGAATATATATATAATTATATAGAGCTGTAATTTGAACCTTGCTTTATCAAGATCGCATGAAAATCGGCAATCTGATGCCGACTATGTGAATGTCTTTCCTGACAGACTGCAGAGTACTTATGTCGGTTTTGTGATAAAATTTGCAGTTCTGCCGCCGACAGGAAGAGGCACATGAGCGTTCAGGAGGAGAAAATCACTTTTAAAACCCTCCAAAAGTTTTTTTTATGCGCCACATATTTATAAAGGTATGCAGGAGCGAGCCTGGTTTGCTTTATGAAGATTGTTGGTAACGGCACGCTTCGGCCGTAGGAGTGATTTACCGGACGGAAAAAAAGATTACAGGTTCGATTCTTGTCAGGAGGTTCAATTTTTGTTTACTAGGACCTCTCAATCTAAGATGGTTGTTACTAACCACGCTGTTTAAGAAAATAAAAAATAAAATAAAAGGCTTAACAACCTACTCAAAAAAACATGTCTGTTAATCGTCGGCCCCAGAAAGATCCGCAGTTCATCAATGTAGCTAGACATCCGATCGCCTTAAGCCGGGATCGAAACTCGGCCGATTTGGTATCAGTTGGATATTCTAACCCCTAGGCTATCGTGTTGCGCATTTATTATATGATAAACACGCCAGTGACCTAGAGAGCTCAGTTCAGTTTGAATAGCCTTGCATTATCAGCAGTAATAGTGACTGTTTACAAATTCGCGCTTTTTTCGCCCCCGGCGGTCAACCGAAGTAATTTTTTGGGGGTGTTAATATCATCATCCACAGACTGACTGTTTCATCAGTGTGTCTAGACATCCGATTGCTTCAAGCTTCTCACACACACACACACACACACACACACACACACACACACACATATATATATATATGTATTATAATTATTTAAAAAAATATTATTCCTTCGGTACGTAAGAGTTCTCATGTTTCAAAAACAGGAGTCAAAACTTCAATATAATTATTAAACTTAAATTGAATTAAAGTATCAAGCTCTGTTTCATCCTGAAGCGAAATTTTGGGAATAACTAATCTTGAAATTTACGCAGCTTTATAAGCATATTCATTCATAAAATTAATTACTATGGAAACGGCTGAAGCAATTATTTCAATAAGCGGTGTAAGCGTTAACAATTTGTATCAACATATTAGTTACTTTCGGAAAGAGGTCAAGTAAGGTTAAGGTTGGGGTGTCTATTTTAAAGCGAATGAAGACATTCATTAGACGCATATCGTCTCGTCTGTTTCAGCGACAGAGAGTTATTGGCATTATTGTTACGCCGTTAAATGTCTAAAGATTTTTTTTCTTAAAGAGTTGTTTGTATATAAATATATACAGACTGCAAGGTAGGTGTTACTTTTACGTTCTCCGTAGCAGGTACGTTTTTACAGCGTGGAGTTGGTCGTCCGACACCGAACCAGCTTTGGATTCTGAGTTTATTCTTTTCCTAGACTGGTTTCCAACCAAACTCTATACTTTTACTAAGCCGAAGCTGAGATGAGAAGTAAATGACGTTTAAATTTTAAATGGTATTTGTGCAAAATTGAACGCAACAACTTTGATTGAAATATATGCGTGTGTGTATATATATATATATATATATATATATATATATATATATATATATATATACATACACACATATGCATATATATGCGATAGATAAATTGATGGAAATAACTATGACATCGCAATCTAACGGATATATTTACCAAAATTTCGCAAAAATACCTTGAAATATTGAAGAGGAAATTCATCCAATAAAGTCGCCATTGGCTTGAACCATGGCCTCCAGAATCTCCTGCAACTCTTCTGGAAGGTTCCTTGTTTAAGTTGGTGATTGTTGCCGTAATCCTTGCTTTTGTTTCATCTTTGTTGTTACAAGGAGTTTTGTTGGTCTCTCGCTCAACTGTTCTCCATACATAATAATCAAGGGGGTTACAGTCAGAGGAGGTGGCCAGATGTAAGGGGTGATGTGATCGCAGAAATTGTCTGACAGCCATGACTGCTTGTGTGGCATGGCACAGAGTCGTGTTTTTCATACACAGGGTTTTTTAGCAGCCACCTCCTCAAGGCTCTTGATGCAGGCCTCTATATTCAATCTGAGGCCCAATGGGCAGATAAATGGAAGGATAACTTAGCCATTACTATTGATCACTCCAAACACCTTCTTAATCACCATTAGACTCATCCAACTCTTTCCAAATCCTCTTCACTGTCACTTAACCACTGTTTGTATTGGACCTTCCGCGAATAACAAGCAACACAGCATGCTGTTTACAAATTTCTGGCGGAGTGAATTACGTCATGGTGCACTTTTTGCAACTGACGGTGCCCAACTGATCCTACTATACTGTGCTGTCAACAAAATCAGATGCAAACAACGCGCATGCGCGAAATTAAATATATAAAATGGCGACAATTTACCCATCACACCCCGTACATATATATATAAGTATGTATGTGTGTGCGTGTGTATGTGAAGATAGTACTCCGGTTGGAGGAAGATAAGGCATGGAATGTGATGTTAAAAAACGTTGATAAAAAGACGGAAATCTTTATTTATTTTGTTTTAATGTTTTAAAATCCAGCGAGACACGGGAAACGTTGAGTAACATGATAAACGAGTTCAAATCTCGTGAACATTTGAGCAACACCTTGTATATATATATATATATATATATATATATATATGTGTGTGTGTGTGTGTGTGTGTTTGTGTGTATGTATATATTGTTACCACTATTATCTATTCCTATTTTTTACGATATTTTCGTCTATCGTCTTCTACAAACCCAGCCAAGTCATAACCAGACTAATTCCTCTATTCGCCATTTTATTTTAGCTCTCTTTTAATTTCTTTTTCTTGCTTGCTATCTTTCGACGCTCAACTCGCAGTGTACATCAAAATTCCAATCTGAAGCTGCCAAATATCAATTCTCTCTCCTTGCCACCCTTCCTGTTTGCGAAAGGAAAAAGATTGACCCTTTGCCAATTCCTTCGTAGCTCAAGCGAAATGGGAACCAGCGCCATGGAAGTTTTTACTTTTATTTTCTTATGAGTTTCCTTTTCTTTTCCTTTTTCCTTTTTTTTTTTTTTTTTTTTTCTCTCATTTTCCTTTCTTTTACTCCGTCATCTTTTCCCGCCTGCTGTTCTGCGGGCCAATGAAACGCCGTCAGCCATTTTGGCTGGTTGCACAAACAGCATTTGATGGTTCTTGGGTTCAGTTCGAAATTGGCGAACTGGCCAATATGACTTAAGCCGAACACAGAGTTGGCTAACTATAATCTTTATCTTCACTACAGATAATTTTCTTTATTTTTTACACCTTGTATCTCTCTCTCTCTCTCTCACTCACTCACACATACACACACACACACACATATATATATATATATATATATAGAGAGAGAGAGAGAGACAGAGAGACAGACAGACAGAGAGAGGGAGTGAGAGAGAGACATACATATATAGGTGCACTGGTCCAAACATACAGATACACATATACATAAGTTTGTGTATCTGACTGAGAGCACACACGCACACACACCCAATAATTCATATCGATCTGCCTATTTGTCTTGAGTTTGATTTTCTATCTGTCTATCTATCTTAATCTGTTCCTATCAATCTATCTATCACATTCTATTCCTATCAATCTATCACAGTCTATTCATATCTATCTATCTATCTATCACAGTCTATTCATATCTATCTATCTATCTATCTATCTATCTATCTATCTATCTATCTCAGTCTGTTCATATCTATATATCTATCTATCTATCTATCTACATTGCGGTAGATATATATATATATATATACACATTGCGGTAGGGTGCTGAAAAATTTTCAAAAAGAGAATCGAAATAAATCCTGTTTTGTTATGAATATTATCAAAACCAATAATGTCCATAACAATAATAATTCTGAAGCATATATATACAAAATAATCTTTCACAGCTGCTCCTTATAATACATTGATGAAACTTGCAGAAACTTAAAAAGGATCAATGAACATAAAAAAGAATCTTATACGCAACAATTTATCAAATGCATTAGTCATATATAGAAATAAATTCGACCACAAATTATTTAAATGGGATATTCTTGAGAGTGTCGTTATCGAAATTTATCAGAATATAAATCTGCACCTCGGACTTTTTCAAATATCTTCCTTCCTGAAAGATGTACTCTTTTCCCAAGCCAATATGCATGCCTATAAAAATGTTAAGAAAATGAAAAGAAAACAGTTGAATTCATAACATTCTATTATTTAAAATATATAATATATGTATTCATCCCAAACTAAAATATTATAAATATTATACTATAAAAAAATCGACAACAACATTTACTTACTTTTGTTAATTAGACATTAAATTACGTCACTTAGCATCCTCCATACTTTATCTAGACTTTTTAGTTCACTTGATGTAGATTTATGAGCGTTCTTAAATTTAAAAGAATTGAAAAATTACGTTTAAACTAAAGTCTCCCAGTCGTCCATGCCTCGATTATCGTTGCCATATATGGTCACGTGCTTCTGCTTTATTTTTTGAGATTCTTGAGAAACGCCCCCCCCCCCAAAAAAAATGGTTGAGCAATATGCTGTCCTGATGTTTCTGTTTCATTCATTTTCCCACCGGTGTGAGTTTTCTTTCCTTTGCCTTTTCTGTAAATACTTTCATAATGAGCTCTTCTCGATGGTAACTTGACCTTATGAGTTTAAACGTAGTACGAGATAAGTCCCATCGATTTGCAGTTGAATAGGCTAGATGTAGCATTAAATTCTATGCTAACAGTTATCGTTTACAATGTGAAAGAACTTATATCGTGGAGACATCACGTGATCTAAAAGCCCGTTTATACGAACACTGAAGAGATTTACGTTTTAAACAACCATTCAAACTCTCTCGTAATACACAGGAACAAAACTGGCCATAACTTTACTAGTACAAAAACAAAAAAAAGAAAGAAAGAAAAAACATAATTCTTTACGGAGAAAGTACTTAAAATGCTTAATAATAACAATATTACCACCTATAAACACACGTCAGAAACTTTGTATTACAACGCCAACCTTTACTGAATCCATTCTTAAAGAATCTAATGTATGTTTATCTAAAACAAACGGTATATACGTAAAAGTGTTCCCAAATAAACACGTGAAAAAACAACAAGTATAATACAGTGTAACCCGGATATAAGCGAAACGCAGATATAAGAGATATTTTCTCTGGTCCCAAATTAGAGCCATACTTACCCAAACAAAATAGACCAAACCCAGATATAAGAGAAACCCGGGTATAAGAGACTTATCTCTTATATCCGGGTTACACTGTATGTACTTGACACACACACACTCACACTTACGTATATATATTGTCCTCTGATTCCTACATAGAAAAACTAGAATTTTTATATATACATCAGTGCTTTCAATACATGACTGACGAGGTAGATTTTTCCTGCAGTAGGTTGCCATTTCTTTCTGCGGTAGACCAGTTGACATCCAAGGCTATAGAACTTGGTTTGCCTTGCTATTTACCTATAGCTGAAGGAAGAAGAAGAGGATTCACACCTTTCCCAAGGGTATTATCCCGTAAGTAAATGTAATGTATTCTCTTGGAATTCGTTTCTCCGAATCCTCGGCTCTCCGATTCCTTAATTTGAGCCGATATCCATTCCTCCACCGTGCCCCCCTACAGTCAGTTGTGCCATGCGTGATACACGCTTAGGCGATCATGTGTCTTTCGATACAGGACTGAAAAGGCAGATTTTTTTTCCCGCAGTAGGTTGCCATTTCTTTCTGCGGCAGACAAGTTGACATCCAAGGCTATAGAACCCGGTCTGTTCTGCTATTTACCCATAGCTGGGGGGAGAAGAGGATTCATACCTTTCCCAAGTGTATTAGCACGTAAGTCAATATAATGGATTTGACTGGAATTCATCTCTCTGGTTCCTCGGCTCTCCGATTACTTAATCTGAGCCGGTATCCATTCCTCCACCGTGCCCCCCCCCTACAGTCAGTTATGTGCCATGCGGGATACACGCTTAGGCGATCATGTATCTTTCGATACATGACTGACAAGACAGATTTTTTTTCCTGTAGTAGTTTGCCATTTCTTTCTGCGGTAGACCGGTTGCCATCCAAGGCTATAGACCCCGATAGCTGGGGGATTCATACCTTTCCCAAGGGTATTAGCACGTAAATTAATGTAATGGATTCGACTGGAATTCGCAGTTGGCTCTCTGATTCCTCAAAATCCGACGCGCTATGCATTACTCCACCAAACATAAAGCAATATTTAGGATATTTCAGTTAGGCTTGGAAACGGTTCATTTTTGGCATTTCAAATGGACGCTTCGTCTCTGATTGAACTCGAAAGGACACACATTATACAAACGTTGGCCTAAAAGAGTCCATTGCACGTGAAACATTATCGATCAATGATAAATAAACGACAAAAGCAAAAATACGAGAATGTATTTCTCCATATCTCATTCTTTGATGAAGCATTAATAAAAGCGAAACATGTCAGATTGATAAATGTTTCCTATTTGTTCTTTGTTTTATCATTCTGTCGGAGTCCGATCCATATTTGATCTATACTTGATTTCAACTCATATATATATATATATATATATATATATATATATATATATATATATATAGATGGCAATTTTGGTCGAAACTAGTCGAGGAATCTAAATGGAATAATAATTAAAAAAACGAAAGAATATTAATCTACAACCCAGTGTGTCTAAAGATTTTAATTTTTTAATTTTTTTATTGTTCAAAAAAAAAAAAAAAAAAAAAATATATATATATATATATATATATATACATACATATATGTATATATACATACACATGCATATTTCTATATATATTTGTAAAGAAAGATTTTAAACACAGATTTTATTACTTATACCTTAAGTGGATACCTGTATTTGCATAGGCTTATTAACCCTTTAAGTCATGCATTCCTGAACAATTTTAACCCTTCTCCCTGAGCTCCTGGGTAAAAATTCGCAAATAAGCCTTATGTATTGTTTCACGGTAGATACAAAAATAGTTACAAGTGTTTACATACCATTCAACTGGGCATTACATCATTTTCCATTACCACTGGTAAACCGGTGGTCAGGTTTCAAAGTGTTAAACAGTACATGTTTTTTTCTTCCGCCGGCCTGAACATTCGAAAAATCTTATTTGAGAAAAATATGCGTCCTCTCCGGCGGGATTCGAATCTGCATTCCGCACATGGATGCCGTCATTAGATCTGACGTGCTTAGACCTCTCGGCTACAGAATCCATCGATGACCAATTCAGGTTGCTTTGGCCATTGACGCACTCTGTAGCCGAATGATAAGATAAAGGAAAAATAGGAAATGTCTATCAATCTAACATGTTTCACTTTTATTAAAGCTTCATCAGATAATGAGATATTGGGGGAGTAAAAGAAGAAAAAAAATTCAGGTATTTTTTACTTTTGTGTTGTGTCGAAGACACGCGTTGCTCCTCCTTGAATTCGGAACGCAATAAATTATGGTAAACGTTTGTTTAACAAGTCGGATGAACGGGAAACATAACCAAAATTAAGCAACATAAGAGTAAAAATACCAGAATTTATTTCTACATTTTTCTTCATATCTCATTCACTGATGAAGCTTTAATAACAGAGGTAGATATAAATAAACTTAGATAGATAGATAGATAGATAGATAGATAGATAGATAGATAGATAGATAGATAGATAATGAACAGACGGAGATAGATAGATAGATAGATAGATAGATAGATAGATAGATAGATAGATAATGAACAGACGGAGATAGATAGATAGATAGATAGATAGATAGATAGATAGATAGATAGATAGTGAACAGACGGAGATAGATAGATAGATAGATAGATAGATAGATAGATAGATAATGAACAGACGGAGATAGATAGATAGATAGATAGATAGATAGATAGATAGATAATGAACAGACGGAGATAGATAGATAGATAGATAGATAGATAGATAGATAGATAATGAACAGACGGAGATAGATAGATAGATAGATAGATAGATAGATAGATAGATAATGAACAGACGGAGATAGATAGATAGATAGATAGATAGATAGATAGATAGATAGATAGATAGATAGATAATGAACAGACGGAGATAGATAGATAGATAGATAGATAGATAGATAGATAGATAGATAGATCGATCGATCGATCTCTATATTTTTTAGATGTCCTACTGTAACAATTTACTCTATTTACATTGTTCGGGCTGTTATCCATATCTTTACTGTCAAATCCACGATGTTTCGGCCGTTGTCCGTTCCAAGCATACATAGCCCAGTGGATAAGAGCGTTGGTTGAAGTAATTCAAAATTGATTTAAGTGTTGAACCAATGTGTTGTGAGTTCAATACCTGGCCACAGCAGAGACGAGCACAAACTTGGAAAGTTGAGTTACTAAAGGGAATTAACTAAACATGAGACACCCGGAAAAGGCATGACATGTGAAACTAGAACAATCTACCCCAGTGGACTAAATAAAGGGTTTGGTTCGATAACCCAAAGTATATCACCTGAAGAAGGCCGGAGCGTACAACGGTTGAAACGTCGTGGATATGACTATAAAGATAACGACAACAGTTCGAACAATGTAGATTATATATATATATATATATATATATATATATATATATATATATATATATATATATATATATATATATATATATATATATATATATATATATATATATATATATATATATATATATATATATATATATATATATAATTATTTAAAAATATGATTCCAACTCGCTACATAAGAGGTCTCATGTTTCAAAACAAGAGCCGAAACTTTGGATTATTTACCAAACCAGTTTCTTTCCTATTTTCACACACACATATATATATATAGAGAGAGATAATCAGACTAAAACAAATAGGGAGATTGATATGAAATAATTGAGACCAAATTGGCCGGTTGCTCGTATCAAGCACACCTGTCTAGTATATCGGCTACCCAATACCCGTTGCAGACGCCTGCTTAGGTCCTTCTGTAGTTTATACTACAGCTATGCCGAGCAGACCTTAGTTGCAGTTTCTGGGGAGAGCACATAAGTTGATATGATCAACATTTTGAACAAGGTCCGCACGCTCAAGCTCTCGGTCACAATGACTTGTGACTTCGTGCTAGTACAATCAGCGACAGGTTCAGAAAGGTTCCGTCTAACCAGTTTCAGTCGCTACGATTTCAGGTACTTTCCAAATGTAGTTCACACTGGATCGTATCCCCAAGTCGATGGCATCATGAAGTCAGCTTCCTAACATATCGACACTGATGAGATTCGAACCCGGGTCCCAGGATCGGAAAGCGAACGTCATAACCACTCGATGGGAATTTGTATGATTTTTTACTAACCCGAGTCTTGCACAAAACCAAAGTAGAGATAGAAAAATTCCTTCGTGCCAAAATTCCAAGTGAGGGTAGAATTCTCGCATTTAAAATCAGCATCCGATGTCTTAACCTTTACCAGGGCCCGAACATCGAGAAATGTCGATTTGGAACAAAGAAAAAGCGAAACAATCGGATATATAAATATATCATCCAGTGCATAGATAGATAAAAGCGTGTAAATTTGTAAATAAAGGTAAAAATACATGAACGATATTTCAGCATCAGTCGCTCAAACCATAAAAAAATGCAATAAGTAGTAAAAAAAAAAAAAAGGTATGCCAAAACCCAGACATCGACTCTTGACGAATTAATAGACGTGTTCATTCAACGACCGCATCTGTGATTACGTCCCTTTTAAAATATAAACAGCATTTGCTTGTACGGGGAGACGGACGAAAAGAGAGACATAGCACTATAAATATACACCTTTTCAACAAGGTCCTCAAGATACAAAGAAAGACAGTGTCTGACACGAAACTATTAAAACACACTGCAAGATATACAATAAAAAAAAACGGAAAGAAACATTTGTTAATACAGTGGGTGAGGAACACCAATTACATGTTTTGATAAATACTATTTTGTTACTTTACTTACAAGGTAAACGTCTAAAAAGAAAGCCCACTAGTATACACCGTTTAGAAACGAAAGATAGAAATCAAAAAGATTGCTTTTATTCTTTCGCTTTGATCTCCACGCGATATTCAGAATCAGGCCCCTGAAAATTGTTCAAAGCTTTTAACCTGTGATTTAGACAAGGGATTCGGGCTGTGATTTATGTTGGGGTGGGAGCTGATGAGCGGGTGATAGTAAGAAAGAGAATGAAACGATCAGAGGAACATTAAATCTATTCTATCGCTTTGTATGTCAAAATTATATCAATTACATACATCGGAACCCCAAACATTCTAGCGAGTTTTGCTACTGCTGCTGCTGAGGCTGCTGCTACTGCTATCGTATTACTCAATTATCGCAATTCGTGACACCAAAAGAATGGCAATATATTTTTTTGCCATCTTTAGAGATTGGTAGTTCCTGTTCTTTCGATATTCGATTAAAAGTTCTAGCGGCATTTTATCGACAGCATCGCAGCCCGTTACGCCATCTGTTAAAACAAAGGAAGCTTACGATGTTGAAACACCGGTTCCCGTACGATCACCGAAGTTAATCAACGTCGAGCCAGATCAGTACCTAGATGGGTGACCATTTGAGAATATTACATGCTGTAAGCTTGGATGTGCGGGTGGTGTAACGGATGATGGCTCGGAATTGTTAATCGGAGAGCCGAGTTCCAATTCCAGTAGAATTCGTTATATTTACTTAAGTCCAAATACACTTGGGAAAGGTATGAAGTCACCTCTTTTCCGCCAGCTATGGTTTAATTAGTAGAAATTGTATAACTAAAAAAATTATTATCTCCAAAAATAGAATAAAATTACGTACAAAATATTTAGATTTCGGCATTAAATAATCCATAGAGGTTGATATGCCCTGAAACAACATTCTTTCTTTCTATGTGCCGTGTATTTTCAGGGCGTAGGCGATCATGGCTCTGCACCTGCACCTTCTGCACCTGAAGAAGGCCGGAGCGTACAACGGCCGAAAGGTTGTAATAAATATGGCGATAAAGATGGGGATAATAGTCCGAATATTGTAAATAATGTACATAATACCTCATCTCCGAAATATAGATAGATACCACACAAATGATATCGGCGTTAAATTGCGGCTCACTATGAAGTGTTGGTTTCGATGTCACAGTGCTTATATTTACAAACGTTCTATCCCTGTTTTTTTGAGATTATTCCCCTATAAATATAGAAAATGTATAATAATATATATTGTTTAGAATTTACTATATTTAAAGAGGTAAGTTCATAAATTTTTCTTACGTACATGCGATCTTACAGATGATGAATACATTATTCCACGCATTATTTCATGTCTTTTATGTCTGTTGACGCGATACAACAAGAGTTGTAGGTGGGCTAACTGAACGAGTCAGTCGTCGTTCCATCATATCCCATGTATTTTCAATAGAGAACAGGACTGGCGATTATGTTGATCATGGAAGTTGTGGAATCCCTGTAAAGTAGCCCGATCATTAGATGGGTAGGCATCATGCTGTTTAAACATCGTATCGCCTTCCTGTTGCAGGAATGACAGCAGACTGACGAATTAATTGGAAGAATTAAATTATCGTCTTATTAGTCTTTTACCTCATTTCAGCAAAGTAATCGAGATTCTAATCAATGCTGAATTAGTTAAGCATCTTACTTCGCACGACCTTCTTTCGGACACAATATATAGCTTCCGTTTCGCCAGATCTATCACTATTAACGGCCATCACTAAATCAAGCTTTAGATAATAATGGCGAAAATCGGGCTATGGCTCTAGATATCCCAAAAGCATTCGACAGAGTTTGGCATGCTGACATTCTCCGCATGCTTAAGCGCTACGGTGTCACAAGGCGAATAACTGGCTTAATCAGGTCGTTCCTAACAAATTGGGTAATTCATTTTGTGTTGAACGTTCATGCTTTTAGATCATTTTATACTAACGCTGGGGTTTCCCAGGGCCCTATTCTTGTACCTACGCTGTTTGTGATCTTCATCACTGACGTTTTCAACTCGTTATTTATGCAGATGATAAAAACATTTACTACTGTCTAAAGAGACCCGACAAAGTAAACGTGACGTGGGATAACCGGGGCAAGAAATAGCTTGTAAATTTTAACACCTCAAAAAAAAAAAAAAAAAAAAAAAACTGCTTTAATCACTACAGAGAAACCTTTCTGCCTGCCATCAGCATGATTGATGCTAAACTCCAAGAAAGCAACACTATGCCGTCTTGAGCTTACATTTTCTGCTGACATGGAGTGACTATATTGAATCAATTGCTACATCTACTGCAAGGAGAGTTGGTTTACTGTGTCAAGCCAATAATCTTTTCTCTTCAGAATCCATCTTGGTCATTTACAAATCTACCATTTGTCTATGCATTGAATACTGTTGCTATATCTGGTCTGGTGCTTCTGCTGTATATTCTTGACAAAATCCAAAGAACGGTCTGTAATATAATCGACTCTAAACAGGCATCTCAACTTCAGTCAATTTCTGATCAATGTAACTTGTCTTCCCTCTGCCCTTTCTAGAAATATCTTCATGGCAACTGTTCTAATAAACCTTTTTGTTCCTTAGTGAATAGATTTTCGATTTTCTTTCTATCCAGTGATAATATATGACACTCGGGAAGGAACACGTCATAGGTATAATCTTCATATATAGATTTAACTGACTATGAATAAATTTTCGATTTTCTTTTTATCCATTTCTATATATTTGGTACTCAAGAAAGTACTGGATATTATACATAAAAACATCCTATGTAGAATTAACACTCTTCAAAAACAAAACTGCTTTCATTAATCACTACAGAGATTCTTTTCTGCCTGCCATCATCATGGCTGATGCTAACCCCCAAGCGAGCAACATTTTACGCCTGCCTGGCCTCCCGTTGTTCACTAATATGTAATGGGGCGATTATATCGAATTAGTTCCGACGTCTACTGCTAAGAAAGTTGGTTCACTGAGTCGTTCTAGAAAATGTTTCTCGTCAGAATCCATCTTATACATTTATAAATCTACCATTTGTATGTGCATTGAATACTGTTGCCATATCTGGTCTGGGGATTTTGCTGTATATCTCTAGATGCTTGATAAAAGAAGTGGCTGTAATGTAATCGATCCTGATCAAGCACTTCGACCAATCATTTTCTCACCGATGGGACGTGGCTTCTCCCCCCCTCTCTCTCTCTTCTACAAATATTTTCATGGTAACTGTTCCGACGAGCTTTTTTCCCTTAGTGACTCAACTGCATGAATTCACGCACTGGAATCTAGGTCTCAGCGTTTTACTGTCGAACTAGATGCAACCATCTCTTCTATTCCAACGGTTTCCGTTATCGCACTTCTCACTTGTGGAACTCCATTCTGATTTCTTGCATCCCTGATAACTTCGATCTTCAGAAATTTATACACAACGTCACCTGCCATTTCCCGTGTTTTTGATCTCTGTTTTTTTTTTTTATTGTTCGTTCCACAATCGTCTCCACTAAAGTCTTCTCATTTTCTTTCACTTGATGTAACTCCCTGCGTTTTAGTGGCATTATCGTATTACATGGGTGTGAAACGATTTTTAAAAATTCGGGAAAAGTATCTTAGCCATCTATTTGACAGTGTTTCTAAACTTAAATACAGAAACTGGGCTGGAATACTGAATAGACTTGCTGCCACTTGATCTCCAGTGAGAGACCCCAGATAATACGAGTAATGAAGGAAACGAATCCTTTTCGCAATGTTTATTCAGATTCGCAAGAAGGTAGGAGATATTTTGAAAAACTTCTACTACTTCAGCCACAACACTAACTGATAAGATCTTCCCTTCGGCCAACGAGGACCTTCTTTCCTCTGTATAGCTATGAAAGTAGGTTCATTGACCGCCAATAATGACAATACCTTTATTCAATATCCCTCGTTTTTGTTCTTTTATTTTATTTTCCATCTCCAAAAGAGGAGATGGAAAATCAGTACAGCCAGTTAAAATAGGATTCTGCATTAACTGTTTAGCCCTTCTGAGGAGAGACATTAAAATACCTTCCTTATGCAAAAAAAAAAAAAAAAAAAAAAACTGTGAGCATGAAATTCTTGATGATACATTTGACGCATGCATTTTTTTTCAAATTTCTATAATTTTCCACATTTTCTATAATTTTCCACATTTTTCCACATTTTCTATAATTTTCCACATTTCCTATAATTTTCCACATTTTTTCCACATTTTCTATAATTTTCCACATTTTTTCCACATTTTCTATAATTTTCCACATTTTTTCCACATTTTCTATAATTTTCCACATTTTCCCACGTTTTCTATAATTTTCCACATTTTTCCACATTTTCTATAATTTTCCACATTTTCTATAATTTTCCACATTTTTTCCACATTTTCTATAATTTTTCACATTTTTTCCACATTTACTATAATTTTCCACATTTTTTTTCAAATTACTGTTTTTCTGTTATCAATTCCAAATCATTCAAAACTTTTCTTTTTTTTTTAAATTCCTTTTAATGTTTGAAAACGATAAATAATACGATATGACGTATGAGGGGGAGCTAATAAATTTTGAACCCTAAAGGAATGACAGAGTCATACTGTTTGACATATTTACTCACTTGTAATGTTCTTTTTCAAATGCCCTTTTCTCGTAACTCATGGGAAGCTTGAAATACGATCAGTCTAGCAGCGGAATCGGAACTTCTTTCGATGGATAGCCTTTACCCCGCCCACAGGAAGTATCAAAACTAACTTCAATTCTAAATGTAATTCTTTATATAAGTGTGAACGGAATTTTCTAACTTCCAGCCAAATGGCACATGTTTCTGTAAGTTTTCAATAAGTTTTTATTTTATTTTATTTTTCTCAAACGTGTGGCCGCTTTGAAGATCTTACGTCGTAGATTTAAATGCCGACGTAGTCATAAAAACACCAGGCACTTAACTCAGACAGAATCGTTTACCCTTGACTTCTATGTGGGTTTGCTAGTCACAGAAGGGTTCCATTGCGTCACATATGGAATTCTTCACGTCGTATTTTAACAAACGCCTTTCTGTAATCTATGAAAATATATCATTTTTTTCTGTACTTTTTTGCTTGGAGTAGTATTAATTTCAATATCACGGTTAATTAACATTGAACATGGTCAGATCGGTGATCTGAGAATATCAGCTGCTGTAAGCTTGTCTGCGCGGGTGGTGTAATAGATAAGGGCTCGGAATTGGAAACCTGAGAGCTGAGTTCGAATTCCATTCCGGTTCGTTATATTCACATACACTAAAATACCCTTTCGAATTTTATGAACCAACCACTTCTCCCCCAAGATATGGGTTAAATATTAGGACTTTTATCCGTAAATTCTTCTTATCGCGCAAAAATTCATACATATTCTCTGGTTTTAAGTAACCTACAAAAGGTTGACAAGCCGTAAAATGCAAATCAAGCAATCAATCACGTTATGGTTAATAAGTTAATCTGTTGAGCGATTAACAAGTGAAATAATTCGAGATTTTCCGAGTGCTATATTATTATGGCCATGTGTCAGAATGAGCCATACTCTATAAAAATCTATAAAAAGGATATCAGCGTTTTTATTAGACGAGCAATGTCTTTCTCCCGTAATCTGTTCAGCATGGAGTTGATTTTTATGAGAAAAAGAATTACTTTTTCCCCCCCAATGTGGCTAATGTATAATTCTTTTTTTTTTAAATCTCATGTTGTACCTTTAATAATTTTCTGTTTCAAAGTAATCATTTTATAAAAAAAAGTTAATGTTTTCAAGCAATATATCTGTACTTAACAATTTTTTTCAATCGTGCCCGCGAGAAAAAAAGAACTTTTATCACGAGTAAATTTCGACTTTTTATGTTAAGCACAATAAAAAAGGAAATATAAGTTTACAGAAATTTATATTTTTAGGTAGAAAAAAAGTTTTTTTTTCCAAGAATCGCTTACATTATATTAAAAAAAATACAATGTAAGCGATTCGACGATTGCGTTTAGCGTTTCTTTCTTCCCTTTCTTAAATATTACATTCTTTTTTTTTTTTTCAAAATATTCCTACAATGTTTGGTGGTAGTGTAAAGGTATATCATTACACAGTCACACTACGGCAGGCACAAAAATGTGGCTTCACGCAAACTTTCACACGACATACATCAATTTTTTAGGAAACCACACCTAAATTCAAATTATGCATAAAAAAATAAGGATTCTATCTATCTATCTATCTATCTATCTATCATAATCCCACTATATATAAATTATTCTTTTTCTCGCTCTGTATCGAATATATATATATATATATATATATATATATATATATATATATATATATATACATACATACATACATACATACATACATAAATATATATATACATATACATATATACATATACATATATATATGTATATATATATATATGTATATATATGTGTATACTTACCTAACCTAACTACCAAATTATAGATATATGCCAATTAATAAATTTCATCTTAACACATAATAATTTTAAATTCAACAACAAACACTATTTACAGCAATGGGCACAAAAATGGCGCCTAGTTATGCTATTATCTTTATGCACATTCTAGAAAAGAAGATACTAGATAATTCAGAATATAAACCATCACAATACTTTACATATATTGATGATATTTTCTTACTATGTACTCATGGATCAGAAAAATTAAAAACCTTTTTCACTTTCTGCAACAATTTCTACGATACAATTAAATTTACCATGGAGCACTCATACACATCCAGCCCTTTCTTAGACGTTATGACAAAATTAAACAAACATACACTTTCTACCAGTCTATACAACAAACCCACAAACCAACATAAATTCCTGCACTTTAACAGCTGTCATCCCTTTAAATTAAAAAATCTATTGTATACAGCTCATTTCTAAGAATCAAACGCATATGCTCAGACCATTTAGGTTTTCTATACAACATTAATAACTTAACAAAACAATTCCTAAAATGTAAATACCCAATAAAAATAATAAAAGAAGCACTAAATAAAACTATCCTGATGAATCGTAACACTCTTCATACATACAAGAAAAATAAAAACAACAATCGGATTCCCATGGTTTTTAACCACAATCAATATTCCCACACACTTATTCACAATTTAAAAAAGGATTACAAGAACCTCCAGTTAGACAAAAAGATCAAAGACATTTTCGATAAACCACCCATAAATGCAAAGAAACAATCACCTAACCTATCAGCTATCCTCACCTCTACCAAATATCTAAACAATAGAAACCAATCAGGAAATTACAAATGTAACAAACCTCGTTGCTTAGTTTGCAAACATTTAATAATAGCTAATATATTTTCTGTACCCAACACCAATATCAAGATACAGTCACCTAACCTCACCTGCGATAGCCATAACGTAATCTATTATTTATTCTGCACCTTATGTCCTAATAGTGGATATATTGGTGAGTCTGGAAATAATTTTAGATTTCGTTTCAATAATCATAAACAAACTATACGTAAAAACAACACTTATTCCCCCATAGCTAAACACTTTAATCAATCAGGACATTCATTAGAAAACTGCAAAGGTTTATTGATAGATTCCGATTTTAGTTCCACATACACACGCAGAAAAAAAGGAACATATTGGATTTTAAAATTAAATACACATAAACTAGGGTTGAATAGGGACTTGGGTGTTTTAAATCATTATAAATATTTCAATAGTTAAGCAATTTTTTTTAGATATAGTTAAAAAAAATTTTTTTAAACAACATTTAAAATATTTATGACAGTTAGATTTAAGTTAGGAATATCCGAACAGTGACGTTCCGTATCACGTGACGTCCGCGTCTCGCGAAGGACGCTACTTGCTAACAAATAGTAATTTTAATTTATTTGTAACAAACAGTTATTTCTGATGAAAGATTGAGGACAATTTGAAATATCAAATATATATATGAATAAATAAATACTTTCATAAAATAAAACATAATCTTTTTAATTTGCAACTTTTCTATATATACATATTAAGAAAGTATACGTGGCTTCTCATTATGCTATATGTATATATATATATATATATATACATATATATATATATGTATATGTATATATATAGATATATATATATATACACACACACACACACCGATATATATATATATATATATATATATATATATATATATATATATATATATATATATATGAGAGTATTGAGAGGCTCACAACGTTACAAACATTTAAACAGTTTTCATCTCAGGTCATTTTGGTCAGATTTAGAAAAGAAGCATACCATCGC
>OZ010592.1:55729318-55764318 GCA_963932145.1 Acanthosepion lycidas | reverse complement strand
TATATATATATATATATATATATATATATATATATATATATATATATATATAATAATAATAATAATAATAATAATAATAATAAGGCTTAAACACTAATATTCCATGGTCATAATTTATTCCATTGGAATCGTAAAACTTAACAGAGAGGAGTTTTAAGTTTTAATCTCCCACCTTCCCTCGTATGTTACCCCTCTCTTTAGCACTAACATTCATTCCACACTCTCATACTTACACTCTGACTAAATTCTATTTTTATTTCCGGAGTTGTTCTTTTCCTTTTGAATTTGTAGGTCTGATGAATTGGATCGTATTTACGATTCCAATGGAATAAATTATGACCATGGAATATTAGTGTTTAAGCCTTTTTATTATATCCTTATTCTGTCCAGGACATTGAGTTCTACCTGGATTCTATCCTCTCGAAATTTTTTATTCAAAAAATATCCACGTGTGTATATGCACCTGTGTATTTTGCATATATATGTGTATATTTGCCACTAATATTATCTATCTATCTATCTATCTATCTATCTATCTATCTATCTATCTATATATATATATATATATATATATATATATATATATATATATAATGAAATGATCAAAAAGCTTTTCTGTCGCTAGATTAACAAAGACCTACGCCCACGATAGAGATGAGGATGCTGCCTGAGGTCAAAACGGGAAACTTGGAAAGAAATAAAGAATATCGCTTTAAACTGATGCATTAGTTGTATGAAATATATTCGTCATCTCTCATTTCTTTCCCATTTTCTTTCAATCGCAACATCCACACCACTCCCATCTCTCCCCCTTCTAATCACAGTCATATGTTTGGTTTATGGACTGGCATCGAAGAGGAAAATTTAAACCACAATTTAATGAAGGCACTAAAATTTTTAGTAAGATTTACTCATCTCAGCCTCTCATCATTTGGCTCTCCAAAATTGTCTATCTTTTGCAGCAGTGAATAAATTTTGTTTTTCTTATTTTCTTTTAAACCCTGTTCTACCATCCATTTACAGTTTCCCGTTATACGCGGTTTTCCTCTGTCCCTCTTGCTCTCAAACAGTCCTTTGGATATTAGATTTTCCAAAAAGATTCATTCCAAACCCAAGCACAGTATTAAGAGACAGTAAGAAAAGAGTAATGGATAGTGGTGGAGTAACGGATGGCGGTTCGGATTGAGGAATCGGAGAGCCGAGTTCGAATTCCAGTCGAATCCATTACGTGCTAATAACCTTGGGAAAGGTATGAATCCTCCTCTTCTTCTCCCCCCCTTTTTTATAGCCTTGGATGGCAACTGGTCTACCGCGGAAAGAAATGACAACCTACTGCCTCGTCAGTCATGTATCAAAAGTTATCACGCATAGCACATAACTGACTGAAGAACAAAAAAAGAAAATAGTACTGACCTGTTACGTAATATCAGTAATTCCGTATGGCAGCGAATGCTGGACAATCTCCTCAGAGACGAAGAAGAGAGTTAAAACAACAAAAATGTGCAAAGGATACAAAGGATGGAACATGTGAACAACGACGAGATTTTACAGAAAATGGACAAAAACGTATACTTAACATCATGAAGAGACAGTTGTAAAGGAAACGATATTTGCTATTTCTATGGCAAATCAGATGAACCCCATTCTTTAGTGTAACCAGTTCATACCTTTACAGCAAGGACACATATAAATATGTACTTTCCTCTGTATTCCATATACAGGGAACATGTCCTATTCAGAGAGATTTTTCCCAAAGAACTCCTATTCTATGGAACAAAATTCTGCATGGATTCTTCTTTAAACGCTACAGTCTTCAAAATGATCACTCATTATCTATCCTCTTTATTCTCATATTCTTCACTTCCCAGAAATTGTCCGAAGTTCCTTTCAGAAGAAAATTAGAGGAAATATGGTCCAAGCTTCGACTCCCTTAAGTCATCATCAGTGTAGGTGGAGATGATTTAAATAATCGAAAGTTTGGGCCATAGTTCCTGTATTTACATTCCAAAATTAACTTCCGACAATTTCTGATGCAATTTATTCCGTGTCTGAAAAGGATTAGACGTAACTCGGAAAAATTCGATCATTAAAATTAATCGCCACAAAAAGCCTGTCATTTTTTTAATAGTAATTGTATTAAAGAGCCTTTGTTGCCTAAAATACACTATATATATATATATATATATATATATATATATATATATATATATATATATATATATATAGTACAGGTAATCGATCCGTTGGTATATAATCCGGGTGGATCCTAATAATATTAATTATTAAAACTGATCCACAGAGAGCTCAATGTTTTTATTTTAACAGGACTTATATATTTTTACAGCAAAAATTACCTCAACATAGGTATAGTCTATTTCAAACCGTTCTTTACACGCCTATGTTGAGGTAATTTTGGGTTCTTTGCTGGAAATATATATATATATGTTGTCCCCACAAAATAGACGCCATTTAAAATGTGAATATTTGAGTAACTACAAGTCCCAGCCAAACGAAACTATATAGGTTTTATGCGGAACAATAAAATGTTTATTTATAAGAATTCGAACAAGATATTCAAAAGGACGTAGATTTTATAACGATTTCGCAAAGTTTATCAAATTTTCAATATGCGCAACACCTGCGACACGATAAACGTCAAATCGGTAGTTCAGCTCCTGCCAAACATGTTGTAGCATGCCTTGCGTAACAATCTCCAGCGCCTCAGTGATTCTCTGCTTAAGTTCTTCTAAACTTGACGGAAGAGATGTGATATAAACCTGTTTTTTCACATAGTCCCGTAGGGAAAAAAAAACAAAAAAAAAACAAAAACAAAAACAAACAAGATCACAAGGTTTCAAATCAGATGAACGTGATGTCCATTTCAACGGCATATTGATACATCTTTCTGGTAGATTCCCATTAAAATAAGTCCGCACTGTCAACTTCGTCCGTACACATTTTGGTAAAATTTGAGGTCATTTGAGTCACTGTGTGTGTGTGTGTGTGTGTGTGTGTGTGTGTGTGTGTGCACGGGCGTTTTTCATAAGAATGACGGTCCCATGTTTCTGCAATATATTGTTTATATCTGTTTTGTAAACGCCTTTCTCCAGACAACGGTTAGAACACTCGGTGACGGCAATCTCCTTATAAACGTACTCAAAGATCCAAGAATGACCCATAATACATTTATCTAGAAATATATTCTTGTGCGATCAGTTAGATATTGAGAACTAATATGATAAAGCAGGGGTTTCTTCTAAAATTAAAGGGTAACACGGATCGTTTTTTTTCTTTTTCGATAATAACAGACTGTGACGATTATTGTAATTTCCATAAAATCAAAGAATATAGAATATATCAGATAGTTAAATCAAGGCTATGCACAGTGAAACTGTGTCGTCACCTTCTGTTCAGCTGAGAAATTTCCTCTTTATGCATCGTGTCCCCGCAGGAACGTAGGCAATCATGGCTCTCCACGATTTTCTATCCCTTGTGGCTCTTAATAAACTTTGTCTTTCTGTTATTTATCCTAGGCCCTGTTCCATCCTTCATTTCTTCAAACTCACTAAGTATGTTATGCGCCGTTGTCCTCTGTCCCTCTTGCCTTTTATTATGTTGGTTCAAAAATAATGACGTAATACTGTCGTTTTTTGACGTATTTTTTAACGTCAAAAAACGACATTATTACGTCATTATTTTTGCACCAGCCTAATATCTGCCAAGCGAGTATCAAATTTTTCAAGCCCACCTTTCTTATTATATACCCCAGAACCCTCAATTGTCTCTTTCTGATTATTATTTTCCCTTTTTGTTTCTGTTTTCTCCAAAACATCGTCATTAATCGGTCGACGGTATCCTCAGCATCCTTCTGTATAACCAGATTTCTCATGATTCAAATTTTCCCTTCAACTTTGTGTAGATCATTCCGCATTCACTGTCATACAGGACACATATCATATAGCCGTTCAGCCCTCTTTTCCTTGTTTCCAGTTGGGCTCTCTTATTTCTCAGTACTCTGCTTAGCTTTTGGAATGTCTCCTTGGCTATCCCACTATGTCTTCGAATTCCAAGGCCCCCCTTTTCGTCCTCTGATATTTAAATTCCCGTCCCATCTATTTTGGTACCTCCGAATTGCAATTCCTACTTTGGACTCATCATTTTCTCCGAGAACCCGGAAGGATAAATTGCTGAAAATGGGCGAAATCAGCATTTCCATATATTGTGAATCCATTTGTAGTTGTGAAATGCAAACAGTGAAATTCTTCTTTTTTTTTTTAATAATCAACTTAAGGGAAGATAGCCAGCCACCGAATTGAAGATTTTGTATGAATGGATGACGGAAGGCTTAACAAAACTAGCAAAGAGCAGGAATCTTAAGAAAAGAAGAAAAAACTGCTAAGGATTACAAGATATCGGAACTTTTAGAGAGCTATGATCGTCCATGTCTTGAATGGACGCGGCAAATAGAAGAAGAAAAACTTAGGATTTTGACTAATACTCTGGTTGATTAATTTCTTTTCGAGAATTACTAATGAAGTTGCATAAATGTTTGCCTGCATTGTTTTATGCTTGTGTCTAAAAAAAGAGAAAATAAAGACAATTCAACGTAATTAAACAAGAATGTTCAAAAATTTAAATGCAACCTCAGTTGCCATCTTCTGTTTTCTTGAATCCGGTTCATCTCTCACTTTCACTCTCTGTAACTGCCTGCGTACTAGCGGTAATTCCGCCATGTTTGGTGTGAAATGATGTGTGCATATATAAGAGAATGTCCACTGCGAAGACAACTCAACCATAGATATGATTATAATCGACGAAAGTCTTCAAAAAATATCAGATAATTGTCTATTTTCTTTTCTGCAGCGATGGCCCAGGAAGTGTTACCGAATGAGGAATAACCAAAATGGAGGTTGGAAATGAAATGGTAATCTTTATAACATCAACAAAATACAATACTCACCAGCGGCGTAAAGTAGGTAAACCACTGCTAGTGGTGGACTACTTAGACAGCATATTACCCCCTACTTACAATAGTGTCCAACGTATTTATGAGGATTGGGATATACCCATTAGTGTTTATAGGTACGGTACATAACACCCCACTTTTTAGATTTATTCTGCACACAGTCAATATCTTTTCCTTTTCGGGTTAATGTCTGATTCTCTCTGTATTCCTTCTTTTCCTTTTATTTTGTCATTTTCTATCTAAGGGAGGTAACTTTTATTTGCATGATTATTATCTTTTCGATATCCACAACAGACTAAAACTCTCAACCACTCCTAAACAGAAATCCTACTTAGACTGTATCGCTAATAAAAATGAAGTTCAACACGAAATGCTCATTAAAAAAAAAACTTAATAAACTATATAAATGATCTGTTCTCGTAAATAATAAAGACAAATTTATTAACTTCTATGAGCCAAAAGGGATTGCTCAACCTTGGACCTAACTGGCATCATTACAAACAATACTCTACTTGGATAAAAAAAAAAAAAACTGTTGCAACCTAGGAAGTGTTACTGAATGAGGAATAACCAAAACGGAGGTTGGAAATGAAATGGTAATCTTTATAACATCAACAAAATACAATACTCGCCAGCGGCGTGAAGTAGGTAAACCACTGCTAGTGGTAGACAACTTAGACAGCAGACTACCTCCACTGATAATAGTGTGCAACGTATTTATAAAGATTGGGACATACACATTAGTGTCCATAGATACAGTATATAACAGTTGCAACCCTAGCCCTGACTTAAAAGAAAAATGAAGAAAACTTTGGTACAGAAAGTAAAAACAGCGATCCAAATTGAAATCATTGCCATTTATGTTGCGTTTACTTTCGCACACATATTCTTGGGTAAGGTATAAATCCACTTCTTTCTTCCCTAAGCTCTGGATTAAATAGACATTAGTAAGTAGACTGGGTTTGTGTGGTAATCAGCCGAAGTGAAGTACTGTTCTCAATCAAAAACCGTGGGGTCGACAACGGGAAATCACTCAACTATATTTGCCAAGAAGTGATGCAGTTTAGAGATAATAAACTCGATGGAGAGCCATGATCGCTTACATCCTGAAGGGACATGGTGTTAATAAATACAGATGAATTTACAAGACATGTATCACAATGATAAAAGAAAATAGAAAGGAGAAAAAAATCTCACTTCGCACCGACATGACGAATCTAAAAGTATAAGAAAACACAGTCAAAAGCAAGCAATGCCAAGGATGTTTGAGGTCTCTTTTACTATTGTTATCCCCCAAAAAGGCTCAGGTGCCACTCATGGTAGAGGGTTATGGAATGAGGTTGTTGGACAGTCTTAAGGAGTTAAAAAGTGTAGGATTATGAGGATATGTACGATGGATAACTGTTGAAACTAGACTTAAAGAGGTTAAGATTTTAATGAGGGCACTTACTTCTTGCCACTGGAATACGAAGTGAATGTGAATGATACAATCCATAGAGGGTGGTAGCCGTAAAGGTCTGAACTGGTGGAACTCATGAATGTAGCTCGCCAGATGATTTAGCAAGGAAATAGCAATAAAGTAACGAGAGGCTTGAAAAGTCTCATCTGTGGAGAAGGGGTTGTAGGATGGAAGATAATTCATGTCCCACAAGGCCGTATAAAAACCCTGTTTAGACTGGAAAGTATGATTTGAAAGCTCCAGATCTGACACTTGTAAAGATAAAGCACATTAAAATGAGTCGGCTTACTTTCTGGAGCAGTACAAAAAAAACGACATTTTTTTTCCGGACTGCTTAGCAATGTATTAGGTATATGTGTTCAAGTTGAGTACTGGCGCGAATTTGTGTCCCAGTAGACCAGAGGTTCTCAGCCTTTTTCTACCGATGGCTCTCTTTTGATTGATCATTTAAATGCCCCAACTCCTGGCCGTTTACTTTAACAAAAGCTCATTTCACAATTTCTGGAACAAATCAAGTGATATTTCTCCATATGGGCTTATAAAAAACAAAACAAACCAGTTAAATGAAATAATCTTTTATTTCCGAAAAAAAAGTGTTTGTTTTTAATCTGACTATCGGATGAGAGTGAATCTGTTCACTAGTATTGGGGATTCCGACGTGGGAAAATTATTATTTTATTTTACTATATTTCCTATTAACAACTCAGTATAATTAATAATGAAAATAAAAATAAAAAAAAAACGAGAAAAAATTCAGATTGAAACGCAGAAAAATGGAATTTAATATAAGAGACTATGGCGAGTTGGTAACTATATGTGTATCATTCAATCAATAAATAGAAATAATTTTGTAAAAAAGCTCAAAACTATATTTCAATTACATAATATAAATTTATTAGAACTAAAATAGAGGGCAAATAAGATTGTAGCACTGTGGCCCCTTTTATTGAACGTTTGACTCCAACCTTGGAAATCCCCAATTTTTTCTGTGGACGTAATGAAATTTATCAAGGCAAATGTGGCCATGTTGCCCACGGTTAGGAACTACGACGATAGATCAATTTTTCATTCTGTTTTTTTTTTTCTTATCTCACGCATACTTGAACTTGTAGATAAACTTCCGCAGCGTACCTAAATTATAATCATCAAAAACGTACAGACTTTTTATGATTTACTTATTGATATAAGCAAAGCAATTTATTAAAATTTGTAATAAAAAAAATAATTAAATTTCTTAAAAAAAAAAAAAAAAAGATTTTTCTCCTGTTCATGAAAATTTAACATTTAATAAAATATCTTAGCTTAACGTTTATTTTCGAAAATCATCCTTGAGACGTCTTCGGATTTTTGCTTCTTAAATCAGATGTACCAAAATCAGACAAATTCAGAAATTTAAATATCTATGAAGTGTTTTAACAGAGGACGGAAAGAGCGACACTGAAATCCGAAAGCGTTTTGGAATTGCCATTTCAAAAGCTATGCAAAGTACTAAAAAATAGGAAAATTTTGCTAGAAACAAGGATATATGTCATACTGTATGGTAGTGAGTACTGGGTGATCTTCTCAAAGAAGAGACTTAAAGCAACAGAAATATGGTTCTACAGAAGGATGCTGAGAATACTATGAACCGAACATGTGAAGTTTTAGAGAAAATGTAAACAAAAAGGATACTTATGCTTAATATCCGAAACAGATGGTAGAAATACCCAGGGCACATAATGAAGAAAGAGGTTTTGGAAAGTTTGATACTCACAGGACAAGTAGATGGCAAGTGAGATGGCGGAAAATAACACATAACCTACTTATTGAGCTTGAGTAAATGGATGACAGAACAGGGTTTAGGAGAGATATCGAAAATAGATTTATTAAGAGCTACAAAGGACTTTTTTGAATTGTGGAGAGTATTGATCACCAACGTCCTGAAGAGACATAGCAAACTGAAAATGTTTTAGAAGGAATCAAAAACACAATCCTAAACAAGGAACAACGGATCAACTTAGGGTGGACGGAGAATTGCGTACTGGCCATTTGGGTCCCGGGTAATTGCGTACCAGACAATTGCGTCTCTGGATATTTGCGTCCCTGGAAAATTTCGCACCTCTGGTAAATTTTTCAAGTTACCAATTTTTTGAAGTGTTGTT
The DNA here is from genome assembly GCA_963932145.1 of Acanthosepion lycidas. Taxonomy (NCBI): domain Eukaryota; kingdom Metazoa; phylum Mollusca; class Cephalopoda; order Sepiida; family Sepiidae; genus Acanthosepion; species Acanthosepion lycidas. The sequence continues at coordinate 55,755,752 of OZ010592.1, read as the reverse complement.
TAATATAGAAATTTGCGCACCAATGCCTTTAATTACTCTAAACAAGCAGAAAGGTATCTGTCTATATTTCTGAGATGAGGTATTATGTACATTCTTTACATTATTCGGACTATTGTCATCATCTTTGTCTAGGGATGCAAATGTCCATGGACGCAATTGTCTGGTTCGCAAGCGTCCGGGGCGTAAAAATGTCTAGTAAGCGACTGTCCTAGAACCGTTGCACAGTGGAAAATAATAAATTGAACTCTTTTAAGTCTGGAAAGTGGAGAGTCCATCTGAATCCCATAAAGACAGGGATCCGGCATCTGGAGCTGGTCTTTTTTCAAGCATTTTTAGCATTGGATCGTATATATGAGCTACACTTAAAATTTGGAGCGAACTTGTAAACCAAGTCGATATTCGAAGCATGGAAGCTTGTTGGGAGTTCAACCAGAGAAATCTCGTTCTGTACTGTGGTGGTGAACCGATACTACTAATATTTTCTTTTATGCGCCGGTCTTAGACGATCATGGCCCTCCACATCTTCCTGTTCCTTGTAGCACAATTAGTTTTGTTTTTTGTTATTTCTCCCAAACCCTGTTCTAGTATCCATTTACTCAAGCTCACGAAGTATGTTACATATTGATTTCCTCTGTCTCTCTTTCCCTCAATCTGTCTTGTGAGTATCAGGTTTTCTAAATCCTCTTTTCTCTTTGCATGCCCCAGAAATTTCTTCCTGGTGTTAAGTATAAGTTTCCTTTTTGTTTCCATTCTCTCCAAAACCTCGTTGTTGCTCAAATGCTCGGCCCATGGTATCCTCAGCATCTTTCTGTGGCACCAAATTTCTGCTGCTTCAAGTCTCTTAGTCATCTTTGAAGAGATTGTCCAGTATTCGCTGCCATACAGAAGGACAGATATCACGTAACAGTTCAGTACTCTTTTCAACAGTTATGTACAAGGGCGTTGCAGGTCAATCCATTAGTGAGTGTTACTATTGGAAGGTCGGTAGTTCTCGCATAGTCTGAGTCGTACTCAATAGATCCCAGCAAAAACTATTGTAGTCCGTTGTCTTACAGATATTTATAGGTGATTACTACCTATAATGTAGTCACTCATGGGGGTGACAGGTTATTCCATTACATCAACCTGCTTCATTTTACCATCTCCGACCTAGCTTTTAAGTTACCAAATGTTACAAGTCAGTGAGTCAACGCTGTGTATTTGGTGACGAAAGGAAGAGAAGTGACTTTGCCTTAATCTACGAAAGACTACGCCTTGAAAACACGGATTTAACGTCATCGGTAAATTGAGAAAAAGCTGAGGATGAAAATGCCTATAGAGAAACGCAAGGAAAACCATTTTTCTTGAAATATCAACTCAGTGCACTGTGATCGCAAATTGTCCAAAGCAAAGAAAATAGTCTTTGGTCGTTTCTGGCATTATGATTTCGAAAGCATAACAGACGGTTTGGATAAAATGTCGACAGGAAAAAATAATCCGTCCGTACACAACAATGTTTGCCTTGCTAAGTGGACCAAAATTCTTCTGCCTGAGTAAAACATTTTGGGTTGGCGAGCAAGACGGCGAGGTCTTAAAACAGACTGAGTTCGCTTTGGAAACGTTTAGCAGGAGTAGTAATAGGAGGAGGAGCAGGTGGAGGAGGATAGGAGGAGCAGGAGGGGAGTAGGAGGAGGAAGAGAATGGGTAGAAGGAAGAGGTGGAGGAGGAGCAAGAGGAGGAGTAGGAGAGAATAGCGAAGGAAGCAACGAAGAAGGAGAGCCAGCAGGGTCGATGATAAGAAGGAGAATAAGAAGCAAAATGTGACGAGGAATAGATTTATATATATGCAACAACTATTGTATTATTAGTAGTAAGTGTACTAACAGGAAGAAGAGGAAAGATTGGTACGGTTTCTACGGCTTATCAAACGTTTTGCAGGTCATTTAAAGCCAGAAAATATATTTAGATCGTTAAGAATTTGGTTTTGATTTACTGATACAAGGCTTAATAATGAACCCATAGCTGCTGGTAGAGAATAGGTGAATTTTTACCTTTACCAAGAGTATTCGCTTGTAAGTGTATATCACGGACCCAACGAGAATGAGAACTCAGCTCTTCGATTAACAATTCAATTATCCATTACACCAGCCGCACATCCAAGCTTACTGCACGTGGTATTTCTAAACGGTCACCCATTTACTGACAAAACACGACATTGCTTAACTTCGATGGTCGTACGGGAACAGGAGTTTCAACGTGATATGGCCGTAAACCTAAGAAAAAGAAAGAACAATGAATGAATGAAAGGAAAATTGATATATAGGAATAAAGTGTCGCTGCCGACACTTGAGTTTGAACATAGATCGCCAGTGAGCAAACACAGGCGATCCCATTATTGAATTAAATGGAACATGTGACCATTAGGGAAACGCATAAGTAGAAAGTAGCGTGACGTCTCAACGATCGGCATCTCTATTCTATTAGTATACGAATCGCTATTCTCTAATCTATTCACTATAATGTTTCTCTGTACTATTTCGCTATACGGATTACTATTCAACGGCTTTACTATAGTTGCATCTGCGATTATAAAGTCTCTATTAGAACGAATATTACGTAAGTGACAACGAGTGTTCCTTGACATCACAAAAAAAGGAAAGCTGAAATAATACAATTAAATGAAAGATGATAATAAAATATTAAGTTGAGACATAAATAATTTTTCTTTTAATTTACCAGACATATTCTTAAAAAGTAAAGTGCAATATCATTTTATTCCATTATATATTCATCATTATTTGCAATTATATGTTACCACTTTTTTTGTGATGTCAAAGAACATTCGTTGCCACTTTTGTAATGTCAACGAATACTCGTTGTCACTTTCGTAATGCTCGTTGTAGTAGAGACTTTGTAATCGCAGATACAACTATAGTAACGCCGTTGGACAATACTGGTGTCAGACGCCTTGGAATAGCACTCGCACTAATAGTACTTGCTCGATAATACTCGCTCGAATAGTAATACTTATTGTAATCCGAATAGAGAAATAGTATAGTGAATAGTATAGAGAATAGCGATCCGTACAGTAATAGAGGATAGTATAGAAATGGCGATCCGTATAGTAATAGAGGATAGTGTAGAAATGGCGATCCGTATAGTAATAGAGGATAGTGTAGAAATGGCGATCCGTATAGTAATAGAGGATAGTGTAGAAATGGCGATCGTTTAGACGTCACAATATTTCCTATTTATGGGTTTTCTTTATGATCATCACGTGATCTACTTATTCGAAATGGGATCGGCCATGTTTGCGCACTGGCAATACATTTTTGTATGGTCAGAGAGGTGTAATGTGAGACATCGTGATAGGCATGTAGGGGCATGTCCAATATAATTATACATAAATTTGATTTGATATATATATATATATATATATATATATATATATATATATATATATATGAATGTGTGTGTGTGTAAGTGCGAATAACGCCAACATAGAAAAGAGACATACAGATTTCAGTCTCAACTTTATTTCAAATTCACGTCAACTGCCAGTGACGGTAAAATGAGATTGTGAAGCAAAGCAAATGAAATTAGGATGAGACTCGCAAAAATACCTAACATACCCCCCACATAAACAACTCATCTAATAAAACTATCTTGCTATCACCTTTTTATTAACTGACCTTCGTCCTGGGTATGACGATAAACTACATCCGGCAACAATGCCTCTGTTCGAGAGGTTTTGAGGAGCATGGAACCACTTCTTAATTGCTGTCCTTCCCAGGTCCATCTTAACCTGGGGTGGTAGCGCCTGTTAGGTGCCCAACTATAGGTAAATAGTAAACCTTCAAACTGAGGTCAAAACTCTAAGAAATTCTAAAAACATATTTTTAGAGTAAAAATACTAGCAGTATATTTTCATAGTAAAAAAATGATCAGCGGTACATTTTTGTTAAAAATAAATAAATAAATAAATATCACTAGCAATACCTTTTTTAAAAGAAATTACTAATTAAATTTCGGCATTAAATGACCCTTAAGGAGTTGATGTGCCGCTAAAGAAAGCAGCAAGAAACAAACTATTAATGAAAACAAACAAACAACAACAACATCAATAATAATAATAATAATAATAATAATAAGAAGAAGAAGAAGAAGAAGAAGAAGAAGAAGAAGAAGAAGAAGAAGAAGGCCCTTAATTGCCTACCCTTAATTGATGTTCAACTATGCCTATATCGGGAGAGTTTTTTTTTTTAAATGCTGGGAGACATATCTAGAAACGGGAGTAGTCAAGGAGTGTCATGGCCGGATATCGGGAGAGTTTGTTTTTTGTTTTTTTTTTAATGTAGAAAGGATAAAGCATTCAAGCCGATTTGGAAGACATATCTAGAAACGGGAGTAGTCGGGAAGCGTCATGGCCGGATATCGGGAGAGTTTTTTTTTTTTTTAATGTTGAAGGATGAGTCAGTCAAGTCGACTTGGGAGACATCTCTTGAAACTTGGAAACACCTTCAATTGTTTCCCCGTATCTCAATCTGGGCATCACCTGCAAAGTTATACTCTCACCATATATTTTTTTAAACATTACGCACCGAGCAAGGCATGAAGCCACTAGGAAGCAAGGGGTTACAGAAGATTTGGAGCAAGATCAGATAGGAGTGATAGAGGAGAAGGATGAGGAGAAGGATAGTGGATAGATTTGAATAGTTGGAGATTATGGCTCTCAGGGAAACAGGAATAAGGAAGGGTGTTACACAGCCGAAAGGTGCGAGATATGAAGCTATTGGAGTAGAAGAGACGGCTACATTTAAAAGTTTCTACAGTGAAAGGGTGAGAGCGAGATGCCAGCCTCGTAGGGAGCTTGAATTCATGAAGTCTGGGAACCAGTGAAAGCACCTCATCGGAGCAATTACCATGAAAGTATTTGTAAAAAAGACAGAGAGAAGCGACGGTGCGTCTGTGAGATATTGGATACTTTTGACTGTGCTGCATGTGTCTAGTATACAGTTATCAGACTGGATCGTGATTGGTTATATCGGTTTTCTTACATTTTTACCCCAGCGTCACTTCGTTGGCACGCTGATTTCTCACACAATAATAATAATAATAATAATAGGGGAAGAGACCGTCAAAGGCAAAAATAATGATTATGATAACGGCGTGAGAAATGACTAAAACAGATGTTGTTTTTGTTATTTCCAAGATGTCTGAAAAATTGCGCTTGTGCATTGGATGATTTAAGCCAGCGAATATAAAACTGAATGTTTTTTTGTTTTTTTTTATTGCTCAGTGAATAAATATGTGCATTTTGTGGGTACATGCATATAAGCGTGTTTGTAAAACAAATTAGTTTTGAAAGTATTGGGAATTTCTGAAATAATTAAATAAGAATGCGTGTGTCAGTTGGTTTTCGGCAGGGGGGTAGGGACAACTGCTTAGTTGCCAGTTAGCCGTACTCAGCACACCCACCTTGGCGCACGGTAACACGTACATTGCATGCACGTACACACACACACACGTACACGCACACACACACAAGAATAGATACAGAGAAAAAGAGACAGGCAGACTGTGCGGTTAACAAACATACATAGTCGTAAAGGAATAAAGGGATACAAGCACGAATGGGTATAGGCGGATACGGAGATAGATAGATAGATAGATAGATAGATAGATAATGAACAGACGGAGATAGATAGATAGATAGATAGATAGATAGATAGATAGATAGATAGATAGATAGATAATGAACAGACTGAGATAGATAGATAGATAGATAGATAGATAGATAGATAGATAGATAGATAGATAGATAGATAATGAACAGACTGAGATAGATAGATAGATAGATAGATAGATAGATAATGAACAGACGGAGATAGATAGATAGATAGATAGATAGATAGATAGATAGATAGATAGATAGATAGATAGATAGATAGATAATGAACAGACGGAGATAGATAGATAGATAGATAGATAGATAGATAGATAGATAGATAGATAGATAGATAGATAGATAGATAGATAGATAATGAACAGACGGAGATAGATAGATAGATAGATAGATAGATAGATAATGAACAGACGGAGATAGATAGATAGATAGATAGATAGATAGATAGATAGATAGATAGATAGATAGATAATGAACAGACGGAGATAGATAGATAGATAGATAGATAGATAGATAGATAGATAATGAACAGACGGAGATAGATAGATAGATAGATAGATAGATAGATAGATAGATAGATAGATAGATAGATAATGAACAGACTGAGATAGATAGATAGATAGATAGATAGATAGATAATGAACAGACTGAGATAGATAGATAGATAGATAGATAGATAGATAGATAGATAGATAGATAGATAGATAGATAGATAGATAGATAGATAATGAACAGACTGAGATAGATAGATAGATAGATAGATAGATAGATAGATAGATAGATAGATAGATAGATAGATAGATAGATAGATAATGAACAGACGGAGATAGATAGATAGATAGATAGATAGATAGATAGATAGATAGATAGATAGATAGATAATGAACAGACGGAGATAGATAGATAGATAGATAGATAGATAGATAGATAGATAGATAGATAGATAGATAATGAACAGACTGAGATAGATAGATAGATAGATAGATAGATAGATAGATAGATAGATAATGAACAGACGGAGATAGATAGATAGATAGATAGATAGATAGATAGATAGATAGATAGATAGATAGATAGATAGATAGATAATGAACAGACGGAGATAGATAGATAGATAGATAGATAGATAGATAGATAGATAGATAGATAGATAGATAGATAGATAGATAGATAGATAGATAATGAACAGACGGAGATAGATAGATAGATAGATAGATAGATAGATAGATAGATAATGAACAGACGGAGATAGATAGATAGATAGATAGATAGATAGATAGATAGATAGATAATGAACAGACTGAGATAGATAGATAGATAGATAGATAGATAGATAGATAGATAATGAACAGACTGAGATAGATAGATAGATAGATAGATAGATAGATAGATAGATAGATAGATAATGAACAGACGGAGATAGATAGATAGATAGATAGATAGATAGATAGATAGATAGATAGATAGATAGATAGATAATGGACAGACGGCGATAGATAAATTTTCACTGGAAGCCATAGACATTACTTTATAAATACGTAGAAAGTGCTTTCAACATTTGGCGAAGCAACTTCAAATGAAAACATAACCGTCAACAGTATTTAGAGAAGCGGCGTAAACTAAAATGCTATGTCAACAATATATGGTCACATTCCGGTTAAAGTTTTAATGTTATTTAATAGAAGATCTAAGCAACTGCTTTTTTGTAAGGCTCCGGATTCACAGCCAAGGTCATAGTACAGAAGCAGACACACTTCTCTATAAGCAACCTCTTTCAGTTAGAATAAAGGTCAAAGATACTTACAGCCTTTCATTACAACAGTGTTTTTCAACCGCCGTGCCGCCATAATAATTTCATGGCATACGTATACAGGATGCGATGGATAAATAGTCGTTTAAATTACGCAAAATTAAAAAAAAAAAAACACTGACATCTCACTTTAACAGACATATTTGCTAAAATTACACAGAATTATCTTGACATCGTAGCGAGTGAATGGATTCAATAAAACTGCCATTGGCTTCAACCACGGCCTCCAGACGACTTCGGAATCTCCTGGATCTTTTCTGGACGGTCTCCTTGTTTAATTTAGTGAATGCTGTTATAATCCTTGCCTTCAGTTCATCTTTGGTGTTACAAGGATTTTTTTTTTTGGTCTATCGTTCAACTGCGACCTACACATAATAATCAAGGGGGTTGCAGTCTGGGGAGTTAGGTGGCAAGAAGTAAGGGGTGATGTCGCAGAAATTATCTGACAGCCATAACTAGGTTCTCCTGCTTGTGTTGCATAGTACAGAGTTTTGATTTTAGATATAGGGTCTTCCAGCAGCCATTCTCTTAACCCAGAGAAGTACTACCTCCTCCGTGTCGAGTCCGAGGCCCTGTAGGAAGATGGATGGTGGAATAACGTTGCCATCACTGGTGATCACTCCAAATACAATGATAGTGACTGGATATATCGAATCCTTTGCACTGCTCTCAGATTGAAATCCAAACACTATGAAATGTTCGTATTGGAGCTGCCGGCACGAATGCCAAGCAGTATAGCATGCCATTTTTTCAAATTTCTGATAGAGTGAATTGCGTCATGGTGCCCTTTCTTTCACAGATGGTGTCCAACTGACCCAACTATACAGTGCTGTCGAGACAATCAAAAACAAACAACGCGCATGCGCGAAATTAAAAATATACAATAGCGACAATTTGCACATAGCAAAGCTGTATATGTAGTAGTAATGACACAGCGTTAGTATTTTACTAAATTAGCTGCAAAAATAGTTGAATAGAAACATTGAAATAAAGTCGGTTTATATGTGTATCTTTTAAAAAAATGTGATTTAAAAAAAATAAAATCTATGATTTAATTTCATAATATTTGAATGTATACCCTTTAAAAATTCTGTTAAGTGTGCCGTGGTTTCCATTTTTCTCCTAGGCGTGCCATTGCTTAAAATGGTTACGAAACATTGCTTTAGAAGATTCTTTGGTGTATTGTTGTGTGTCTCGATTCCTGTTCATAAAGCGAGCACTCTTTCGTTAACCAACATGTTGATTGACATCAGAACTTTTTTTTTTCCTGATATGTTGGGTGGTGAGGGTCAGAAAAATTGACTTTTTTTTCCGTCTCTGATATAGCATGTAAGTAAGAAAAAGGCACCTGCAAAACTTACAGCAATTAGCATCGAAATGATCAGATAATTAACGATAAAGGCTTCGAGTCACTACTGGAAGATCAGAGATAAGTCGGTAAAAACGAAGAAAAAAAATAAAGAAAAGGACATTTTTCACGGTTGTTAAAATTTTTTTTTTTTTTTTTTTTTCTGTCCTTCCATGCAATTCAACGTCGTCGAGGGAATAAAAACTTGGTGAATAAAACTAAAATGAAAGAATCATTGGACTTTTCTGTCTGACCCGATAGAGTGACTTCCAAGAAACATTAACACGTTTAACTGAAACGCAAAACATGTACTCGCGCACACACGCACAAAGACATATCACTATGTTGATACACACACAAATAAAGACAGACACATGCTTATGTATACATAGACAGACACACAAGTACAGGCATATCTATATAGATAGATAGATATTAGGTTGGTGCAAAAATAATGACGTAATAATGTCGTTTTTTGACGTATTTTTTAACGTCAAAAAACGACATTATTACGTCATTATTTTTGCACCAACCTAATAGATACAGACATACACACACACACACATACATATATATATATATATATATATATATATATATGCAGACACACACATGCACGCATACACATTTATACACACATATATATATATATATATATAATGTGCATATTTAGGCAGCATATTTTCATTCAAACAGGTTTGGATTCGAAAGAAAATTTTGGTATTTTTCTTACTCAATTTTCGAAATTTCCCCTAATCTAATATTAATCCGCGAACTTGAAAAGATCACATTAAAGACTTATTGGACCAAGTCTGTTTGACTATATATATATATATATATATATATATATATATATATATATATATATATATATATATATATATATATATATATATATATATATATATATATATATATATATATATATATATATATATATATATATATATATATACAAAAATGTTAGATCCAGTGACACGACCCAAAGAGTGTGATTTCAATACCTGGTTAAGGCAGTGGAGAACAGTCTACTCTAGTGAGCGAAGTAAAGGATTCAGTTCGACATGAAGAAGGCCAGAGCGTACAATGGCCGAAACATTGTAATAAATATGGCGACAAAGATGAAGATAATAGTCCGAATAATGTAAATCGCCGACAATGTATTTCTATTATTAGGTTGGTGCAAAAATAATGACGTAATAATGTCGTTTTTTGACGTATTTTTAAGGTCAAAAAACGACATTATTACGTCATTATTTTTGCACCACCCTAATAATTTTTTATTGTATTTTTCTAATTTTTGAATAAGATGTTGAGTATTGTGCTCGAAGGTGTGGATAATTTCACTAATGAAATATAGATTTGAAGCAAGAGAAATGGGATTTTACAGAATAATGCTGAGAACAGCATGGACAGAACTGTCCAGAAAAGTTCTCAGATATTACCTGTATCTCATGAGAAACAACGTTGAATCAAGTTTCATCATTACACAATACAACATTTATTCGAGAAAGGATGATCGATGTTTGTCATAAAAAAGAAAATGAAAAAGAAATGAATATTAAACGTAATTTAATGTGATTTTACATATGCATATAAAAAAGAACTCATTATTATAGGCAAAGTAAAATGTTGCGCAAGCAATGGTAGTCGTATCCAGAAAGCAATCTTTTTAAATATGTAATATACACGCATCGCTTTCGATTAGTGCGTTCAGTCAGTTACATGCTATGCTTTATACACGCTTAGACGATCATGTATCTTTCGATAGATGACTGACGAGGCAAATTTTTTTTTCCTGCAGTAGGTTGCCATTTCTTTCTGCGGTAGACTAGTTGCCATCCAAGGTTATAGAACCCGGACTGTCCTGCTATTTACCCATAGCTGCTTGGGGAAAAGGATTCATACTTTTCCGAAGGGTATTAGCACGTAAGTGAATGCACTGGATTCCACTAGATTTCGAACTCAGCTCTCCGATTCCTTAATCCGAGTCGCTATCAATGACTCCACTCTATAGTCAAAATCGAATGCTAAAAACGAATATCTTGTAAAATATCACTAAAAATTAAAATATACTTACCATTTACAACAAAGGTAATGCAACATACTTAAAAAATTATAACCATGGAATATTTGTGTTTGAGTTTTTTACATATAATATATATATATATATATATATATATATATATATATATATATATATATATATATATTAATAAAGGTCAGTCAGTTATGTGTCATGCGTGATACACGTCTAGGCGATCATGTATCTTTCGATACATGACTGACGAGCCAATTTTTTCCCGCAGTAGATTGCCATTTCTTTCTACTGTAGACCAGTTGTCATCCAAGGCTATAGGACTTAGTTTGTTCTGCTATTTACCCATAGCTGGGGGATGGAGAAGAGGATTCATACCTTTCCCAAGCGTATTAGCACAGGAATTCGAACTCGGCTCTCCGATTCCTCAATCCGAGCCGCTGTCCATTACTCCACCACGCTTCCTTAGTTCATTAAATTTTTTAAATACCAAAATAGGATTAGTGCCTACATAATACTCGATTAGCGCAGTAAAACATTCTTCAGTTTAACCGGGGTAATTGAAAATTAATGTTTTATATTAGGTTGGTGCAAAAATATTGTCGTTTTCTCACTTATGTTAATAGGTGAGAAAACGACATTATTTTTGCACCACCCTAATAGTTACCGATGTCGACATTCCCCGCGCTGATCGAGTATATCAATGTAGGATGTACGGGTGGCGAAATAGTTTCCCAGGAAATGATGATCCGAGTTCAAGCTCCATCCAACTCCGTTGCTTTCATTCGCACTAAATCCCTTCGAAAAAATGATCTTGTCTCTTTCTTCAATCCTCCGCCAACTGCCGGACAGACGGGATTCTCTAGTCTTGGGTGGTAATCACTCTAGGAGTAAAATTACTCTGAATTAAAAAAAACATAGAGAAACCATTCCATAATCGTTTCCAAGATGGTAGTTCACAGATATTAAAGCAAAAGAATTTATGGGAAACCAGTCCAATGTCTTTTCCAAATAGTGATGGCAGTTCACAATTATTAAAATAACGAAATTTATGGGAAATGTAATATAAAACCAGTCCACTAGCTTTCCCAAAAACTAATGGCAATACATTGATATTAAAATAATGGAATTTGTGGAAAAGCTAATGGGCAACTAGTCCACTATTTTCCTAAGAAATCAGGACAGTTCACAGACATTAAAATAAAGGAATTTATAGAAAAGGTAATGGAAAACCAGCCCATTAACTTTCCCCAAAACTAATGGCTGTTCACTGATATTAAAATAGTGTAAAACGTAGAGAAGTAAATGAGAAACTACTATTTTCTCAAGAAGTCATGGCAGTTCACGGATATTAAAGTAAATACATTTGTGGAAAAGGCAATGGGAAACCTGCCCACTGTCTTTCCCCAAAAAGTGATGTCAGTTCACACTTATTAAAATAATGGGCTTTGTTGGAAATCTAATGGGAAACCACTCCGTTATTTTCCCAAGAAATCATGGTTGTTCACAGATATTAAAGCAAATACATTTGTGGAAAATACAATGAGAAACCATTCCACTATTTTTCCAAGAAGTCATTGCACTTCACGGATATTAATGTAAAGGTATCTTTGAAGATGGTAACGGAAAACCATTCTACTATCTTTCCCAAGAAGTCATAGGAATTGACAGATATTAAAGAAATGTGAGTTAAAGAGAGCCATATTCGCCTATATCCTGAATAAAAAATGTATTGCATAGAAAGCGTTTCTTAAGGGCTTTTAATTTTTCTCTTGTTAAGTAGGAGTTAAATGAAAACGCTATTCTACCTGATGATATAATATTAAATGATAAAAATTACGAAAGCGGGCATTCGAAGGTGATTTGTCCGTATCGTCGCTTTAACAGCAGAGAGCAATTCTTTATTCGATTCTTCACGGGGAGCAAGACTCTATTGTGTCACGATTTGTTCAATCAGGAGAGCGAATTGGCACCCAAACATAATCGAGGCTTTCTGTTTGAATTACCTGAAAGCACGCGGTGGAGCTACGCTAAAGCCGCTTATGGCCCCAAGCTATCGTTCTTACTTGCCTTGGAGGCGGACAAAAGTGATGAAGTCGTTCGTATCATTTGGAGAATTGGGGAGAATGATCTTAAATGAACGAAGGAGGGAAGGCAAAAGAGAACGCAGGAAAGATGATGAGAGATAAAAGACATTGTCAAAAACTGTGATCGTTATACTTTTTTTTTGCTGCAGAAAATGGAGAGATCGTCGAGTTACGAATTATATCTTCTCAATTGTCGATTTCAATGGGGTTTTTAGTGTAGACTTTGCCATCAATTCGTGACTTCTTCCCCCCCCACCTCTTTTTTCTTTTTCTTTTTTACATATATTTCTTATTTATAGTTTGTTATGTAGATTTTTTTTTTTTTTTTTTTTTTGCTTTTCCCCATTTCCTTTTCATTTTGGGTTCGCGTTTCATGGAGATCATGTCTGCTATTTCATCTTTCTAGGCTTCTTTTCATTTCCTTTTTCACACAATTTTTTTTTCTCCTTCATTTTCTTCTTCATCCATTTATATATATATATATATATATATATATATATATATATATATATATATATATATATTATTTATTCATTTGCATTCCTTTAGCTATTCACCCTTCTATATAAAAGTAATCAAGGATTTCATTCTTCCGTTATTTCTTCATTCTCTCAGAGTTTTCTTCCTCTACTTTCATTCATTCTTTCTTTCCTTATGAAAGCTTTTATTTTTCATTCAATGTTCTTTTTCCTTTCTTATTCGAATTTTCCTGTCCCTATTTTTTCTTTCTTTTAAAATCCTTGTATTTTTTCTTTCATTCTTTCATTAACACTGCGTAATCATTTAACTTTCTATACTGTGTTCTGTTCTTTTTTTTTCGTTCTTTCTCTTTCACAAGCATTTCTTTCTTTCTTTTTACCTTTCTCGTTTTGTTTATTTTCCCCTTATTTTATTTTTTACTACTTTTACATCTACTATCTTCAGCCATGTTTAAAATTCTTTTCTTCTGTTTTTTGACATAATCATTTCTTTTTCGACTTACCTTCATTTTACAGAACTTAATATTTTCTTACGATTCTAACAGAGTATGGAATACGAACACGCATTCAAATAATGAAAGGTGCCTTCCAAAAACTAAACGGAGTAAGAAGAAATGGGAAAATCTCGTTAGAAACAAAGAAAAGCGAACTTGGTTTAGTTTATTTTGTTTTACAGCATATCAACAGCTCACTGGGTTATTTAATACCGACAAGATATGTAGGCTAGGTTCGTCTGAATAGAATTAGTATTATTTGTAAGAAATCACTTTGTAGATCAGTTTTCAATGATGTATTTTTGTAAAGAGGGTTTTTGTCGAGAGTCAAATGTATTGCTGTTTTTTTTTTTAAAAATGTATTGCTGGTATGTTTACTATAAAAATGTATTTTTACTATTTCAAAATGTTTTGATCCTAGTTTGTTAGTTAACTTCTTGCCCATAGCGGGGACCCTAACAGGTGCTACCACCCCAAGACAAGATGGAACTGGGAACAATAGCAATTAAAAGGTGGTTTCACGCGTCTCAAAACCTTCCGATGAGAAGCCTTGCTGCCGGATGTAGTTTATTGTCATACCTAGGACGATCATTAATGGTAGTAGTAGCAGCAGTAGTAGTAGCAGCAGTAGTAGTAGCAGCAGTAGTCTGAGGAGCAGTAGTATAATTAGTAGCGAGTAATATAACAATTATTGGCTCGGATCATGGAACCAACGAGTAGAGTTCAAATTCCTGCCCAGTTCTTGTGAAAAGAATAAATCCACCTCTTCTCTCTCCAGATATGTTTTAACTACTAGACTGAACTGGGATCTCTTGTCTTGGACGGCAACCAATTTAGGAGAAAGACTAGATGTAACAGTAAGTTATATCTTACTGCCGGATTTGGTTTATCGTCATACCCAGGACGAAAGACTGCTTGACAGCAATGTAATATTAATCTTATATGACAGCGAATACTGGATAATTTTCTCCCAGATGAAGGGGAAAACTTGAGGTAAAACAAACTTGGTTCTACAGATTTTGGTTATTTGGTTGTTTTGTTTTATGGCATACCAAAACCTCAGTGGGTCATTTAATGACAACAAAATTTTGATTTATATTCATAGCGGTTTGGTTTGGTTTGGTTTGTTTTACGGCATATCAACCTCAATGGGTTATTTAATGCTGACAAAAAATTTTATTGCTGGTAATATGTTTTTCTTCAAAAATCTATTTCTGGGAATATTTTTCCTTGAAGAAATCTAGAGCTGGTCATATTTTTTTCAAAGAATGTATAACTGTTTGTATTGCTGGTATTTTTTTTAAAAGTATTGCTGATAATAATTTTTCCTTAAAAAATTATTGCTGGTAATAATTTTTTTTTATTACAAAGTATTTCTGGTATTAAAACCTATTTTTACACAAGTTTGGGTGTTAACTATTTGCCCATAGCTGGAACCCTAACAGGTGCTACCACCCCAGGTCAGAGTGGGCCTGGGAACACCAGCAATTAAGAGGTGGTTCCACGCTTCTCAAAACCTCCTGATCAGAGGCCTTTCAACTGGACGTAGTTTATCGTCTTACCCACGACGCGGATGTAGTTTATCGTCATACCCAGGACGATGGTTCTACAGAAGGATGTTGAGAATACCATGTAAATAAGCAGCGAGAAGGTTTTAAGGAAAATGGAGACCAAAGGACACTTTATGTCGGATATCAAACTTTAGAACCGAAGAAAGTTGGCAAAAAGAAAATAAGTAAACAAAATAAATGTAGAATATAGTGAAATTTTTTAAAAAAAGGTACATTTATTTTTCAATAAAATTAAAGGAATTTAAATTCAGAACAATAAATAAAAGATATATATCCCTGACAAAAATACTGCATTCCGTCATTTCTCAAAAGCTCCCCGTGGCCTAAACAATGAGGAGTAACATAAAATATGATGACCGCTTAAGACGTGGTTTATATTTATAAATGCGCTACTTTAGATATTGAGCAATCATTCCCAATAAATATAGCAAACATTAAACGATATACAGATGCATATGTTTGTTGTGTGTGGGGGGGTTGTTTATTGCACATATCAGTATATATATATATATGTGTGTGTGTGCGTGTGGGCAAGTGTGATGTGTGTGTGTGTATGTGTGTGTAAGGTGATGAAAAATTCTTAATCCGGCCAGAAAGCGATTTTTAAAAATTCTGATCTCTGTTCAGATTTTGCTTTTGGAATTCGTGGAGTTCAGTCTCTGCCATATATATATATATATATATATATATATATATATATATATATATATATATATATATATATATATATATATATATATTTCCATATCGGAAAATGAAACACAGAGTTCTGCTAACGAAGAGGAACAAAATTTATATTTATTAATAGTATATATATATATATATATATATATATATATATATATATATATATTTAATCTATAACTATATATTTTATCTTTAACTATATATATATATATATATATATATATGTAGTTAAAGATAAAAATATATAGTTATAGATAAAATATAGTTTTAAGGTATGCTATATTTATGGCTAAAAGTGCTCTATATCAGGAATACTGCTTGTGTTAATATAAGGGTAGATAAAAATTATTTCTTTGAATTATTGTGATATATTATATACTCGGACACTCCCACAATCATACTCAGTATTTTTCATTTTCGTTTCTATCAGCTTCCAAACTTTCTTTCTCCCTTCCATTTCTATCACCTTCCATAATTTCTTTCCCGTTTTTATTTCTATCAATTTCCATACTTTCTTTCTCATTATTCTTTGTATCACCTTTCCTAAATTATCTTCTCGTTTACATTTCTATCACCTTCCATACTTTCTTTCTCGTTTTCATTAATATAATCTTCTATACTTTCTTTCACGTTTTCATTTCTATAACCTTCCATACTTACGTTCTTATTTTTATTCCAATCAGCTTCTCAATTTTTTTCTCATTTTTTTTTTCTTGTTAATTTTTTTAACTTCATATTTATGATCATCTACGTTCATATTTTTGTCTTATTTTCATTCTCTGATTTTCTTTCTTTGCAAACATCATTCACTCGATTTTTTTCTCCTTTTCTTTTCCGTCGTTTTTTTTTTTTTTTTCATTCAAGATTGTGTTCCTTGTCAATATGGATCTGGATTTATTATTACTGAATTATTATTTCAACTGCCATGTAATATCATTCCGTCAATATGGCGGCGAATGCTTGACAATCTCATTACAGATAAAGACGGGGTGAGCATTCTGACCGGATTTATTCAACCTCTTCAGCGAGGATATCCCAAGGGATTTAGAGATCCTATCAGGATTTATTTTCGGTGGGTACAGTTTAAACTACATATAATACGCAGATGACATTGTCTGGATAGCAGACACAGAAAGACAGCTAAAAATCTCATTGAAAAGGTAGTAAAAGAAAGCGGGAAGAAAGGACTAATCACCAATTGTAAGAAGACAGAATCCATGGTTTTCAGTTAGAGAAAAAAAAACAAGATGCTAACTACGCATTATAGATATAAGGAAAAGTGAGTTCAGACGTTTAAATATCGGTAAAGTGTTTTTATAGACAACGGAAAACGTGACACTGAAATCCGAAGGTACGTTGGAATAGCAAAAGATGTTTTCCAGAGACTAAACACGGTATTAAAAAAAATCAGCAAAGATTCATTAGAAAGAAAGAAAACAGTTCTGAACTGCTATGTAATGTCAGTCCTTCTGCATTACAAGTAAATACTGGATATGAAGAGAAGACTTCAGGCAACAGGGATCTGCCTCTACCAAGAAACGCCACGAATATCATGGACAGAGCATTTTAAGTGCGTAACAAAGAAGTTTTAATGAAAATCGAAACGGAAAGGTCACTTATACTTAAAGAGACCTTTCTAGGACACTATTTACATTATTCGAACTATTGTCCTCAGCTTTGTTGCCATATTTATCACAAGATAAGGACAGTAGTCCGAATAATGTAAACAGTGAACATAATAACTCATCTCAGAAATATAGACAGATACTTTCTAGGACAAATAATGAGGAAAGAGACTAGGAAGATTTGACACTCACAGGGCATATTAAAAACCAGCGAGACAAAGGGGAAACAGCAAGTAATCTACCTAACGAGATGACAAAACAGGGTGTGGGAAAGATAGAACAAAGACAAACATTGCTAAGAACTACAGAGAATAGGAAATTGTGGAGAGTCATGACCGCCCACGTCCTGAAGGGTTAAAGCGATTAGAAGAAGTAAATATTTTTCATATTTGTTACTATTCGATTCGTGCAAAAATAATGACATAATAATGTCGTTTTTTGACGTTAAAAAATACGTCAAAAAACGACATTATTACGTCATTATTTTTGCACCTAATATGATTATTGGGCTGAATATTTTCAAAGCTGTCAGCTTTCAAATTTTCTACACATTAAAAGTGTGACTCCGAAGAGAGATTGGGATAGCGAAAGATGGCTCCCAAAAGCTAAGAAGCAAATATAAGAGGACTCAACTGTCATGTAATGCCAGTTCTCCTGTATGGCAGTGAATGCTGTACAATCGTCACACAGATGAAGAAGAGGCCTAAAGCTATAGAAATGTGGTTTTACAGAAGGATGATGAGAATACCATGGACCGAATATCTGAGCAGCGAAGAAGTTTTAGAAACAGAAAATATATTTATATTTAACACCAGGAAGAGACACTTGAAGTTTCTAGGGCATATAATAAGGAAAGAGCGCTCGGAAATTTCGATATTCACAAGAATTAAGATAAGAAGGAAATAAGTTATCAAAACATGATCTGTCTGGCGGGTTTAAGTAAATGGCTGGGGCAGAACAAGGATTAGGAGAGATAACAAAAAGACGAAATGTATTAATAGCTGGAAAGGACAAGAAATTGTGGAGAGCTATGATCGCTAACTTCCTGAAGGGACACGCCACATAGAAGAGGAAGAACTTAAATTAGTTTCATCTGGCTTTAAAACAAATGTACTGGGAAAATAGTTTTCTGTCAGTTTTGTCACAGTGACTAGCCTGCCTACCTTGAAAGCTAATACTCTCAATCCTGCCTTTAGTCTGGGATCGAAAATCGACCACTGGTTTTGTTGGGGAATACGCAACTATTCTAGCTACCATGCAGTTTCATTCAAACTACAAGCATTTTCTCCTGATAATTCTCATTCTTTTTATTCCAGTCTTTTAATTTCTGGTTGTTTTTTTTTTCTTTTGTTTTTTTTCTTTTGTTTCTTTTTCTCTGGGAGTTTTTTTTTTCCATTTTTTGTTTTCTTCTTTTTTAGGACATTTTTTAAAGTCTTTTTTCCTTCTGTATCACTTCTTGTGAACAAAGCATTTTTTTTTCTTTTCTTTCTTTTATATTTACTTTTAGTCCGACTTTTTTTGTAACTCATTCTTCTTCCTTTTCTTCCTTGACTTTTTTGTTGTTTCGTTTGTGCTTTCTGCCATTAAGAAGATCATGATGTCCAGGGTGTAGAGTAGGAAGTTCTTGCGTGCTTCTATTTCGTGAACATACAGAAAATGATTGTTCTCAACAGAAAGAAAGAAAGAATCTGGAAGTGAAAGAAATTAAAAGAAAGAAATTGAAAAGAAAAAGTTTTAGTAAAGATGAATGTAGAACATTAAGAGAATTGTGAATATTGAAAAAATTGTACCAAATAAGAAAGTTAGAGGAATAAAGAAAAAAAAAAAGAAAACCTTGAAATGAAAGAAATTGAAAGAAAAATAAGAAGGTTATAAGAATAAAGAAAAAATACTAAAAAAAGAAATCAAAAGAAAGAAACTGAATGAAAAATTTTAGTAAAGGTGAATGAAGAATATTAAGAGAATTGTGAATATTAAGGAAATCGTTCCTCCAAGAAAGTGATATGAATAAAGAAACTTGAAGTGAAAGAAATTGAAAGAAAAATGTTTTAGTAAAGATGAATTTAAAATATTGAGAGAATTGTGAATATTGAAAAAAGCATTATAATAATAAAGTGACGTGAATCAAGAAATAATAAAAAAGAAGCTTGAAATGAAATAAATTGAAAGAAAATATTGTGGTAAAGTTGAATGTAGACTATTGAGAGAATATTGAGATAAACGTATCAAATAAGAAAGTAATAGGAATAAAGAAAGAAAGGACGACAGAAAGAAGCTTGAAATGAAAGAAATAGAAAGAAGAAAGTGGTAGCAATAAAGAAAAAAAAAAAGCGGAATTAAAGAAAGAAAAAGACCTGGAAGTGAAAGAAATTGAAAGGAAAACGTTTATTTAAAAGTGAATGTAGAATATTGAGAGAGTAGTACCAAATAAAAAAAAGTGATAGAAATAAAGATAAAAAAATGGAAGAAAGAACATCTAGAATAAGTAACAAATAAAGACTGAAAAATCTTTAGAAAACCATGAATAAACGAAAAGGAAATAAAAAAGAAAACTAAAAGAAAAAATAGGTTCGCAAATTTCTTTTTTTATACAAAACTAAAAACTTATTTTTGAGGAAGTGGAAAAAAGATATAAATATTCAAAATTAACAGAAAATAATTGGTATTACGTTTTGCTTGGTTCTTCACAAAGGACTTAATTTTGTTTTAGTAACTGTTGTTCTTGGCTAATCACCAATCCACGAGGTGGAGCTAAAACGTTCTCGGTCCGTCCCACTTTCAAAAATCGAACCAAATGCCCAAACATGAGAATTTCAAGGAATTTCAGGGACGATAACTTTCAGTATCCCTTCGAAAAAAACTGAAATAGTTGATCGCTTTCTTTGGTGATCTACCTTACTTGATCAGCCTGTCTTGGACCAAATAAGAAAGTTAGAGGAATAAAGAAAAAAAAGAAAGAAAACTTTGAAATGAAAGAAATTGAAAGAAAAATAAGTAGGTTATAGGAATAAAGAAAAAAAAGGATAAGAAAGAAATTGAAAGAAAATTTTTTAGTAAAGGTGAATGAAGTATATTAAGAGAATTGTAAGAAAAATAAGGTTATAGAAAGAAAGAAAGAAAGAAAGAAAAAGAAAGAAAGAAAGAAAGAAAGAAAGAAAGAAAAATTTAGTAAAGATGAATGAATAATATTAAGAGAATTGTAAAAAAAAAAATAAGGTTATCAGAATAAATAAAAACCAGAAAGAAAGAAAGAAAGAAAGAAAGAAAGAAAGAAAAATTTGGAAGTGAGTGAAATCAAAAGAGAGTGGCTGTCCATTCTCCTAGACTGCGTCTTTTCCCTTGGACTAAAAATGGAGGAGATCAGGGTCAATGTCTGATGCCTGAAATGCCTAAATTGGGAGGTGCATATGGACTTTTTACAAAATACGTAGGAAACTTACTAATCCAACTTCTACGTTATACCCACTTTAACTACGTCCTTGTGCCATATTCAGTTCGAGTGTGAGCATGTATAAATGCAGTCTTGTAGAATAATTATTATTTTTTACAATAATGTTCATGCTGTACAGGTCTCAAGAGCAACTCAAGGTAGAGGGTTACAGTGTAAGAGGTACAGTTTATGATGATATATGGGGAAGATAACAGTTAGCCCAATACTTGAACAGGTTAAGATTGTAGTGATCGGGGAAGCAACCTCTTGGGAGTTGGTTCCACAAAGTAGGGGATTGTGGGAAGAAGCAGTTCGAGTGGAACTTACATCTCAACAATGGAATACAAGCGGAATTATGTTGGTCCGTTATAATGTGTGTGGCATGGCGTGTCTTAGCCGCGAAGCTTAGAACTAAGGAATGTAGTTCGTCTGAGCACTTTTCATGAGAATAACGATAGAGTAGCGAGAGACTTGCAACGTTTCATCTGTAGTAAAAGAGTTGTAGTGGTAAATAATTCATCACCCACAAGGATCAAGAGACGAATTTGAGCTATGAAGATTGTAAAATAAAGACTGTGCAGCTCCGACCCATATATGGCAGCAATACTCCTTTTTCGGCCTGATCTAGCTCTTGTAAAGGTAGAGGTTATCAGGAAGTGTCAGGTACTTACTGAAGAAGTTCTTGGAAGCAACCATTTTTACAACAACTTTAACGATGGATCCTATCTTGTTCAATTTTAGGTCTGAGTTGCGTTTAAGGCCCAATAGGCGCTCAAGACACAGGGCTGCCCATTCATTACAGCCAAATGAAAAAATGAGCATTTGGAAGGTTGATTTTCAAAGCCCACGGACACTCTCCACTGCGCAACATAATCTTCTCACTTGTTTCCTCGAATTTCGCTTAGGGTCTCTCAAGAACTTTGTAAATATTACGAATAGGCAGAAAATTTCTTAAAAATAAATGAAAGAAGGAAAAAAAGAACAAAGAAAATGAATGTTAAGAAAAACGTACCAAACAAAAGAAAAAAAATCTTGAACAAAGAATAAAAATAAAATGTTTTCCTCTGCCTCCCAAAACATTTAGCGTTGTGCCAGATGAAACTTGGTTTACTAACTCTCAATAATGTTGAGAAAAACGTACCAAATAAAAAAGTGATAAATAAAAAATATTGAAAGAAAGAATATTAGGAATAATGAAGGAAAAAGAATTAAATATCTTCCTCTACAACCTCACACATTTGGCCTTGAAACAGACAAAGACACGTTTAGCCTGTCAAAAAAAACAAACTGAAAGAAACAATGAAGTAAAAAAATTAAAATCTTAAATAAAATATAAAAATGAAGGAAAACTTTTCTCTCTTCCCAAACATTTAGCCTTGTACCAGACTAAACAAAGTTTAATAGCTCTTAAGAATACTTAGAAAAGGTACCAAACAAAAAAGCCGTATAAAGAGAAAAAAGGAAATCTCTGAATTGAAAAAATAAATTAGGAATGTTTAATTATTTATTGAAAATAATAGAAAAATTTTCTTCCAACTCTCTGTTCATTTTAGTCGTGAGCCAGACTTAGAAAAAAAAAAGATACAGCATAAAGAAATAAAAAAAGATATACAAACAGCTGAATAATTTTCAAACACACGAATATATTGTTTGCGCAGGGATAAAATATCTGCTTTCCGCCAATCTTTCAATATGGGAGGGACTATATGCCTTCTTGCCCAATCTAAATTCTGACTACCAACATACCTCCGCCAAAAAGAAAAGGTAATTATATATATATATATATATATATATATATATATATATATATATATATATATATATATATATATATATATGAGTTTATAATACATATATATATATATATATACACACACAAGTGTATGATTGGTGTATACGGAATAAATTCCAATCACCAACAATTACTATTCTTAAAAGAGTGCTCAATACAGAGTAAAGCGAATATAATTACTTTTAAAAAATTATAACATAAATATGTTATAAAATCACTAGAAAAATAGCCATTTTGTTTCAGCACCTCTGGTGTCTTACCAAGTGATGATGTTGAAACATCATCACTTGATAAGGCAGAACCTTAACCTTAAAATTTAAATTCAAACTCAGCGTTGCGACTGCACGTTCCAAAACAATAACACATTTCTCGTAGCATTTTTCGGATTACAACCTTGTTTTCGTTTGTCCACTTATTACTGAGAGTAAAAACAAGAACACAATCTATTTCATACCTGAGGATGTCTGTAGGAACAGACGAAATCTTGTAAAATAAAAAGATCTAATGCAACGGAAATTTATAAAACAGGATCTTTTCATTCATAAACAGATTCGGGGTTTTTGTATATTATTGAATTGTTCGCGAAGATGGATTTCTCGCCATTTAATCATTAACCTTTGCATTTGTTTTATGTGTGAATAATTCATGAATTTGTAAATTAATTGCAACTTTATTGAAATATATATATATATATATATATATATATATATATATATATTATACAATGGACTTATTTTTAATCAAAGTTTTTATTATTTACACTCAACTCTACAAGTTTTTGTTCCCTCTGCTGTGGCCAGCTTTTGAACTCACAACTCTTTTGGGTCAAGTCACTTTTTAGGATTGCTCAAACAACACTTTTATCCACTGGCCACAAGACAGGGAACAAAAACTAAGAGAATTGAGTTGCTAAAGGGAATTAACTGATGATGAGATATCCAAAGAAGACATGGCACGTGGAATTAGAACAATATACCCCCGTGGGCTAAATAAAAGCTTCGGTTCAAAATTCTAATGTATATGACCTGAAGAAGGTCGGAGCATACAACGGTCGAAACGTCCTGAATATGCCAATAAAGATGAGGACAAAGGTCCGAATGATGTAAATTGTGTACATAGTTACAATACCGCATTTCAGAAATATAGACAACAGTTTTATTACTTCAAACGTTATTAGATCGGGTACTCGTATTTGAAATAGACGTCTTATTTTTAGACAATTATATATTACGCTTATCAGGCTGTGCATTCGAGAAAAATTAAAATAAAATAAAAGTTGGTTATATATTTCAAATCTGAAGTAATAAAAATGTCATATTAAAAATAAATCCATTAATTCTTTGGAAATTGATTTGTTCACGTTGCGGATACGAAACTGAGCAGATACAAGCTTTTCTAGAAAATAATCTGACATAGGCGATTATGGCTCTCCACAACTTTCTATTTAATGTGGCTCTCTTTTTTCCTAAGCTGAAGCTCCTCCCGCCTTTATGCCTTCCATTCACACAAGCTCGTCGGGTAAATACATGTTAAAATAGTAAGAAAGAGGGGTTTTAAGATTTGGGACTGCCCAAACTCTCGTTTCAACTAATGATAGCCACGAGAACTGACCTCTACTGAAAATTTTGAATAGTACGTTTTATATATTATTTTCTTTTTCTTTTTGCCACTTTCTACTCCCGACGAAACTTCTTGCACAAAGAAGACATAGTTTTACGCAGAAAAAAAAAAAAAAAAAAAAAAAAACAGTAAAAAAAAAAAAACAGGAAAAGATAATGTAATGTAAGCAATTATTGATCAGAATAAATTTTCTGAAAAGCTAAGATTTTTTTCTTTTCGTCCTGTATCCAAAAATAAAAAAAGGAAGCATCAATATTTTTTTAATTGTATTTTTATTCTTAAAACTTCGCATAGGTTTGTCTTTGCAAATTTCGGTTATTTTTTGATTCCAATCTTTTTAGTTTACCGAATGCCAACACTTCGTTACATTTGTTCAATAGAATCTTTTTTTTTTATCTACTTGTCATGTTGCGGTTCGTATAGACAATATGATAGTCCCACTCTTTTGTAGCCTTCTGGTCCCTTTCATCGCCACTGCTTTTATCTTCACTGACAAAAGAGCGAAATACAGAAATGGGAACGTGTCAGCTATACTAAACATATCCATTTAAAGGAACACTTTGAGAAGGGTTGAAGTGTTTTCTTTTCATTGGCTATTTGGAGATATAATGTTACGTAACTTTGCTCTTACCAAAGCGCTTGAAAGGATGCAAAAATGGCTGACAGTGGTGAGATAGGGGAAAGAGCTGTCAAATATGGAAATCATTCTTAGAAAATTGATTGAAATGTGAGCTATATTCAGAGAAACCCATCTCCCGTAAACGCTTGTCTAATTGGGATGTCTTAAACAGACAGTTAGCAATATTAGCCGTGAATCATAACATGCAAAAAAAAAAACACGCTTTTTTTTTTTTTATTGAAAACTGTTATTATGTTATTGTTTACCGTGTTTCGATGTCGGTTATTTTAAAGGCGCCTATAGTAGAGCGACGGTTAAAAAGCGAGCATCGTAGAAAAATTGCTAGCACAAATGAAGTCGATCCTTCTTCAAAGCCTTACCGTTGTGAGGTCAGCCCTAAACTTAACTATATATGAAAGGACCTTTGCGCATTTTCTATTCGATAAACATTGATCAAATTTGTCTAATAACAAGGACAGATTTGCCTTAATCTAATTAAATCAATATCGACATTGCTTGACTTCGGTGGATAAGATCTCCCTTCTATGTATTAGGTTGGTGCAAAAATAATGACGTAATAATGTCGTTTTTTGACGTATTTTTTAACGTCAAAAAACGACATTATTACGTCATTATTTTCGCACCAACTTAATACATTTAATAAAACAGTGTTAAAGATTAAGCATCGGTACAAGTACTGGTCTTCTTTTCTTTTTATGAGCCATGTCTTTTCAGGATGTAGGCGACCATGGCTTTCCACCTCCTTCTATCCTTTGCAGTTCTCAACAAATTCCTTCCCTCAGCCACCTCTCCCAGGCCACGTTCTGTCATCCACTTGCTTAAGGCCGCTGGGTATTTCATGTGTTGTTTTCCCTTGTCTCTTTTTCCCTTTATTCGACTCGTGAGTATCAGATTCTCTAGACCCTCCTTCCTCGTTATGTGTCCCAGGAACTTCAGCTGCCTCTTCCTGATATTTAGTATAGGCCTTCTCCTTGTTTGCATCCTCTATAAGAACCTCATCGTTGCTCACACGCTCGGTCCATGATATCCTTAGCAGCCTTCTGTAGCACCACATCCCCGTCGCCTCGAGTCTCTTCTTCATCTTTGAGGAAATCGTTCAACATTCGCTGCCGTAAAGAAAGACAGATGTCACGTAACAGTTCAATATT
>OZ010592.1:55716818-55726818 GCA_963932145.1 Acanthosepion lycidas | reverse complement strand
TTTAAATTTCGTCGGATGGTAGATTTGTAGATGTGCAAGAAAAACCTCCTGGCACGACACAATGACCCAACTTTCCTTGCAGTAGATGCAGGTATTGAAAATGTGAGGCCAAAAGGCGCAGTTTGTTGCTATCCGGGAGTCTAGTATCAGCCATATTGATGGTGGACAGGAAAGTTTCTCTATGGTACTTAAATTTGGGCAGTTTTGTTTTGGAGGCATTAAAATTTACAAGATTTCTGCCCCAGTTAACCACTGATTGAGTATCCTTTTCAAGAGCAGTGGCCAGGGTAACTTTGTCAGCTATGAGATATTTGCTATTGAGACAGGAGTAAATGGTAGTGTCATCTACATAAATACCTACTTGGGAACTGATGACATCAGGAAGATCATTGATGAAGATCAGAAACAGCGTAGGACCCAAGATAGAGCTTTGCGTTCGTGTGAAAGGATCTGAAAGTCACCCCCGTTCAAAACGACCTTCAGTTCACGATTTGACAGAAACAATTGGATTAAATCAAACTATCGACCTCTAATATTGAGGAAATGATAAAAGCTGAATGGGATTCAAAAAGAAAAAAGATGGCGATTGATGTTGCATTTAGATTTTTGAAGATTGTAGTTTTCAGGGAAGCAAGTAAACGGAAGGGAGTTCCATAGGTGGGAAATGCTAGAAAAGAAACTAGAAGAAAATAGAAATGGCGGTCAGATTTAAATATTTCAACAGTAAAATGGCGGAACCTAGATGCCAATCTATTAGCACGTTTATATTCATGTAGTTTGGACACCAGAGAAAAAGCTCGTCAGAGCAAATGCCATGATTTTATTTATCGAAAAGACAGAGGGAAACCACGTCATATCGGTGAGAAAGTGACTGAAGTCGAAATGCCAGGTCAGGATCGATTACATTGCAGATCCTTCTTTAGATTTCATCAAGAAACTCGAGATGAATAGCAGAAACAAAAGACCAGATATGGCAGCAGTATTTAATGCAGGGGCGGATGGTAGATTTGTAGATGTGCAAGATGGACTCTGACGAGAAAAATCCAGCCGAAACGCCGTGAATATGATAACAACGATGAGGACAACAGTTCGAACAATGTAATAGCGTACATAGTTACAAAAAAAAAAAAAAAAAAGAAATATAGATAGATAAATATCTTTTTTTTTTCTTTTTTTGTCATTCATCAAAATCCGACATTTCGCACCGGGCGACCTAATATATTTGGGTGTATTTTGGAAAACAAGTTTGGTTGAAAACAACAAAAAAATATTTATTTGAGACCTTTTGCTCTTAATTTTGATTCGAACCATCTATGTTTTATAATGATAATTTTGAAGAATAACTTTGAATTCCTGAATGGCTCTATGGAACTTCAAAACCTTACTTTAAACATGATTAGAGGTATAACTTCAATTCAGGCCCAAATAGCTATTTGGGCCGAAAGTACGATCTGGGCCGAAATTGACGTTTTCAAGTCACAAGCTCCGTGGAACTTCAATTGAGTTTAGTTCTTTAAATCGCGAACAATGCGGTACTTCAAAAGCTCACATCACGAAACCTCTCACTTTATCACTGATTCGTTGTCATTTTGAAAAAATAAAATTGATTTCCTCAATTCACAAAGTTTGGAGATATTTTAAACTGAATTTAAAAGAAAAGATTTTACATTCACAAAGTTTTTTGTGTTATTTTAAAACCAATATAAATTAAAAACTTAAAATCACAAATTTTTTTTTCCAGTTATTTTAAAATTTGAATTTTTAACTTCTGTCCCTCCTCATCCGGACACAAGTCTCAATGCTGGATGAAGCACTAGATAAAGGGTAGATTTAAAATCCTCCGGTCATATTGTTTCCAAAAAGGTGTATGTCTATTTAGAGCAAGGGTGGGTCAAAGTTAAAAGGGTTTCAGCTCACACGGACAGACAGAAATTGCCGTTAATTTATTTAAATTTCCTTACGTATTTGTTTTCTCTTTCACTTTCGGTAACCCCTTACGTCTTGATGGCATTGTCACTTTGCCTAGAGGCGGTTCGTTTTACTCTGTAACCCTCTACCTCGAGTAGCTCTTAGGCCTTTTACAGGGTGAACATCATTAATAAAATTATGAAATTAATGTCCTGAAAATGAAATTAACTATTTGTTTAAAAAAGATAAAAATACAAATTGGAAGCTTACTTTTTCTTAGTTTAGTTTCCGTTCTTTTAAATTAGTTTAACACTTCAATATTATTTTTTTTTAATTATAAAAGGGTTTTACTTTGGTAAAATTGACTAATCAGGCATTACGAATCTTGTAAATCAATTGTGTCGTAACGGCGCAATATGTACTACAGCTCTTGAAACGGGTGATTATGTTTATTGGAAGATAGCCTAATAGAGCCAAACCCTATTCAAGCTTTTTTAGAATACATAGTTTTCCTTCTCTTAGACTGGTTTCCATCCCAGGCTAGAGAGCCTTGTATATCTTGCTATTTAATCTATATCAACTACTCGCACATCTTATTTTTTAGTAACTTTATTATGATTTCTCTATATAAATTATGCATTTTCAGTTCGCAAGGATTACTCTTTAAGCTTGTACCATGATTAATGACTTTGAGATTATCCAAAACACAGTTATCTTTTGATACCAGTAACAAGGGTCAAAATACTGTGTTTACAACTGAGCAAGAGAATCGTTTAGTTTATTTAATCAGCGTAAAAGAGAGAGAAGAGAAATCTATTTTGGTATCTGGCATTTGGGGCTCTTCTTTTTCATTGGTGAAAATAATCATTGATACTATTTTTGTCAGTTTGGAGGAAGATTGATGAAGGGAAAACATGAAAGTTGCCTTCGATGTTAAATATATCCCTTTTAAAATAAGAGAAGGATTTTTATAGGCTTTCTCAATTTTGTGTTTCTAACTGCTTCTTTTTCTTTTCGGAATAAGTTGCGTAACTTGATTATTTCACATTTGCCATAAAAAAACACAAAAAATGAACAATTTAAAGCCGAGTAAAAAGGAGCTGTCAAATACTCAAATCATTTATGGAAATTGTAAAGTGAGCTTTACCCAAAGAGTATATCAGTTTCCTTGGGCTACCTTCAATGACACTTGTTAACTAGGAGCAATAAGAATTTATTTTGAAAATACTCCCAGGCCTGTAATAATAATATTTATTAATGAAATAAAACAGAAAATGTGGCACAAGGCCAAAGGGGGCATGTGGAAGGCTGGTCCTTGATCTGTCTTATCTGAAACTTAGCTAGCCACAATCACTGACTCAAACAAACAATATTCCTTACACCAAAACACCACATTCTTACTTACCATTATTACAACAGCCACCATAATACCTCAGAGTCTCTGTGATGTTCTAGAATATTTACAATGTTTAAAATGCTATGTACAAAAAACTAAAAAAAAAAAATAGTGTTAGTAATACCCACGCGCATCTTTAAATGTGGCGGAAACACTAGATAACTAGACGAAATTAATGTTAGTTTTAAATAAATCAATCACTCAACCAAGCACTCACTCAACCAAGCACTCATCCAAACATATCAACTACGAAAGACACACTCGAAAAACGAAAGGTGTCCCGCATCCACCAGAGAACTGACATCTCTGGTCACTTATCGGAGGATGTGAGGGGGGTGGTATTAAACTAAAGAAAGTGTGGAAAAAAGTAAAACGGGGGGCAATGAGCATAAGTTAACTTGACGTCAAAATAACAGGCCTGTAATAATCGTACCTTTCTTCTTTTATTAATTATTTTAAAGAATTCCAACCTAACCCCCACCCCCGATTTTATTTTACAGTCTCCGCTTTTATTCACGCCTCTTATTTATTTCTTTTGAAACTTATAAAAAATCCAATTCTAAAAAAAATAATTTAGAATCGAGAAATTGATTCGAAAACTTGGTTGGTTGATTTTGTTTAGCGGCATATAAACACCTCTATGGGTTATTTATTTTCGAAATCTATATAATTTGAACAGATTTGTATAGTTTCAAGTAAATATATTTTGAACGTAGTTGTATGTCTTCAACTACAGATAAAATGTATTATTGGTCATTTTGCTATAAAATGTATTATTGGTCATTTTGCTATAAAATGTATTATTGGTCATTTTGCTATAAAATGTATTATTGGTCATTTTGCTATAAAATGTATTATTGGTCATTTTGCTATAAAATGTATTGTTGGTCAATTTGCTATAAAATGTATTATTGGTCATTTTGCTATAAAATATATCTTTGGTCATTTTGCTATAAAATATATCTTTGGTCATTTTGCTATAAAATGCATTGTTAGCCATTTTTCTATGAAATGTATTGTTGGCCATTTTGCTTTAAATAACTATTGTTTGTTGGCTGTTTTTGGATTGTTTAATGCCGAAATCTAAATATTTTGTACATAATTTTACACTTTCAAGATAAAGGTATGTATCAAAAATATATAGTTTGTAGATCATAAAAAACTTTTGGCAGTTGTACTCTAAAAATTTACACACACACATATATATATATATATATATATATATATATATATATTTGTCTTGTCATTTTGCAATCAAAATGTATTGTTACTCATTTAATTATAAAAATCAGCTGTTGAGTTTTGTTGGAGATTCCTATTTGCCCATAACTAGGATCCTAATGTGCTGCCACCCCAGATCAGGGTGGGCCTAGGAACAACAGCAGTTAAGAGATAGTTCCACGCTCCTCAAAACTTCCAATCTTGTCACTGCCTACGATGAGAACATATGAGAACAATAGAAGAACAAGTAATACAAAGCACATATACTGGATTCTGTTTATTCATTTTCATTAACGCTGTCACACACCGAGAAGGTCTCTATGAACACCCATCATTTTCGTGGCACAAAATGATGCGGCGCCATGTCCTGTGTGATATTTATGAAGCTGTGTTTTGTTGATTGTTGCAAAGGCTCTC
Organism: Acanthosepion lycidas; assembly: GCA_963932145.1. Lineage (NCBI taxonomy): Eukaryota > Metazoa > Mollusca > Cephalopoda > Sepiida > Sepiidae > Acanthosepion > Acanthosepion lycidas. The sequence continues at coordinate 55,721,876 of OZ010592.1, read as the reverse complement.
CGAACGGCGCCCTTCAACTGATAGCTGTTCTGGTATCGTTCACGTAAAACTCTCTCCTTGATGATAATACCCCACAGAGCGTTGAAATAGAAAATTATATTATGTATGGGTGACAAGACTTTCAGACCACCCTGTATATAACCGTTATTTGCTTATGATCGGAGCCACCGTTTCTAAACGGACATTTAAATTGCTATATATATATATATATATGTATATATATATATAGGATGGACCGAAAGTCTTGTCATTCCTTACCAAAAGTTAATGAGAACAAGAGAACAAGTAATGCAGCTATACAAAGCACATGTACTGGATTCTTGTTTATTGACTTTCATTGACGCTGTCACACATCGGGAAGGTCTGTATGAGCATCGTCATTTTCGTGACACAAAATGAGGCGGTGCTATGTCCTGTGTTATATTTTACGAAGATGTGCTTTGTTGATTGCTGCAAAGGTTCACCTAACAGCGGCCTTCAATTGACGGCTATTCTGGTATCGTTCACGTAAAACTCTCTCCAGACCGTTGAATTTTCTTTCTATGTGCTGTGACCTTTCAGGACGTAGGCGATCATGGCTCTCCACCTCCCACTATCCCTTGCAGTTCTCAACAAGTACCTCCCCTCTATCACCTCCCCCAGACCACATTCTGTCATCCACTTGCTTAAGCCCGCTAGGTATGTCATGCGTTGTTTTCCCTTGTCTCTCTTTCCCTCTATTTGACCCTTGAGTATCAACTCACGAGTCGAATTCTCCAAGACCTCCTTCCTCATTCTGTGCTCCAAGAACTTCAGCTGCCTCTTCCTGATGTTAAATATAAACCTCCTCCTTGTTTGCATCCTGAGCGTTGAACTAGAGAATTATGTTATGTAGCAGTGACAAAACTTTCGGACCACCTTGTAGTTTCTCCTTCTACCCTGTACTGATTGGAAAACAATTCGAATTATAATTCATTGAATTGTAAAACTGCATTCGAATCATAACCATCCGGAGCAATAATTTTGTCGTGTAACGTACCTCCTTTCTTTGTTATTTTAAAACTAATCTAAAGGCTATTGCTAGGAACAGAACATTAGGTGGTGACTCTTATGAGGAATATGCTACTGAAGAAAAGTAATCTCTTGCAGCTGCTGTACAGAAATGTTGAATTTGAACAGGAACTAGAGCGATTCAAAAAATAAAACACTGGAGTCGATAAACGAAAGGTATGTTTCTGACACACCTAAACAAGGATATCTTTGCTAATACACATCTCGCTCTTTTTACTCCAACTAAAACCTATGTCAGACAATCCATGAATAAAAGAATAACAAATGAATAACAGTATAAATATACTTTGTAAGGTTTATATTTGTTTTTACTATTTTTAGGTTGATTTTAGAATTTGCAGAAATAAGCAACATGAACTACGAAACGTTTGATTGAGGCTTTTAACAAAGTTTACAAATTTTTAAAACTATTTTGGGTGCTACTTTGGCTTGTTATATGCAAGTAAAAATATCTAAACAGTACAAATTTTAACAGGCTGTTCTAAAAGTCACATTACCATTGCTAACCTTGTAATTTTTTGCATTATTTACATTGTTCGGATTGCTGTCCTCATCTTTATCGTCGTGTTCTGCTGTGGCCATAGTATAAAGGTGTCATCTACGTATCCCAGCCATAGGACTGGCTTTAGGGATGTCGAAATATTCCATATATATATTTGCAATTGCTGGTAATAGTGGTGAGCTCATTGATATATCCTATCGATATATGTCTGATCCCATTCCGAACTGTGTTGTTTGTGTACAGAAAGTCGTTCTCCTTGGGATGAGTCCGAGGCCAGTCTGTCCCTGACTACCGATAGTGTCTCCTCCGTGGGTAGCTTGGTGAACAAACTTACCACATCCAGGCTCACTATCTGGTTAAGATAAGTAGATGACACCTTCATACTCTGGCCACACCAGGAAGAGGTTCAGCTACTGCTGGACCATGCGAACTCAATAAGATAATCGATATAGTTCACAATGGCGTGAGAAAACAACACCAAACTCGCCTTCCTGGATGTTCTAATGTCTCGAACAGAGTATGGGTTCAAGACATCCGTATACCGAAAACCTACATTCACAGGACAATACCGCAACTTCGATTCCCCCACACCCGTACAGTGTAAAAAAGGGATCATCCGCTGCTTACAACATCGAGCAAAAGTCATAAGTTGCAACCCAGAGACATATGATCAAGAAATGGTCAGTATAAGCAGTACCTACAACATAACAACTACCCTGGGTACATGGCAGCAGCTCCGACAAACTGGGATAGAAGGGTACAAGAGGATAACAACACTCAGAAAAGAACTTCGGTCTGCCTACCCTATTTGAAGGGATTATCGGAGAAAATACAAAAGATCTGTGGTCCGTATAACATCAGGACGACCTTTAAAAGTGGATCGACACTTAGGAGACACCTCTTCCGAGTAAGACCCCAGCCCTACAGAGGAGAACATGACTAAGAACTATCTGTACACCATCCCGTGCAGCTGTGGAAAGAAATATAAAGGCGAAACAAGCCGTCTCCTTAAGAAAAGCCGTAACACGAGGGGAAACAGAAAAATCAGGCATCGATGACCAAATATGAACGAAAAAGGGAGATCGCCACCCCCTTGTGGGATGATGTTGAAATAATAGAAAAAAAACATCACTGGAAAATACGAAAACTTAAGGAATCAGCACATATGCTAGGCCAAAAAATCCTCTAAGCCGGCTAAGCATAGAAATGAATACAATATGGGAACCAGTAATACGGTTCAAGAGTAAACCAATAATATGATCAAAATTACAGTATGAGCTTTGGTAAAAAATGAAACTGAACCATTAAGCTTATAAGTCCCCAAAATTCATGCACTGTTATTCTCAAGGACACATGGCCCAGTGGATAAAAGCTTTGGCTGATCCAGTAAGTTGATAGAAAGAGTTCAAAACTTGGTTACGTCTAGTGGTGAACAAAAACTTTTAAAGTTAAAGGGAGATAACTGAAAGGCGTGGAACTAGAACATTCTACCCCGTTGGACGAAATAAAGTGTTCAGATCGAAATTCCAATCACCCAAAAAAGGCCGGAGCGTAATGAGGACAGTCCGAATAATGTAAATAATTACAATACCTCACCTCAGAAATACAGGCAGATCTTATAAATTTTATATTTATTTACCAAATGGAATCCTGTTTCTGTATGCGACAATATATTCTTAAGAAATACCTGGCTTATGTCAGAGGGTATCCCCAGACGAGGCTCTGCCGAGGGGCGGAGTCTCATCTCGGGAAACTGACTCCGTTTTTACGTAGTCTATAGGGAAATTTTGCCCGAATCTATTTTGGTATGTTAACTTTTCCTTGCAGATAACAAACAAAAGTAACATCATGTTTTAATATGTAGATATCATTCCAAATTAAAATTTGTACGGTGTAAACATTTTAGCCGATGTATATGCTGTTTGTCGCTGGTACATAAATAAAAGAATAAATTTAATATTTTAATTACATTTTCTTTGTTATATATATATATATATATATATATTTCTGAGATGAGGAATTATGTACACTATTTACATTATCACAACGTTTCAGCCGATATACGCTCCGGCCTTCTTCAGTACATTGTGAGTAGTTTATTGCATTGTGGCCAGTGTATTGTATTATTTTGATGGGCGGTAACGGTTGTGTTTCGAATTATTTGAGGGGCTATTCAGTGGAAATAATTGTGGATTGGAATGCAGTTTGGGGGCTATTTAGTGTGTTGCTTGCTAGCTATCTTTTTTATTTAGTATCTGTCTATATTTCTGAGATGATGTATGATGTACATTATTTACATTATTCGGACTATTGTACTCATCTTGGTCGCCATATTTATTACAACGTTTCGGCTGTCGTACGCTCCGGCCTCCTTCAGATAATTGGAATGTCGAACGGAACCCTTTATTTCGCTCGATGGGGTAGACTGTTCTAGTTCCACGTGCCATGTCTAATTGATGTCTGTTATCAGTTATCTCCCGTTAATTTCCCTCTCCAAGTTCTCGTCCTTCCAGTCGTGAGTAAGATTTTAGAATAATTAAAATTTCCGTTATGGACTTACTAGGATAGAAGTTAATAGTATTACATTTACTAATGCTATAATAGCGGGTTTCTATATTCTACTATTATTAAAAAAGTTACGGATATCATGTTTGCTACTAAATTCACAAAGATGAAAGACCGACGTCAAAAATAAAAACCTTGGGTCTGTTAAATTTTGTGAACGTTCTTAATGGTCTAGCTAATCAACAGAATTAGAGGTTTTGTTTCTAGAATAAAACTGAAAAAAGCAGTTTAGTTCATTACGGTCACAGCAGTGTCAGATAAGTGGATAAATGTCTTATCAAGTTACGAAGCAATGTAATAAAAATGACTATTGCTCCAATCCCACAGAAGCTGTACAAAGATGGCATGTGGCAGAATGACTACGTCGCCTAATGTTTTAGTTGGGTGAACGAAGTAGTTATCTTAAATAAATAAACAGCAAATGCTGCCTGTCTGTCCGTGTGTCTGAAAGCCTTCTAACTCGGACCACATTTGCTTTACATAGACATATATCTTTTTTGGGAATCAGGATGATCCCTGGATTGAAAATCTGCCCTTCATCTGGTGCTTGAAAATTCAGATGAAGAAGGAATAATTAAAGATTCAATTTTTAAAATAACTGAAAAAAAATAGTCATTTTAAAAGTTTTTAAAATTTTTATTGAGTTTAAAGTAACACAAAATCTTTGTGAATTTATAATTTTTGTTTTAAATTCACTTTAAAATATTACCAAAACTTTCTGAATGGAGGAAATTAATTTCTTCAAAATGCCAAGGAATCAGAGTTAATGTAAGAGGTTACGTGACGTGAGGTTTTGAAGTTCCACGGAGTTTATGATTTGAAGAACTCAACTGAATTGAAGTTCAACGGAGTTTGTGATTTGAAAAACTCAATTTTCGGCCTGAATTGGAATTTCGGACCAAATCGAACTTTCGGCCCAAATAGCTATTTTGACCAGAATT